>JARFIW010000307.1:5490669-5830669 GCA_036346225.1 Platerodrilus igneus | reverse complement strand
TGTATTCTGAATATTGATGTAAATAGAGTTAACGTTGATGTTTGTGGTAGGAATGTGTTGTTTTTTTTTATGAATGAGGAGGTTTATAAAATTAGGTGAGCAGCCGAGGCGAAAACAGGATCACAGCAGTTTATGACGCCCAATCTGTGGGACTAGAATTTTTTTGTTGAAAGGACCCAGTTCCCGCATTCACAGGAGGATATCACAGCAATATATATTAATGTGTTTGAATAATGACCTTGCAATGAGTATAATCAATATTCTTCAATGATGGGTTTAAGGTCAGCTGGTAGGATTTAAAAGTAAACTCTTTTTAAATGCCTAAATTTTCGGATTTTATTTTATCCTTGATCACAGGCTTTTCTAAAATAATGTTAACTAGGCTAAAGTTTACATAAAATAAATATAACTTACAAATTGAGAAAATAAAATTGACATCTAAATGAATGGATTTTCTATATAAAAGTTTTAGATTTTAATGCTTTTTGAAGTTGTAAAATTGTATAATTTGTAAAAGTATAAAAATGTCAAAAAAAAAATTTGTTTCTAAATTGATGGATTGTATGATTTTGTATGTGTGCCTGCGAATTTCTGTTTGTAGGAGTGTTTGTGCGCATGTTTGCTTGTGTTGTGTGTATGCATGTGTGTGAGTGCATGTGTATGCGTTGGTGTGTGTGTGTGCGTGCATGTGTGAGTGCGTGAGTGAGTGTGTGTATGTGTGTGTGTGTTAGAGAGAGAGAAAGAGAAAGAAGAGAGAGAATGAGTGAATATATACATGTTAGTGTTACTTGAGTTATGTGTTTATATACTAACAATTCTTGCATTAACTATTTATCAACTATTGCTCTAAAATTAAGTAGATAGGTATAAATCGAACTTAAGCCATTAATATCAGTTCTTTTATTTATTGCATTTTGATTTCGAAAGATATGACACATTTCTAAGAACAATCTTTTCTGTTTATTTTTTTCAAATTCTAAAATTTGAGGATTTTCAAAATCCATTTTGTGATTAGAAGTAATTAAATGTGGCAATAAAGCACAGGAATTTGGTTTGACTTTAATGTCACTTTTATGTTGTGTTATACGTTGACTTAGGCATTGTGAGGTTTGGCCAATGTATAAAATCGCAATCTAAACAGTTAATTTGATATACAATGTTTCTTTGTTGGAGTTTTATCTTTTAATTTTGAGAAAAGAGTATTTATTGTTAATATATTTCTTATAGCAAATTTAAAATTATTATTCTTAAAGACTTGAATTAATTTTTGAGTTAAGTGTTCGATGTGTGGTAGTGTTTTGTGTATATGGTTACTTTCGGGATTAATATTGTTATTATTATTAGTGTTATGGTTTGTATTTATATTTATTTGGGGATTATATAATAATTTCGTTATTAATGAAGGTGGATAATTGTTAGTTATTAAAATATGTTTTAGCTTTTGGATATTTTTATTATAAAAATTAGGATGTGATATCTTTTTAATTCTATTCTTCAATGCAAGAATAAAATTTATTTTTATTTTGAAAGGGTGGTAGGAAAAATAATTTAAATACCTATTTAAGTGTGTAGGTTTCTGGTACCAATCTAAAATAATTTTATTTTGGGCGTTTCTAATTAATAATGTATCTAAAATGGTATCGATCTATTAGATCCAGTTTCTATTGTAAATTTAATATGGCTGTTATAACTATTGAAAATTTCTAAAGTTTCATTGATTTTGTTATTTGGAATAGCTGTCACTAAATCGTCTACAAATTTTTTTATAAAAGGTAGGTCAAATGGTAGTTGTAGAATAACTATGTCTAATAATTCGTCCATTACTATCTGTGCTAAGATGGGACTTAGATTCGATCCCATGGGGCATCCAAAAATCTGTGTGTAAAATTTATTATTAAAAGAAAAATAACAATTATCAAATAAAAATTCAATTATTTCTAAAAATATTATCTTACAAAATTTACAATTTGGTTCAATTTTGTTCCATATTTTACTAATGTTGCTTATAACTAGTTCTTTAGATATATTTGTATATAGGGATTGAACATCTAAACTTATAAGTATGTAGTCATTTGGTAATTGAAAATTATTAATTTGTTCAGCAAGTTACTCAAATTCAGCCACGAGGGCATCCTGTCGACACATTATGGGAAGTACAGCATCACCTAGCTCACAATTTGTGTCTTCGTGTCGTTATACCTGACATCGCAGGTTTTAGCAACAGTCGGCACAGAGGAGATCCGGCTCAACTGCCTTTTTCCATGTACATAATTACAATTACAATAATTACAAAGTATCAATTACCAACGAAATTCTTAAAATAAAGCTTATTGACTACGTGATTTTTGAAGCATATGAACAATGCATTTAACACATAACTTCGAGTAAAATCCAACCGGCTAGATGATAAGCCAAGTGAGCGTTCAAACATACGAGTGCATAAGAAATCTGCCATTGGCATAAAACGTAAGTTTAAATTTAATTTAGTAATAAACAAATCTTTACAATTTATTAATTAGTGCACTAAGCTACTCAATAAGAAAACGAACTAAACAAATCAATAAGAAATCTAGCTAAGAAAACTCTAAATCAGGACGTTAAGCTCAAAACAACACGAAGTCACTGGTTAACAACACACTGCGGCAGTTCAAAGTATTAGGGTGCACGCAAAGCTACGCGTTCACTAATTGGAATCCATTAATCTAGCAACTGATTCAAACCAGGAGGCTTCTGTAGGAAATGAATCAGAAAAAACACCAGGTTAGCAATTATATTTAACTAACAGCATACATTTTTTTTTAATATTTGAAACTTACATGAACTTGATATCTGTGTAAAGAGTCATCAAAAATTTGGTTAATATGTAGAAAACACGTTATATGAAAGAAGGGTTTATTGAACGTTCAAGGAAACATTCGAGATAATACATAGTTAATTTTGCTGGCTTTGAGTGCTAAATTAGGATTATAATTTTGTGATAAACAGACTTACTTTAATTTTGATTCAAGGGTTTTAAAATAGCAAATGACATTATGAAGGTTGTAGAGTGGTAAATTGTACATATTTCTCAGTTCATTATACAAATTTTGGTTAAATTCGTTTATCTTATTCAGATATGAAGTGTTTGAGGGAAAGGGGAAAAATTCTTTGTTATCATATCGTCGTTCACTCTGTACAGGGTAAAACTGAGCTAGTCGAAGCATAAATTTTATTGTGAGGATTTTAAAATTATTCTAGATTAATTAGAGACACAGAGAGGTGGCTGAGCGTTATAAATACACCGCGAATTTCGACGATATCGTAGCAAAGAAATCCGGCGACCCAATGCGGGGCCCGAAAGAAATTTAACGACTAAACGTAAGGGGCTCGAGTTAAAGACCAAACGTGAGGGGTTCGAGTTTAAAGCAAGTTATTTGACGATCTAATGTAGCGGCTTGAATTTAGGGAAAGTAAATCGGTGATTAAAAGAGTGTCTCGAAAAAACTCAGAATATTAATTGGAATAAGGGGTTATAGACGTAATTAATGATTATAGGCAGCCAGAAAATAAATTTAGACAGCTAAATTAGAATTTTAGGGTTTATTGTAAATATAATTAAATTAAAATGGACCAAAGATTGCAGGTAAATAGGAACGCGTTAAGGAAGAAAGGGGTGAAAATAGTAGTTCAAGAAAGTGTGTTCCTAGAAGAAGCACAAACAGAAACTGCAGGGAGAGTATTAGAAAGAAGTCACAATTAGGAACAGCAAACTACACAGGAGACTAGAATGATGTCAATTTTATTAGCGGTTAACGATAAAATGGACAAAAATGACAAAGCTATTAATCAAATTAACGCCAAATGGACAAAAACGACAAAATCATCAATCAAATAAGTGAGGAAACAAGAAAGGGTATAAAAAATATGACAACAAAAATTAATGAAAATGGGCAAAATTTAGCTAATTTGGGGGGAAAAATTAGGCTTAGAGATAAAAGCATTAAGCGATGGTTTGAAAGAAACGAATCAAACAATTGCTGAAATGAAACTACAAATGCAAAGTAAAATTGTACGAATTATGGAAAATATTGATGACGTGATGGATGCAGTTTTCAAAGTTAAATCGAGCCAAGAAACATGCAAAAGAGAAACCAACGAGAAAATTACGGATTTAGATATAAAAGTACAAGTGGTTGAAGGATATTGTGAAATAGGATTTAGGACTGTAAATAGGGAATTAGGAAATCTAAAAACGGACTTAGAAAATTTTAGTAGAAATACGGTACAATATTCTAGTGCAACCATAAGAATAAACCAACCAAGCATACCACTGGATCAATACTCGAAATTTTACGATGACAATAA
Source organism: Platerodrilus igneus (assembly GCA_036346225.1). Taxonomy (NCBI): domain Eukaryota; kingdom Metazoa; phylum Arthropoda; class Insecta; order Coleoptera; family Lycidae; genus Platerodrilus; species Platerodrilus igneus. The sequence continues at coordinate 5,826,325 of JARFIW010000307.1, read as the reverse complement.
GATAAATCCAAACATATTTTTGAATAACGTTAAAACACTGATACAGGGATCAACGGATGAACAATACAAGTTAAATTTGGTAAGATCAATGCTAAAAGGGAGCGCAGAAATATGGTTTGGTCTAATAGAAAGCGAATTGGAGACATTTTTAGAATTCGAACAGAAATTTTTAAAGCACTTTTGGGAGATAACCAACAATTTAAAGTAAGGGATGACTTAATTATGGGTAAATATAACCACGATTTAGGAATAACCCGAGAGCTATATGCGATAAAGAAATTCAGCACCGCAAAACAATTAGATCCTCTACTAGAGGAAAAACAAATCATAAAATATTTAGTAGGGCATTTTGAGGTGGAAGTGAGACAATATATAGCACTTCAAAACATCGTGAACCGGGATGTATTTCCGGAATATCTGCAGATGTATGATGAAATGGGACCGAACCGTCGGGTGGACAATAGGGTGAGAAGTCAACCTATCAATTTTGTCAGAACACAGAGAAGTGTGAGAATGGACCAATTTAATTATCGTGGCAACAACAACTACAGGGGAAATTTCAATAGAGGCAGTCATAACAATTATAACAATGGAAATGGTTTTAGACATAATTGAGTGCGAACAACATGCCGAGGTGAGAGACGGAGGGAACCAATGATGATAGGACCACAGAACAAAATCATCCGCGTCAAAGGTACACAGAGAACCAAAACACACATAGCCAAGAACCAGTGGAACAAGCGTAAGACTCTAGGAGAACCAACAGTACATACTCCGAAATTAAGAGTCAGGTAGGCCCTTCTACGTAGAATTAAAGTTTTTAACGACAAACTAAGCAAGCCCTTAAGACTAAACCAATACGAACATCAGCGTGATTTTATTAAATTTGAAGTGGACAACAATTTAAATGTAAACAAAAATTTACTACCGATAATAATTTTGAATGTGGAGAATAATGTGATTAATGTACTCATTGATACAGGAGCGCAGGCGTCGCTCGTTCCAGAAGATTTTGTTAAACGGGAAAAATTAATGCATAAAATGATACCTGTAAAAAGGTGTAACTTGCTAGCGCCAAACAGTAAAAAGTTTGCTAGCATAAACAATATGGTGATTCTGAAGTGTAAATTAGGAAGTTTAAAATTTGAAAATGAATTTATGATTGTACCTGGATTGAAGATAGACGCTATTTTTGGGATGGATATTATGGATAAATTCGGGTTAAAAATAAATGCTAAAAGCAGGGAGATAATATGTATGGGGGAATATATTAAGTGGGATGAAGACCTTTTTTTAAATATTTTTAATATTTTAAAATTTGGCTGATACGTAGAAAATACGTTATAAGAAAGAAGGGTCATTGAACGTTCAAGGAAACATGCGAGATAATACATAGTTATTTTTGCTGGCTTTGAGTGCACAATTAGGGTTATAGTTTTGTGATAAACAGATTTACTTTAAATTTGAATTCAAAGGTTTTAAAATAGCAAATGACATTACGAAGGTTGTAGAGTTGTAAATTGTACATATTTCTCAGCTCGTTATAAAAGGTTTGGTTAAATTCGTTTATCTTATTCAGATATGAAGTATTAGATGGAAAGGGGCAAAAATTCTTTGTTATCATATCGTCGTTCACTCTGTGCAGGGTAAAACTGAGCTAGTCGAGGCATACATTCTTTTGTGTGGATTTAAAAAAAAATTCTAGATTAATTAGAAGCTCAGAGAGGTGGCCGAGCGTTATAAAAACACCGCGAGTTTCGCCGATGTTATATATATATATATATATATATATATATATATATATATTACTGTGGTTTTTGAAAGGCTAAACAGCTTTATTAATACATTTGATATATAGTTGAAATCAAATAAAGTCAAGCATGACTCATTATTCAAATCTGTAAGAACTAATAGTAGCACAACGTATTTCTTAACTTTATACAGTTGTCGGTTAAACTTTATTAGAGGTGGGAAAAATAGCAACGATTAAAGAACACGTTAAATACATTAAACGAACGCGCTTTAAAGTGACTAGTGATACCTGGATTGAAAAATATTATTGAAAGAGCGACTCATCTCTAAACTTCAGTCGGTCCATGAACAAGTTATAGGTTATGACGGTTATGTTAGGTTTTTATTTAATTACCCAATTGGATCTTTTGTTCCGTGAACAATTATTTTTAGATTATAAACAAAGCAATGCAAAGGTTTATTGAAGAGTATACAAGAATCAAACTGTTAAATTTATTACAATATTAAAACATCGAGCGTGTGTGTGCAAAATATCTCAAATAAAATTCCATATTGTAGTTTGTCTGGTTAAAGAAATTTTGTTTTTGAATACGTACAGAGCTAATAATTTAGGGGTTCTACGACTTGCCGATTTACAATATCAATATAATTGGAATAGCAAAAACACTTTCAGTTTACTGATATCCCTAACATATCTCTTTCCTTGTGGTGTAATGATTGTATCCTTTTTTAACTTTTGAAAGCAAACAAGTTTTCTGTAAACGAGTCAATATAAATTTATTGCACAAATAATAATGACAATGAAACTTAAATCTAAATTTCTTGTTTGTTGTATATCAGAATTATCTTTAAAAGAAAAGTAGAAAATCGCAAGTTAAATAACAAAGCACAAATTCTAACCTAACCTTAAAAATGTTTGACAATTAATTACAAACGGAAATATTTTATGGACATACGTTCAGAGTGGTTGCATTGAATTATACAGCCGACGAATATTTTTCTAACTATCCTTTTTAGATGGGGAGAGCCAGGTAATAGAGTAGCATAACAATATTGTGGCTGTGTTTTATTCATATTGTTACGTGCAAACCGAATTTGCACTTTAACATTGTTTTAGTTTAGTTTTCTTGATGTACGGAAGTTTCCCGCCATAATTTTAAATACGCAAGACGCGGGAACATTTTTAAATAGACTGGGCGGTGCTTCCGGCGCATCAGAGTAGTGAGTTTGCGTAGTGTTTTTATCCTTAGAGGGTTAGGACAATACGAGACAATGGGGTGGGGAGTTTCACGGTTCTCGCGCTAAAACGTGGCATTTTGCCTTTGATCGTGAAGTTATGTGCGCGTGATGGTCTGGTAACGTATCTATCTTAGGGTTTAACTATGTAGTTCCTTCTCTATTATCTCTTTGTTTGTCTACCTTTACCTTCTTCCTGTCAAAACCCTACATAGGTATAAATCTACTACCACCTAAGGACTTTCGAACTTCACGCCTGTGGATGTCCTCCATGTCTACCGCAGCGAGCCGAGCCGAGCTGTAGCTGTTCCTTACGCATACGATAGCGTCGACGCCATCTCTAATTCCTCCAGGAGCCGGATGCGTGGTTACAGGCCTACTGAAGGAAATTGCAGGCGGATGCAAGGTGCCTGATGTGAGTAACCTTTAATTAATTTGCATGCATTATTCTTGTGTTAGAGATTGTTTAAATTTACGTATTATTACGCAATATCTGACACGTATCAATAGTTGACCTCGCCCTAAATCTGTATAAGAATAAGTGCAACCAACTGTTGGTAGTGTCTCGTATATCACGTTACCGGTGTAATAATTATCGAACTTTTAAATTTTAACTACCGTTTTAATATCGTTATCTTACCGTTTTGCGTATAACAATTTGGCGCTCCAACGTTTTTTTAGGTGGTACGCCTATGGAAGGTTAATTAAGTATTAATCAGGTTTTTTCATTTAAATAAAACCAAGAATTTTTATTAATCTATTTTGCCTAAAATATCTGTGAAGCTTTTTAATTCCATGTTGGCAGTTCTGGAAAAATTCACTAAAATATTTTCAGAATTGACAGATTGCGTTCGTAATTAAAAACCGCGATTGTAATAAAAAGTTTTATCTGAAAAACGTCATTCTATTATTTACCTTAATGTAACTAAGAAAAAAATAATATTGTTCATAATTACAGTGCCTAAAATATGTCTTGTTTGTATTAAAACGCGTGTGTAGTGTTTATATAAAACAGCAAATTTTTATATGGATGTTTACTAACCTCAATGTTTCAAGTAAGTACAAATATACGCATTTTTTTACAGTAATTGCATTTTTACCTTATATCAGTTAAAATATAATCCTTATTTGTTTTCTGAACCATAAAAGCCCGTTTTTTTGAAGCTTAAATGCACTCTTGTATGTTACATTTTAAAAAAATGCCCATTTAATAACAAAATTCCTTCCTAAATATATAACCCTTGCCGTAAATAATAAAGAAAAACTGTACCTAAGTTTCTCTACTTTGTTTAAAGAAAAAATATTGTTTCAATTAATCACCTGTAACTATATTTAAACTCACTTTTAAAGAAGCCTTATGTTACTAACGTTATTGAAATAAATTGCCTTTTAATATCCTTTTTATGTAACGTTAAAGTATGGATTTTTGTGGTTATTGGTTAAATAATGCATTAAATAGCCTCGTTTTATCTGTAAAAAATTTACCTTACCGATGCATTTTCTAAATTAAGGGCTTTTTTCTTGCAACTTATGAAGGATATATACCCTTGTTAAGCATTTACCTTACCTTATGTCTTTAAATACAGTTATTTACATAATTACCTATTAAAATATAACTTTTGTCCATTCCCGTTTTGAAACTTCAATGCGCAATCGGTTATTATATCTTTTAAGAAGATTTGACTATAGGTTGTTGTTTTATAGATTAAATAACATATCACCTGCGTTTTTTTCTATTTTGAAGGGCCTTTTTGTATTTATCTACAAAATATGTATTTAATTGAACATTGATTTCCCTGTCATACACCCTAAATGTGTTTCCTTAGTGTGTTTATTGATTAACGCCTTAACATTGCAGATTATCCTTTATCGGTGACGTTCTAACAAGTTCCTACCCCTAAATACCGTTTCGTATTAACTTAAAGTAGCTGCAACATTTTTTATCATTTTATCTGCGTCAAAATCGCATATTTTTTATATCGTGTCTTGAATATTGTATCCACAATGAACGTATCACATTTAAAATCCCTCGAATTAATCTACGAGCTGGAGTGTAGGAGTATCATAGCAGCGAGCAATCAGAATGATAGGCGATCTCAACTTAGGGCTGTTTTGGCACAGGAAACCAAAGGCATTGCTATCTTAAAGAACCCTGTTGGCGACTGGCCACTTAACATATCAGAAATTAAATTATCTTTAGATGACATATCGAATATAATACATAAAACAGATCCTAGTGCCACTAATATCGAATTAGGGAGATTGACTTCAAGAATAACCCACGTCAAACACCGTATCGAATCATTATCTTTATATAACGACGACCAAGCGACTCAATCTAAACAAAGTTTGTTGTCCGAGGTGTTATTGCTTGAAGGAATTGTTTTAGAAAGACTTAATCCTAATGCAGACGTAGATATATCGTTACCTTTTTCAAATCTTGTGCTTGCCGAACCTAAACCATTAGGAAAATCTATACCTGTATACAAATGGGGTCTCACCTTCGAAGGGTTTGATTCGCAGGTTTCTCTATCATCCTTTCTTGATCGTATCAATGATTTTAAAATTTCTCGCGGGTGTACCGACCAGGACCTATTTATCTCAGCTGGTGATTTGTTCGCAGGCTCAGCATTAATATGGTATAGAAACATACGACACCAAATTTCTACCTGGAATGAATTAGTTGCCTGTTTAAAACGAGATTTCCTACCTTATGGTTACATTAACGACCTTTGGAACGAAATTCGTAACCGAACTCAAGGTCCCGACGAAAATGTTGTGTCTTTTATTACCTCATTAGAAGCTTTATATAGCAGACTCGACAAAAAACCTTCCGAATCCGAAATTATCGATCAATTACTTAGAAATTTAAACCCCTATTTCTCAGAACGTTTGGCATTACAGCCCATATCTTCGCTAGCTCACTTTAAAGACCTATGTCGTTCTCTTCAAGAAGTGAGGTCAAGAATTAACAAATATCGGCCACCACCCGAGAAATTATCTGGTCTTCTAGAACCTGATTTAGCTTGCCAAGTTCGACCTTCCCGTAAACTATCTACCCTTAACATTCCTCCTACCGTAACTAATACCGCACTTACCTGTTGGAACTGCAAGCGAAGTGGACATAGCTATACTGTCTGCACATACCCTAGAAATATTTTTTGTTATGGTTGTGGTCGCTCAAATATCTACAAATCTAACTGCACCAACTGTAATCCTAACGTATCGGGAAACTCCCGTCGAGATATTTCAAATCAGGGTGTGAATATCTCAAGAAACCAAAATCGCCCTCAACACCAATCATCCAACGGACACAGACGCCAATAAATTCAAATTATAAAACCACTTCTAACGTTGTACCGTCATTAAATTTATCTAATAATAATACCGCTACTATTAATGTACAAAATACCTTACCTTCATTAGAGGAATTATGCTATACTACTCCAGCCGAGTGGTCTAAGTGGTTACAAACCGTCAATTCCTTTTATCATAAAAGACTGCCGCTGTTTCACAACTTGTTAAAAACCCTTCGATAATCGTCCACACTTATCTATCTCAATTGGTTCCTTAAATATAATTGCTTTATTGGATACAGGTTCTTCATGTTCTCTTATAAATAACGAAGGTTTACATCAATTATCTCAACAAAATATCAAAATTCAAATTATTCCCAAAAAAACTTCCATAAATTTAGCCGACGATAATCAAATACATGTAACCGGTTCCCTTAAGTTAAAAATTCGTGTAGAGTCTCTTGAACGTGATGTTTTATTTTTGATTGTCCCTGCATTAGCTTATCCCTTTCTACTGGGCGTTGATTTCTGTAAACTTTTTAATTTGTCACTTTACTTCCAGGATTTTTCATGGCAAACCTCTATTAAAACGAACTCCTGTGCATCTACAGGAATATCTAACAAAATCTCTCTTACTGACTCCCAAGATGTAACTCTTAACGCTACAATCGATAAATTTCGCAAACTTAATACCTCTGAACTTGGTTGTGTTACAACGGCAACACACGTTATCTCTACAGGTGATGCCCTTCCCTTTAAGCAACGTCAATATCCCTTATCGCCTGCCTTACAAAAGCATTTACATGCTGAAATAGACAAAATGTTAGAATCTGGTGTTATCTCTCCTTCAAATTCACCGTGGACGTCTCCCGTATTACTAGTTCGAAAAAAGAATGACGAATGGCGTGTCTGTTTTGATGGCAGGAAGCTAAATTCTGTTACTGTTCCAGACGCTTACCCTCTACCCAGAACTGACTCAATTTTAAGCAGGCTTCGTAACGCAAAATTTATCTCATCTATCGACCTAAGACAAGCTTTTTATCAGATACCTCTTGACTTATCTTCTCGCCAAAAAACTGCTTTTTGTGTCCCAGGCCGAGGTCTTTTCGAATATAATTTTTTGCCATTTGGTCTCTGTAACGCTCCACAAACTTTACAACGTACTATGGATCAAACGTTAGGTCCGATCTTACATCAAGAACGTGCCTTTGTGTTTTTAGATGATATCTTAGTTATCTCAAGTTCTTTCGATGAACATATCGCCACATTAGATGAAGTTGCTGAACGTTTAAGCGCAGCAGGCTTTAAGATAAACTGGGAAAAGTCTCAATTTTGTTGTTCATCCCTCACATTTCTTGGTTTTATTATCGATGGGACAGGCTTACGAGCAGATCCTGCTAAAGTTGATGCCATTACTAAATTTAAAACACCTAAAACTGTTACCGAAATCAAACGTTTAATTGGAATGATTAGCTATTATCGCATTTTTCTACCTAACCTTTCAACTATATCCGCACCCATTACCGCTTTAATTAAAATAAAAGAAATCCCAAACTATCGAGTGGAATTTAGAATCTCAACAGGCTTTCGAACAAATTAAAACATTAATCACTTCAGCACCTATCTTAATCTCTCCAAATTTCGATGATAAGTTTTTATACAAACCGATGCCTCACTTACTGGGTTAGGTGCAATGTTGTTCCAGGTAAACAATGGTTTAGAACATCCAATCGCTTATGCGAGCCGTGCCTTAACTTCTGCCGAACAAAAATACTCTGCTACCGAACGAGAACTATTGGGCGTTATCTTTGGCATCGAGAAATTCAGAGGATATGTCGAAGGTACACACTTTACCGTAATCACTGATTGTGCAGCACTCACTTGGCTTAATAACTTGAAACAACCCGCAGGTCGTTTGGCAAGATGGAACTTGCGTATATCTCAATTTACTTTTGACGTTAGGCATAGGCCTGGCAAATTAAATATCGTACCTGATGCCTTATCTCGAGATGTTTTTTCTCTTAACCTTCCAAATTTAATTCTGGATACCTGGTACCTCAATATGATTAAAAAAGTTTCCGATACCCCCGACAAATTTCCTACCTTTCGTGTAACTAATAATAGACTGTATAAATTTGTATCTTCGTCCCCACATAAAATATCGAATATACCTGAATGGAAACTCGTTGTGCCCACTGCAAACCGCAGTGAGGTGCTCAAATTATGTCACGACGATCCCTTAGCTGCACACCTTGGTGTTACAAAAACTCTCGCTAAAATATCTGAATTATATTACTGGCCCACACTTAAGCAATCTGTTTGTCGCTACATTAAGAGCTGCAAAATTTGTGGTTCCCATAAGAGTTCACAAGATGCTCGCCCTGGTTTAATGGGTAACTTTAAACGTGTATCTTATCCCTTTCAATTAATATCGCTTGACTTATTAGGACCTCTCCCTCGATCGAAAAGAGGCAATCAATATCTTTTAGTCGTTACCGATTGGTTTTCTAAATTTGTTATGGTACAACCCTTACGTAAAGCTACATCCGCTGCAATAATTAAATTTCTAGAACAGAATGTCTTTCTTATCTTTGGTGTCCCACAGATTATTCTTTGTGACAATGGTGCACAATTTATCTCTAAAGATTTTCAGAATTTCGTTAAAAGTTACAAAGTACAAAAAATTTGGTTTAACGCAAAATATCATCCCCAAGTAAACCCTACCGAGAGAGTAAATCGAGTGTTAATTACCGCTATCTCTTCCTATATTAATTCAGACCATACCACATGGGATGAACATATCTTTGAAATTGCTCAAGCTTTACGTACATCTAAACACGAAGCAACCCAATTCACTCCGTCATTTCTTGTTTTTGGAAGATATACTCCAATCGATGGGAGTTACTATGGTTTAGTGCCTGACGATACTAACGTAATTGAATTTGACGATAAAGTACGTTGGGACAAGGACCAACAGTCATTACCTTCTATCTTTAACGACGTTAGAAAAAATTTGTTAAAAGCTTACGAAAAAAGCAAGGACCATTATAACTTACGTAAACGAAATATTTCCTTCGCCTTGGGCGAACAAGTTTGGAAAAAGAACTATGTCTTATCGGATGCATCTAAGAAATTTTCTTCAAAATTAGCCCCTAAATTCATTCTTTGTAAGATCATTCGTGTCATTAGTCCCCTTATCTACGAACTTCAGGATGCTGAAGGAAAACGCCAAGGCAGGTGGCATATTAAAGACCTTAAACCATTCTCTGCCGACCCAAATGCTACTTAGGTTTTTCATGTTCCATGCCCCTCACCATCTACCTAATATTTTTTGTTCCCACCACTAATTAGTTAACTTTAATTACTTATTCCTTCTCTCATATAGTATATAATTTCTTACACGTTTAACTTTACTTATCTTAATTTAGCTATCTTTTCCTTTTGGTTGACTTTTCTTTGACCATACCGTTACTTATATATCACTTTATTCTCTACACCCCCCAATATAACTCTGTCGTTTCATTTAATTAACCCTTCAACTTTTCCTACTACATACTGTTCAGTCTTTAGTATTTCTCTTATATGGTTTAATTGTGTGGTAATTGTCGTAACTTTGGTTGAAATAACTCATTGAATTTTTATGATTGGTTTTAGCTGATGTTGAGTGAATGCTTTCTTCTTTGGGCTCACATAGGAGACGCGGCCTATGCCATTGAAAGAAATAGTTCATATTCGCAGTTGCAAAAAATTAGAATTATCTATTCCGTGTGTTTTTCCTCTGAATTACTGCAGTCGCCCACATTATACTACATCATTATTTCTTTCTTTTACTACTAAATCAACATAACTTATAAACATTTTTTTTCGTTGTTTTTTATTGAACTTTGTGGTGAGGTGCTATTGCTTCTTATTGTTATCTTATTAAATTCTCGGTTGTTTTAGCATATGGGGACAGTGTATCTGTATTTAACTGCTTATAATTGGGCATTTTGTGTGTTTAGGGTGCTACCGTTTTAAAAAACTACCTTAAAACAGTTTGTTTTTGTGTGTTTGTATCTGTAATGATACTTTTAAGTTGTCGTGTCAACTTTTGTCTGATTTTCTTATCGTAGTCAATGTACTCGTTAGGAAAATGATCGTACTAGCTCTCTTAAGAGCCTAGTGAATGTTAACATATGTTATATCTTATCTTGTCGGATTAATATCGCAGGTGGTCCTTCAGACTGCGCTGTGTTTAATAGGGACAACTCTCTACTTTCTCTTGGACGCTTGTCCAAAAACTATACTTTTTCTTAACCCGCTATCTCCGCTATGCCTTATTCTTCTCTCGGTGGACCTGTTCTTGTCCCGGAACACCCGTCTGCCATATAAGAATGATGTTCCCTCATTCCGAGCTGCTGACCACATTGGTTGGTTGAGTAGCGCTTTGCTATCCACCTTTCCCTCTGTCGCTTTTGCTCAATGCGAGCCCTTCCTCTACTTTCTTCTACCTGGAGGTGCCTCTTATGCACTCCAAAAAACCAACCTCCTTCTTTTTACCTTTCCTATCTCTACTGCCTTTTCATTTCTGTTAGTCACCGTGTGGTTGTGCGGGAGGTTTTCACAGACACCTGGACCATGTCTCTGCGAATCTTTCGTGGGGTCATGCGGTGCCGCTGTCAGTGCATAGGCTCTGGCAGTGAAGGTATGTATGAGTGTGTGAATGTGTGAGTGCATGTGTTCATATCTATATATCGATATACCGTGTGGATATCGGGTGAATAGTTCACCGATATCGATCAACGCTGGGTGCAGGAATGCACCCAAAGGTCTTTGCCGGTCCCCCGTGCTGTTCTTGAGAACGGACCTGCCTCACAGGTTTCTCTTTTTGGAGGGCACGGGTCAATCCCATTTAAACGGCTCTACTGGAGCCACTCTTTTGTTGTTATCATTGTCTTGGGTAATAACTAGGCCAATATCTTTGTCTTCTTTATTATCTTCGATAATACCTTTAGGTTTAATATCGTTATCTTATTGATTACCTTTGGTAATAACCTTAGTTTAGTATCGTTATCTTACCGATTACCGTTAGTAATAATTTTGGTTTAATTTATCGTTATCTTACCGGCTACCGTTAGGAATGACTTCGAGTTATTTCGCGTTATCTTACCGGTTATCTTGGGTAATAACTTCTGTTTAAATTCATGTTACCTACTATCTTTTATAATCACTTTAACTTAATATCGTGTTATCTTATCTAGTATCTCAAATAATAACTAAAGCTTAATACCGTTATCTTATTCTTTACCTTTGAGGATAACAACTTAAGCTTAATATCTTTACCTTATCTATTATCTTTAACATCAATTTGAGATCTTATCTTATCTTTTTATCGTCCTAACGTGTGGTATATATGACCAGACGTGGGAATTATTTTTTCCTGAAATTTAAGTGAAAAAGCTAACTCGATTTAGAAATGTAATTTGTCATGTTAGCATATAAGGATTTAGTAGGCGGTACTTTTGGTAAATTTGTTGATTCACAACTATGTCATGGACAAGTTTTAAATGTGCATCGTTAGAAAACCAAAGTACCAGTAACAAAATTTGCTAGAGTGCAAGGTGACGCACTCTCATGAACTTTTTTAAATTTGGGCACTTCTTGCCAAAAAAAGAAGAATAGTTTGATGCGACACTCATGTGTGTTTGCACATAACAACTTATGTTAGCTTTAGTTAGATAAGTTTAGATAGGTTTAGATAGGTTAGGCGACTTGTCGCACCCGTGTTAGTTTAAGTAGTGTTTCATGCTCCCCAACAAATTTGTGCTGTCGGTAAGTAGTGTAGTCACAGACTATCGGGCTACCTATTCCGTTCCTGGTACTTCGGTAGACGTGTTATCGGTCGAAAAAACCAGGTGGTGCCTTATATAAACATTTTGTAGGTTTTAAGTTAGGGTTTATATAGGGTAATTAGGATTTAAATTTTAAGCTGTTACTGTGCTAACAGACTTTTTCTTTTTTTAAGTTTTTTCTTTTGTGGCTTTGTCGCGATTGTTACGTGCAAACCGAATTTGCACTTTAACATTGTTTTAGTTTAGTTTTCTTGATGTACGGAAGTTTCCCGCCATAATTTTAAATACGCAAGACGCGGGAACATTTTTAAATAGACTGGGCGGTGCTTCCGGCGCGTCAGAGTAGTGAGTTTGCGTAGTGTTTTTATCCTTAGAGGGTTAGGACAATACGAGTCAATGGGGTGGGGAGTTTCACGGTTCTCGCGCTAAAACGTGGCATTTTGCCTTTGATCGTGAAGTTATGTGCGCGTGATGGTCTGGTAACGTATCTATCTTAGGGTTTAACTATGTAGTTCCTTCTCTATTATCTCTTTGTTTGTCTACCTTTACCTTCTTCCTGTCAAAACCCTACATAGGTATAAATCTACTACCACCTAAGGACTTTCGAACTTCACGCCTGTGGATGTCCTCCATGTCTACCGCAGCGAGCCGAGCCGAGCTGTAGCTGTTCCTTGCGCATACGATAGCGTCGACGCCATCTCTAATTCCTCCAGGAGCCGGATGCGTGTTTACAGGCCTACTGAAGGAAATTGCAGGCGGATGCAAGGTGCCTGATGTGAGTAACCTTTAATTAATTTGCATGCATTATTCTTGTGTTAGAGATTGTTTAAATTTACGTATTATTACGCAATATCTGACACGTATCAATAGTTGACCTCGCCCTAAATCTGTATAAGAATAAGTGCAACCAACTGTTGGTAGTGTCTCGTATATCACGTTACCGGTGTAATAATTATCGAACTTTTAAATTTTAACTACCGTTTTAATATCGTTATCTTACCGTTTTGCGTATAACAATATGCGCAACGATGAGTCATGCTTGACTTTATTTGATTTCAACTATATTTAGGTAGTGATCCAGTATGTAGAAACAAGCATCTGTGATTAGAAACGCTTTTCAATTTAGTTTAGGGTAAAATTTAATAATTTTTCTGAAAAGCTTCAGTAAAACAAAAGTTAGTTTCGCATAATTTGTGTTAATGTAAACGTCCGAGAAATATATCATTGGTAATATAGCATTTCAAAGGTCAGACTGTAAATAGGATATGTATTTAACCGTAGTTGACGAATGTAGAGATAATCTGTAAAAAGCTTTAACATTATCGATTCTATAATTAACTTTAGGAGGGAGTTATAGCAAGAAGGAATAGTGTATTATAAACAATGTATTATTTGTTAAATAGTAGCATTTAAATGTAAATAGTCAAAAGCTTTTAGCTTTATACTAAATGGCCGTTATATTGTTGGTTAAAAATGTTGTGGAAAGAAATAGTTTCCTAGTAAAACGAATTTGACCGTTGATAATTTTCTAACAATTTTAATGAGGAGGGTTAAAGATAAAACATAATAACAAAACAGTTCTCTGACGGGTGGCAATTAACAGAGATCGATTGTCTGAGTGGAATGCGTTATAATATGTAAACGGTCACAATACAGGTGTCAACACGCAACGAAGAGGGATTATTACGTTTATTGTATAGATAGAAGGAAGATAGCGATATAGTGTATTAAGTGTTTGTTTAACATAAGAGAAAGCTAGAATAAGATGGAAGGATAGAAATACCATGTATTAATATAGACATAGTCTTGTGGGGCAATTTTGGTCGGTTAGAAATACAAGCTGTTTCAGAAAGATAAAGAGGGATTATTTTAGGTAATATGAGTGAAAGAAACAGAGACTGATCGTGAGGTTCGTGAAAATTGGGGTTCAGGAAAGGTAGTGGAAGGTAAACCAATTGGTGGTTAGACGAAGTGAGAGATAGGAGTTTGAGTGCTTATGTTACAGGCAGATAGAGAGAACAGTTGAGACGTGTTTATCGATAACTTGTGACAGCAGGGATTAGTTTTTTGGAGAATATCGAGAAGGTTGGAAGATAAACGTAGAATTTCTTAGATTTCGATGGCTCTTGATGTTTGTATACGAAATTTCAAGGAATTTGAAGACGGTTGAGAGCGTTTGTGTTTGTATTGAACAAAATTTTAGGAATGGCATGTTTTAGGGGGGCACAAAAGTGTATATAAGTACCGGGGATTGATAGTGGGGCTCTCTGACATTTTACGGTATTTGTGATGAATTAGCTTACAGCTAAAAGTCAACTTTGTAATAAACTTACAATACAAGTTGGTATTGTGTAGTAACAAGCTAACAGTAAAGCAATTTATAAATGTCAATAGTGAAAAAGTAAGTACAGACTGCTTGAGATTATGTAGTTGCTGGAGTGAGAAGCTTGCTCTTAAAATGAAGTAGAAGTCTATGGCTGAGTGATTTTGGTTACGTATCAAAGATAAAAGGAATCAATAACAGAATTGGGGGAGTTTGTATGTACCGTCATACTGGTTGATGAGAGAAAACAAAGGCGGTGTGCAGTTACGGTTGGTGTAATCCAGATTTGGGACGTTCCTGAAGGCGCAGTCATTGATGAAGATAGCAGATCCATGACTGATGACTTTTTGGTATTTTGACTATGAACTAAACGGACAATATTTTTTATGAATTATTAATTGAACTCTCTTGATATATTAATTTATTATTTTATTTGGGAAATTATGTGTATAAAATTTTGATATTTGACTTACTTATTTACGTACAAGGTAAGAGGGACTTTTTGGAAATTTATTGTGCAGAAATTTGCACGAGTGGTTATAGGTTACTATGGGCTCGTACTAATCCAGGGGTATCGTAAGGTTGATGGTAAAGCCCTGTTACTTTATTTGGGTAATAATTAATCTGGTAGATATGTGAGTGGGAAATATTTTATTTTGAGAAGGGAAATGTATGTAAATTAATTAATCTGTGAATAAGGAGTAGTTGAAGATGTTTGATGCTTTATGAATCTGTAAATAAATCTAGGTGTGTTACCGTAGCAGCGTTTATTTATTTTTAGTAGAGTAGTTACTTTTATTTACTTTTTATGTCTACCCAACAGGTGTATAAGTGAGTTTAGTAATAAATTCGTATAAATTTATGACAACCAAAGCGCGGGGTTTTAGTACCAGGAAAAACCTCGCAGTATTATGTCGAACCCAAGCGTAGGGCTTTTAGGGACAGTTAAACTTTAGAGTATTATGACGCCCAACCCTGGTGCTTGAGTTAAGAGACCCATTAACCTCTCAGTAATATATATATATATATATATATATATATATATATATATATTATAATGGTTTTAAAAGATTAAAAATAAATATAAAAGAAACAATTTCAAAACACCCTGTATAAAGGAACAACAAGAAATTACGTGCGAAAGTTATATTAGTTAATTCATTTTTAAGTAACGGGTATTAATCAAATTGTACAAATAATGATAAATATTTAGTAGGTTTGCAAAGAAATTAAATGGTAGAAGCCAATGCCATTAATTTATTAATTTAATTGAATTTAATTGAACCATTATTGATGTATAATATGTATAAAAGCGTGTAAAAACCCAATAATACCAAGGTGAGACGCGTTGCTAACAAACAAATATATCAGTAGGGTGGAAATACCATGAAAAGAAGCTCGGAGAAATGTATTTAAAACGCTCGTTAAGATTGAACACCTGCGTGGTTTGGAAATGTCAAGTTCCAATAATTTTGTATAGATAAAGATGAAGATTCTACGTATATTGTAAACCGTCGCATACGTTCTCTGGAAATACTAATGAGGGGTTAGTTAAATCACGTAGTAAGTCCACGTGGTGTAGATAGCAAATAAACAGAAATATCGATTTTGTACCACTCAAACCAGGTTAGAAAGAGACGTAGAAAACGCATAAGCAAGAGACAACGATAGTATAGGAGGGACTTGTAGAACGTCGGTGAATATACGATTGGTCGATATAGTTAGTTGAACGCGAGACAAATACAAGCATAGTGTATATTAATTTTCAGAAAATATAACGACGTGCTGAAATACGCGGGATTAAATATTGGTTGAGTGCAAAATTGTAAGAAGTTATATTTTAAATAAAGGATTTCGCGTTAGGAGGGTATGGAGAGGTGACGTTCGAAGTGTATAAATATTATAAAGAGGTAGCACGGCTCTCTTCTCTTTTAACTTCGTGCCCTTAATATTTCGATCGCTCCAAACGACGTATGAAAGTTAACACGAGTTGTAAGTATTATAAAATCATTTAAATTGTATTGCATGGTGGTAGCCTCTTAATTAGTACGTGGTTAGTGTGCCGAGATTACATTTTTTAATTGAGGTATCACCTATAATTTTTAACCAACTCGTGTCGGGACATTAAGTAACGTGGTTTGAAGCAACTAGTTGAGAAAGACGTATGTTTAAATGGAATTTGGAATTTGGTTACACCGTGGAAGCGGCGTTGGCGGATCGGCTTAGATGTCGTTCGTCTAGTAACAGCTAAAAACGGCCTGCAGAACAGATAGAAGAAATACATGGCACCGTCCACAAAGCAGAGATCTCCTAGAAATTTCCAGGTAACGATTTGAAATTGTGATTCTTATAAACTGTGAATATTGGGTGACGTATGAGAGTGAAGTTTGAAGGTATTGTGGATTATTTGCGTATTGAACATAATATGTGTAAATAACTTTATTATGGTATTTAACTAGAAATTTGAAGGTGTCTATAAAGCTTTTTAACGTTCCATCAGAACGTGAAATTTTGTGCAGAGTACATGGCTTTGTTTTTTTTTTATTTTAAGAGTATGCAAAGTAGAAGGGCATACATTATGCATAATTAGCTGGGTTATCATGAGCTCGCCCTACCCCAGAGTTTACTTAGATTAAAAAACAAAATAAATTATAAAGAAGGAATTTTAGAGAAGGTATTATTCAAGGCCCATTTACTCCGGGTACATTTTATGTGTTTGATGATTTTAAAATAAAATACAGGACATTACTAAATAAGATTTACTGAAGTGTAACGTGATCAATGAAATATGGACAATATTGAATTTCATTTGTAAATAGTAATAAATAAAAGATTGTATGTTGGTTGTATTTTGTGGTTTTATTGAGAGTGTGTGTGTACGATTGAGAATATGCGAGTGAATCTAGATACCCAAGAGGAGGTCCAAATGAGCTAGCCGGAAGCAGGTGCAGAAAATTGGCAATTCAACCGAGGAAGAGAGGAAAACGGGTAAGAATTTTTTTTTTTACTTATTTAAATTTTAGGAAATTTTTCTATTTTTGAATTTGAAAATTTAATAAAAATTTCGAATATATTTTTGTTGGTGAGGATTTTACCCGAGATCCACGGCAATTGTATGACGGCCCAATGTTGGGGCTCGAATGTTTTTGAGAGAGTACTAATTTAGACCCGAGTTTCACGGCAATATATATATATATATACATATATATATATATATATATATATTGCCGTGGAACTTTCTACTAAAATCTCAAGCCTCACAAATTTTCCCAATATAAAAATTTTCTCAAAAAAAAATTTTAAAAAAATTCTTTACCCTGTTTCAGCTATTGAGGACGCCTTCGAATTTCTTCTGCTTCCCTGGCTAGCTCAGCTGGGCCTCTTCTCGAACACCTAAATTTACAGACATACCTCTTTCACACTCGCACACCATTCAATAAAATCACCAAATAATACAACAACCTTACAACCTTTTATTTACACCTATTAACAGATAAATTATATTTACACATGTGTTAAAACAGTTTGAAACAATAATTATTAGTTCAATTTATGGTATGTTTTAAAGTCTTTGATTTTTATACTGATTTTAAACAAATTCAATTAAATATGAGTAGAAGGGCACATGTTACCCTACATTGACTTTACACTGGAGTATTGTGAGCTCATTATAACCCAGTCTTGTTTGTATATGCCTTTTAAACATTGCATAAATTAAAACAAATTTACAGATCCGGTTACCCTTTACAACACAATTTATATCCTGAATAAATTTTTAATATATTGGAAATACACCCTTTTTCAATACTCAAAATTAGTAATTCATCCTGTACATGTATCTTTTCAAAACAAGATTCTAAAACCATAAATATGCCACCAAGAGTCAACCACACAACACAAAATTCCACAAATGTTTATACAACAACAGAAATTTCAAATAAATTACCTGGAAAATTCTTCAGTCTTCATTCCCGCCGGAGATGGTTACCATAAAACACCTCGGCGTTGTTTCCATTAACTATGCTGCTTGTCGAATCCACGGACCTCTACCATCAGATATTTCGCTTCATCTCACAGTACCATTCTATACCCATATATCATGCACACAAAATAGATTACCAGCTCTGCTTACCCCCATATATCATGCTTCCATTTAATAAATTTTGTGGTAGTAGCCAGACCTTTTATTTAATCACGCACTAACTCGTGCATCACTTTAATAATTAGAGGTCCGCTACTACAGTTTTATACTTTTAAACACGATAACTTTATTACGCACACAAACTACTCACCAAAAGCTTTATTGTTATGGTGGTCTGAATTGGTATTCAGCATTTGACCGAAGTAAAATAGAAGAAGAGCTTTAATATTTTCGCTCCGGTATTTATATCATTTTTCCTACACCCTATCGGACGCGTTTCGTCCGAAAAGCTTATTTTCTAAAACAGTTTCTAAAAATTTTGAGCATAACCGTCGCTTAATTCCGAAAATTTCTCCCGCCGTACTTGTTGCTTACAGAAAATCGTTCTCAACCTTCGCGTGTGCATTCGTTTTGAAAACTGTTGGCTTTCAACCAATGACAAAATTCTCTGCCGTCACAAACTCCGCCTAAGCTCAATTCATCTTTGTTCTATACATGTTCGCTGTCTCCTTCAAAACCCCATTTGAGTTACAGAAAATCGATATTGTTGACATCCTATCTCAACTCCACGTGTATATCGTACGCGCTTTTCAATTCCGTGCTTGCTTTATATCTGTTTCTATCTGTTGTATATTACCAATTGTTCATTTCCCTCGCACCTTAAGATGTTTGTTACCCTAGCTGTTTGTCCAAACTGACGATTAAAAACAATTCTATGAAATCTTATCGTAACATACGCTCGAATTCTTTGAACGTAACCTTTAACAGGCAGGTGTTTCTGTTAATTATCGACCGTTTGAACATAATAATTCCTTGACTTTCTGCTTCTTAGTATCTGTATAAAACTGACGTTGGCTTTTAAAACGAATACATTTGCCTTGGAATTATTGATTTTCTTACGCAAGCACGCTCCCTTATGCTTATATGTGTTTGATTAAAATAAATTATGGTTAATTATGCGTATCCTGGAACTTCTATTTGCTTTGAAACTTTCTTCCTTCATGTGATCCTAATATTCCAATTATTAAATATAAAAATACGTTAATACTCGTCCGTTTTCACTAAATGAATTAAATTAATTTTGCGCGTAAATAATTTGCACTTTTTTCTATATGCGCGGTTGCTGAAATTTTATTCTTTTACACTGATTTACCTTTGAATACACAACAATATATCACTTTCGTTTCATTGAACTTGTTGGTTGTAACCCTGATTTTATTGATACCTTGGGATTGTTAGAGCCAATTCTGCATTAATAGTGTGTAAAAAGTTGTTTGATAGAGTGAACTTTAATTTGAAAGCGAAGCACGCGTCTTCGGGTAAGTTTTTATGTTTTCTGTGCATTGGTTGGTAACTTACATAGTTATTAATGACTAAAAGGAATTTCATTTTAGCTTTTTTGCGTAGGCCCACTGGTTCGGTTTTGTTTGTAACATTAACGAGCCTTGCTACCGTTGTGACGATTGATCATTGAGCGCGATGAAGCTGGTTACCATGTATTTTGCATATCAAGAGATTATTGTTCACCAGCATTTGATGTTGCTGTGTAACAAATAAGTCACAAATAAACTCGTCACATTACTCTGACGAGCGAAGCAAGTTTACAAAATCCGCTTCGAAACTATCTTCTCTAGTGTTTCTTGTTACGTTTAAGTTGTTTACTAGAAATTGTTTTAAATTTACTATGTTTAACTTAATGCTTGTTTAGAAGAAAGCACGAGCATTACCTTTTTTGTTTATTACCGAATGAATTTTAGATGTTACAATACGAAATGCGCATCTCGTAGATCAACTATTAAAAATTGTCTGTAGAATATATTCTTTAAATAGAAATTTTTTTATTTATTGCATATAAAAATTCGATGGCAATGTCTTTCTTTGTCTTTAGACCCCCCCTCTATCCGCTTTTGTAGTTAAAGCGGCATTTCTAAGTTTCTTTTAATACGTTATCGTGATTTGTGCGGGTCCTTACTTTACTTTACTTTCTGTTTCAGTCTGACCTTTGCGTTTTATCGTGGCAAGTTAAATTTGACTTAACATATATTTTCATTTATCTGTATTACAATTTAAACAAATTTGCCTATATTCACATGCATTTGGTATCTTAACAACTATAAAAGTAACGTAACCTACGACCCTGCCCATACTAGCAAAAAAACTAATTAGCTAATGAAGATAATTTAAATTACAGATATTATATTGCTTTTTGGACCTGAATACGTTACGTTAGCGTCCTTGTGATTAGTTTATCGCTTCTCCTTTTAAACCCTGTGAGTCAAAGGTCGTTGTTATCATCAATCTGTTTATTTTGGGTTTCGCCTGTGAGTTTTGTCAATTATGTAATACGTAGTAATTCCAAGAATTAGAGTACGTTTCTTCGGTTATTTCAGTGCTTTGATGTTTATTATGTAACGAAAACTTTGTTGCAATAACAGCAGTTTTTTATTATCAACTGATAGCGCAAGCCTTTTCAGTTTCTCGTAACTACAAAGTAATTCTAAAACACTTACGGTTATTTATTCCAGTTAATCCATAAACAGTACTATAATAACTTCTTTAAAGTTACAATGCTAATCTTCCTAATTATTATCGAAGCACTATAATTAACCATCGAAGCACTAAGTGTTAATTTATATTGATCACCACAATAATATACATTACATTGAGCTATTTATTTTTATGCTGTGTTACCACTAATTTATTTTATATTACGATTTCATAGGTCAAAACTCGAATAAAAACTAGTATTATAATCAAAGCTTGAATTAAAGCGAAACTAAGTGATGCTTATGACGGCAACTTATATACATGATCAATAATTCTGGACTGTTCTAAAAACGTACTAGAGTTATGTAAATAACATCTAAAAGGTTCCTATTGTAAGCTAATAAAGTTTTTAAATGAAACCTTTTCGAAGGCCTCTTGCTGCTCTAAACCTCAACACCACCGAACACCTTTTTTCAAGAGTTTCAACAACGGCCCCATTAACACGGCCAGGTTTTACAGAACCTACGCTCATAATTAACAAATCGCAAAAACCCCTAAGTGCCGAATATTCCGCAACACCGGAAAGGAACTAATAGCTTCCACCCTGGACGAATCCACCACCACTCTTCAGTTGATATAATATGATCGAGGAAGACAACTTCATTCCTGGCAAAATGTGATTTCTTTAATTTTATTGTAATACCAGCACTTTCAAACTTCTCGAATATCTTTCTTAAATGACTTTAGTATTCTTCGGCATCCTCCGAATAAATAAGGAGATCATCCACATAAGAAATCATTTACAATTCTATCTCTGCACCTAAAATTATACTCAAAGCCCGCATGAATGACCCCACTGATGTACTCAACCCGAAAGGCAAAACCTTAAAGACATACGTCTTTCCTTCATATAAAAATCCAGTAGATTTCTGGTGTTCTGGCTTAATTTTAATTTGCCAGTAGCTTGCTGTTAAATCAAGCGTACTCAAACGTTGACCGCAAGAAAAATTATACCATAACTCAGTAGGGTTGGGAGGCATTACCCGATCCTTCACCATACGCTTATTAAAAAAACCTGCATCCAAACAAACCCTTATTGACCCATTCCGTTTCCTAACTACTACAAGCGGGCTGATATATTCTGTTTGTTTTGCTTTAATAACGTCCCATGCTACCATTTCTTCAATCTGCCGCTTCACCTCATCTTTGTATTGGGTATGATTTGACAAAAAAATGGAGAATTGTCCCACAGTTCAATTTCATGAAAATAAACATTCGTTCTCTCCGGTTGATCTGAAAATATCGACTGATGTGACAGCAAAAACTCACAATTTAATTTTATTTTCTTGAGAGAAGTTCTCTGCTCGATTTACCACTTCTTCAATTCTTACACCGCACTACCTTTCTTTCTAATCTAACCTCACTACATTCTTCCTCCGAAACTTGACAAACTGTTAACCGAATGTCTGGTTTTAGTTCCATACTAAACGATATGCTCCTCGCCTGTCTCTCAAAAATACCAGATAAACAATTTCTGGAAAAGTCTATTTTAATCTGATGGTCTGGAAAAAAATCACAACCAAAAATTACATCTCGAATCAAATTCGGAACAACCATACAAGGATTATCCAATTCGAACTCTTTAAATTTAAAATTCTAATAAAACTGATCTTTAACAGTGCAGTTCTTACCTGTAGCACTCACCAGAATCGTTGATGTGAAAGGTAAGCGTAAAATATCGCAATTCATTTGCAATATCTTCGACAGAAGGTCCTTTAAAATGCAGGTAACTTGGCTACCCGAATTAACCAATATTTTTACAACAATCGTTTTAACCGTAGTCTCAATAGTTGGTGCCACAGCAACCGCTTTCATTTCGTTTTCAACTTCCATCAGAAGGTCATCGCCATTTTTATTAAACAGCGTGGTCATCGCAGATGGTGAATTTCCATCAGAATTTTTGACAGCACGCGATTCCCGACTCCTCTCTCCCCTTCTGTTATCGACATTATCGTTATGATGTACCCTATTCTCGCCCGGTTGTTTCTACTATTATAACTGTTATGACTCCATACATTCTGCCTATTATCGTAACGACCACTACCGTTTTGATCCACATTAATATTTCTACTTCGCCAACTTGAACCTAGGTTAATACCATTATTATTAGGGCCTTGATAAGACTTGTCGGTTTCCCTTAAATATTTCTCTACTTCTTCTAAGGTGCCGGAAGCACACTTGATAATTCCCCATTAGATCTCACTCGAAAAATGATTTTTTAAAAACGAAATAATCTCCATTTCTTCCAGAGGTACAGTTAAGAAATTTGCCTCCCTCACAATCTTTAAAAAATACTCTGCTCGCGCGCATTTTTTCTAACATCCAAACTTAATCTTATGAAAACGTTTTCTTTCTTCCTCGATACCCCAATGGCGGTTTAGAAAAGACTCTTTAAATTGTTCCATGCCAAAAAAGGGCATTGTATACTTTTTAAATATGTGACTAAATTTTTGCCATTATTTTTAAAATAGACTTGTGTATTTCCGTCATTTCGGACAGTTGCGTTTGCGCAAATAAAATGCGCAGACGCGGAGTGATGGCGCAAGAACGCGGTGTGTGACACAACATGATTAGCCAACGAGACGTCGAACGGTGACGTTTGCCGGTGTCGTTTTTTGTCTTTTCTCTTTTGAGAATGTAGGTTCCTCTATCGCATCTCTACCTTCTATCGTTCCCTACCTGTATTCCTTCGTCCTACCTACGAACAAAGAAGAAAGTAGACGCTAAATCTGGTTTCAACTAAGGCATGACGTAACCCACCCCAAACAACTAACAGACGAGATACATGGAAATCAGCATGGCCCCTGCGCAAGGATGACCCGCAAAATCGTGAAGCGTTCCACATTTTTAAGTGAGTACCTTTTATCTTTTTAAAATGCAACTTGTATCATTGTAAACATATTTGGCATGTGATACAATTTGACACGTAGTTATGTCGTAATATCTTTGTTGTGCAATAATGTGAACGTGGATAGTACCAGTGTTGCCAACTGTGGTAGTGGCTCTGAACGCGCGACGCGGGAATGTAACAAAATTCTTTAAAAATTTTCACCCTCTCCTCTTTCAATGTTCCCCAATTTTGAGCCAAACCACGTAAATTATTAACAGATAACGAAATCTTTCTAACTTCCGGTACTCCTGCTTCCAAGAATATTGTCTCTAATTTTTTTATAAATGTTACGGGATTCATTGATCCCTCAGGCGAAAAGCACAAGTTCGTACCCCCAAATCTTGATACAGTGACATATAGTTATGATATCCCGCTACGGATACGACTCCGGTGTTTCCCTAGGGTTTACAATTCCAGCTCCATTATCAATCACTACCTTATTACTATCAACTTGCTCCCTACCAGAATCAGATACACGTACTACCTCATTACTTAGTTTGTTTATGTTATCGGAAATATTAGCGTTCATCTGTTCAATCGTATCCTTCAGGATGGCGTTGTTGCAATTCATGCTGCTTACAGCTGCAACCAATTGCTTTAGAGCATCTGCGATTTCGTTGTCGGACATTTTCTCCACCACCTTTTGTAAGCAGATTTTAACTTTGCTTCTTGTATTATGCTCGCGCGGCATCAATTTCTAAGGTACCTATTTTACCTTAATACGGCACCTAACATTCACGTATACTGCCCCTGAAGAATTCAATAAAATAGAAACTCAAAAGTTAACTAACTACTCGAACTTCAATAATGTTTGTATCAGTATTCATTTATACCACTGCAACACAGTCAATACTAAAATAATTAATATCCGTGTGAGCACTGCAATTGAACCCAAATTTCAATTTTTAAAGTTTATAAGAACACTAAGTTCTTATTAAATACACTCGTTTGCTGAAGTGTAAACATTCAAAAGCCCCCACGTTGAGCGCCAATTATGTATCACTTACCCTGTATTTCAAGCTAATACTTAGGATCTGAACTTGCTACCGTAGTGGTTGTCTTTGAACTTGACTGCCCAGCCAGCCAACACCACTACCAATGAGTTTCTGTAGTTTGGATTGTTACACGTCAACTGAACACAAGTTCTATTGAACACCTTAAATAAAATAATTCTGTCTACACTGGCTATTGAGCTTTATTAATGATTTTAAATTCAGTTTTATTTATCTGACATTACGTTGGCAGCTTTTAACTAATCTCTCAATACCAACTACTGACCATTGTTACTAAATAATTCTAAACAAGGATGGCCTAATACAACTGTTAATCAAGTCCATCTGTAGATGTCACGCCACAGGGTGGCTATCATTTATCCTTTGTGTACAGATGACTAGTTTACGTTTGGCTGTATTACTCTGGATAAGGGTAAATTAAGTAACATTTCGCTACACTGCCCCTTCTTAAACGTGTTCTGTCCCAAAACACACTGAGATTCGGACGTTAGAAATCCCTGTGGCGGTAAGGACAGGCCGAATCATTTCTGCAGATCTTATGTTAATAGTAGTGGCAAACAACACTCTTCATAGCAAGAAGCGCCGTTTCATTTGGATTGTAACTATACACTAAGATCTGGATCCCGGCTTACTAGAACAGTACATTTCGCATATTTTGTACTACTCTTTAGTTCAAACCATCGAGCTCACAACCAATCTGGGGTACAACCAATTTCTTGTCTTCAAATTTAATTATTTCGCCCTTGAATTCCAACGTCTTCCACAGATCCTGGTAATTTGATTTACTAGAATGCCCTTCCTTAGTCACCAGGTAATATATGCCTCGATGCCGGTACTTTAGCCACATGCTCTTCACAACATTTGATTGTTGTTGGCAAAGTTGATTCATACCACCAAATTTCTTTGTAAACACCCGAGCAAGTCCTCGAAACATATAAAAGTCCGCCGCTATGGTTCCAATTAATAAGAAAATTAAAACAGAAAGGTTTACTTGAAACAACAAAAAATTATTACATTTTCCTTGCATACGGGTTACTACTGGAAAATTAAAATATTTATGTTTAAAAAATCGCCTTAGTTGATGCTTGATGTATTGAACCTGAACCCTGTTAATAGACTCAACATTAGAATGTTTAATACATTTCATTTACACATGCAAGAAAATAAACAATCCGCTATGAGACATTTGATGCGACTAACATATACATAGATTAATTTAAATGTTCCCTGAACTGATGTTCCCAAAACCTACCTTACCACAGCGTGGTTTAGCCAATAACTGGTAACGGAAACGCCAGAGTTAAAATTCCAAGGTCACCGCTATAAGTTACAAACACTTAGACTACCTTGCCTCGCGTTTTAATTCATAAATATTTTCTTCCTCTTCACCCGTTTGGGTAATATACAACGCGTTCAGGTAATTTAGAGCAAACATAGGGTTAAACATGTATTTCTTTAATGTATAGTTTATAATACACCTTGTATAAACCTTGTTGATCAAAAGGTTTAAGTATAATTAGTGGTTAGATAGAAAATAATTATTCATTCTTCTGCTAATACAAAGATACTTGTATGTAGTGATATGGTATTGAAGGAAGTCTTTCTATTCATTTCATTAAAAATGATTTACTTAAAAATTATATTGAAAAAAGTAAATGTAGTTATTGTTTAAACTGGACAGGATAAAATTAATTTTGATACAAATATTTAAAACACGTCTAGACATCAAGTGAAATTTATTAAGATAAGATTAAAATAAACGCATAAACCAAACGCTTTAACTATGTTAATATCTCAATATAGTAATGGTGAAGCCATGGGAAAATAACAGATGACATCATAGACACGGACTTGTAGCATGTAATCACAAAGGCAGATACACGTTTAAAATGCGATCAAACGAAAAGCTCGACATAGACGACCGTGAAATAATGGAATACTTCTTGAAAACGTAGAGAGCGGGGAGTCAGTACAAAATGCAAAAGAGGGCGAAAAAGGGCATGTTACAGTAATCCGTTCAAGGAGGTTTATCAAAGTGAAACAGTTTAGTTATGGAATGGGTCGGAGTTGTTTTAACTTGGTGGAACTCGCAGAGATTAAAGTAGTCGACACCGACCACA
Organism: Platerodrilus igneus; assembly: GCA_036346225.1. Taxonomy (NCBI): domain Eukaryota; kingdom Metazoa; phylum Arthropoda; class Insecta; order Coleoptera; family Lycidae; genus Platerodrilus; species Platerodrilus igneus. Next base: position 5,799,176 of record JARFIW010000307.1, on the reverse strand, counting down.
CTTGGATGCCAAAAATTTAGTGTGGCGGGTTCAATGGATGTTATGTTAACCATTTTAATCGCTGTAGGGACGGGTGAGCATAACAGTTCGTTTTTGTGCACCGGTTAATCTAGTGATGCAGGATGGGCCATAATGAAGAGAAATAAAATTCTGAAGGGTATTACCCAATTTTGGTTTTCACCTACCTGAAAGGCCTGTCAACTATTCTTCGAGCTTATGTCAAAAGGCCTGTGGGCGCCAACTCGTCCTATCGTCTAAGTAATGATCTTCTGGAAGACCAGGGTTTCTACCGGATACCTTAGATATTTCGGTCTCTTGGTAGGATAGAGTTTCTTTTACAAAAAAAATCTCACTTGTATTTAAACGAAAGAAAAAAATTCTTTTCTTATTGCTTTGCTTAATTTCGATTACAGTGCAATAAATCATAACATAGTTACTGTAAACATTTACAAACATTTATAACAAGGAAACTTGCACAGTTTCCTTTTAAAATAAATTTGAAGCTAGATCTATAATTTCTTCAAAATTACTTTCAATAATTTAATCAGGTAATAAATTCCAGTTAAATCTCAATGTCCCTCTTTAATAATAAATTAAACAATAAAAATAACTAATTTTTGGTGTCTGTTTATTATTTCCTCATTGTTTATCCTAGCAGTAACGTCTCACAAATATTACCATATCAAGAGATACTAAATACAACAACTTACGGTTTATAATATTTGTCTTTTTTTGTCCAGAAAGATCTCTAAAGGGTCTGGAGCGCGTCAATTATGTTGCATGTAAATGAGTTCCAATCTACGTTGCTAGAAGCAAAAATTGTCCAATATCGATAATCATTTGTCGGGGTCGGTGTCGATTACTTTAAATTCTGTGAGTTCTACTTCATTGTTTGCTCTCGGAATAACCCCACAACCGAACTGTTTTAGTTCACCAAATTTCCTTAAACGGATTACCGCAACAAGCCTATCTTTACCCGCTCTATGTGTAATAACAATTTCTTCTTCGATTGCCAAGTCATTTTATACTATCTCTCCACCCTCTACGTTTACGAGGGGTACCCCATAGTTTCACGGTCGTCCATGTCGAGCTTTTCATTCGATCACTCTTTAAACGCGTGTCTGCCTTTTATCATATATACTACAAGTACGTCTCTATGATGTTGTCTGTTATTCTCTTACGGATTTAGCATTACTCCATTGTAATATTAACATTGTATCATTAAATACGTTTTTAAGTCTAGTCCCGTTTTAAATACTTTGTATGAAAATTAGTTTTATCCCGTCCGGTACAATTTAAATAAGCACTACTTTTCTTTCTCTCAATATAATTTTAAAATTAATCATTTCTAATAGAATACATAGGAAGATTCCCCTAAATATTATGTCACTACATAAATCTATCTTTATATTAAAACAAAAATGAGAAATTTTATTTCTATATAACGATTAATTGTTCTAAATTCTTTTGATCGACAGGGTTTATACATCGTGTATTATAAACTATCAACTCTACATTTAACATATACATATTTAACCCCTTTAAAACAACGCGATAGCGTTACACCACATTTACAAGTTAGATTTTTCCAAATATCTTTTAATTTTAATAATGAATGCTTGCTTCAGATCAGTTCCTGTACTATGTCCACAGCCCTTTGTCAATTCATAAAATGAGAAAAATTATTATACATTAAATTACATAATCCATCCTAGTACGAGGGGTGTTCGATATGTATCGGAAACTGACATCACTAGTGTTGCTAGGTGCGATCTGCCGTTTCTAATCTAAAGTTTGACATTTTTGACAGTAGACTCACTTATAACATTTTGCCATATGAACACTATTGGTTTTATTTTGAATAAGTTGAAAAAATTATTTTTCTGCGATGATTTTTTTTGATTTTAGACGTGGATTATCTCCGCAACAGTGCCTGAATCAACTTATTTCGACTTTTGGGGAACCAACTCCAACAAAACCACTGTATATCGTTGGTATAGTGAATTCAATCGTATCGTTGTTCGCTAGCGGATGAATTTAAAAAAGGTCGTCCAAAATCGGCTCTTGTGGCAGAAAACATCGATGCTGTTCGCGAATTGATAATGCAAGATCGTCATGTGACTAATCGTGAGATTCGGGCATCTCTAGGCATTAGTATGATAAGTATACGTTCGATATTACATGAATATTTAGTTGTGAAAAATCTGTGCACGTTGGATCCCACATAATTTGACAATCGCTCAAAAAATTACTCGTGTCGATTGGTGCAAAGAAATGCTCAAAAAATACGATTGTGGTGCATCAAACTCAATGTATAATATCTACACACGTGACGAATCTTGGAATTATTATTATGAACCCGAAAGTAAACAGCAGTCGACTATATGGGTCTTCCAAGATGAACGAAATTCATCAAAAGTTGTCCGTGCTCTAAGCACTTCGAAGAAAATTGTTGCCTGTTTTTTTCGGAAAAAAATGGATGTCATGATTGTTGCTTTAGAGGATCGTAGAATTGTTAATTTGGCTTGATATACAACTATTTGTTTGCCACAAGTTTTCGGAAAAATAAGAAAAATAAACCGACGACGCCGAATCATTTTCCATCATGACAATGCGAGCTCCCATACGTCGTCTCAAAAAAGTGACTATTTGAGTACTCAAAACATCGATTTGATGGGTCATCGGCCGTATAGTCCTTATTTGGCTCCTAGTGATTTCTTTTTGTCCCCACACTTGAAGAACAAATTGCGTGGGGAACGATTTTCAACACCAGAAGACGCGGTTGATGCGTTCCAAATCCATGTTTTGGAGATATCTCAACCGGAATGGAAAAAATGCTATGAAAATTGGTTCCTACGTATGCAAAAGTGTATCAATCATCGTGGAGAATGTTTTGAAAAACAGTAAAGAAGTTTTCACACCTTAAGTTTAGTTTTTGTTACTTATTCCCGATACATATCGGGCACCCCTCGTATACATTTACAAAACTATTCTAACGTCGTCGCCAGTCTTCGTCGCCCGCATTACAATTCGCGTCGATTTTAAATGTTACACCCAAATTCATCTGGATTGACCTGTGCCAAAAGCTAATTCGTAAGTATCAGTTGAAACTTTCTCTATAAGTGTGAAAAGGCATATTAATTTAGGTGCCAATTTGGTGTTGAATTATTTTGCTGCGCTTGAGATAGCAAAATTTCTCTTTCAGACATTGTTTCCAACTGAATATATAACCTATTTTTAATGTGATAATAGTTAATAAGATGAAATAAAAACTTAGATTGTTATGCAATGCCTAAATGATTATTTCAAATCGGGCTAGTGATTGAAAAATTAAAAATATAAAGTCCCCGGACAGGATTAGAACGTATTGCACCATCAGTGGATGACTACAATGGGAACGATTAGGAAATCTAAAGCAAGTACAATATATATATATATATATATATATATATATATATATTGACGTGCTAAGGGGTCACAAGAGGTTATGAAACCCAAATTCTACAAATAAATCTCACTAAAATTAATATAATCCAGAAAAAACAAAAATTTCCGTTTTTTTCATGGGTACTCCCTGTAAAATACAAGCGTACTTTTATTCATTAAAGTGCTATACAAAAACACAAATTGTGCGTGTATAAATAATCACCATATATGATAAAGCGTATTGTAAATAAATAGCAAGATACCGTAAAACGCATTCAATGCGAACGCAAATCGATCGTTTAGGATAAATACTAAGCCATTTAATTCCACTTATTAATTATCAATACATTTTTGATAAAAATGCTTTTGATTTGCTGTAAATAGCATAGAATAGTACTAGCTTTACGCATTTAACATAAAAAACTACAATCTTGTTAAAAAACCCCAATTCTAACCAGCAAATATTTTCTATAAAATGCAACCCTTTCTGCATTAAGAAGCAATTAAAGTTTAAATTAATTACTCGGTAAATTACAAAAATTTATTTTAAACAAAGAATTTTCTAAAATATTAGGAATAAAAATACATCCGTCATCAGTATTTAGAACTACGTAAATATCTAATGAAACATTTATTTCGAGTAGCGGCCGGAATACGAAAAACCCACAAAATCCATTAAATATCCTATAAAATTGATTATCTTTCGTATTAGCATGCGACGTCACAATAATGATATGTGTTAAACAAGGACAAACAGCGCGCGTAACGAATAAGTGAAACGAGATTACAGAGAATAAACGCCGCGATTTTAGACGCTAATAAGTTTTTCTGTAAAACCTTGAATCATAATGTTCCATATTATTCTACAACCTTCTGGAAATAGATAATTAGTGTATATAAGGAAGTATTTATTAAAAACGGGGATTCATTCGATTCTTAAATTCTATTGTGAAATGTTATTTTGATTTTAGTCGCGAGCTGTTGCTTTACGAAGATAATATTTGAATTATGCAGTAAGCATACTGTAATTTAATAATTACGATGGTACAATAAATATAGAAGTGAAGTTCTAAATGCAAATTACATAAAGAAGAAAATGAAATTTATTAATTACAATAAACAGGAAAAATTCTTCAATATAACGCTATTTTAAAAATTTTATTAAATAATCGAAAGGATGATTTAACCAAAAATGTACATTGCTAACTACTGTTTGAAATGAGCATTTTAAATATGGAAAATCTTGTAAGCTGATTTGTACATCAATTTAAAATAAGAAGATATTTATTTCAAAGAGCGTTTTTGTGGATTGTGCAAGTAGTACTTTTAGATTTATTTTTAACTGATATTGGAGTATTTGTATCTAATTTAAGGTGGAATAATAAGTGTTCATCATATAATATTTTTTTGGGAGGCTTTTTTGCCGGGAAGTTTGTGTTCAGCGTTTGAAACACTCTGGCCTTTTAATAGATTATCTCTCAAGGATTTTTTTGGCTAAAACAAATCTTACAAGCGTGGGAATAATTATAACCAGATAAACCATCTATAAAAGAAGAAATTTAGTTCTGTAAATTTAAACTAAGGTAAGCAACAATTTTTTTTATAATAAATACTTCTTAGAAATTATTTTGTTTGAAAAAAATGATATTGTAGATGTTCTATATGCTTTTGTATGAGAGAAAATATTTTTTACTGTATAAATGCTTTGTGATATTGCTGTGTTTGATTTTATTTTGAAAACTCCGTCAATTCCGTTGAGCTAACCAGGCAAATTTAGAAAGGAAGGTAAATGAACAATTTCAAGCGTTACAAATTGCTGTATCTGTCTCACAGCACTTTTCAAGTGACGCTCTCAACGCGACATTATCACACTCTTTTAGTGACCTCCAACGCGGGACTTATCACATCAATATATATATATATATATATATATATATATATATATATATATAATTTTCATCACCCCTAAGGATGTTATGTACCAAATTTGATATACTTGTTTTGACCTTGAGTTAAATTTAGGTAACCCAGAATTAAACTGGTTCCAATCCTTAAGTTATTATGTAAAACTTGAGTACTTTGTTCATGCTAATACGTTCAAATGTCGTAATCAAATGAAATATAAAATTTGTAATAAACTAGTTTATATTTTTAAATGGAAAAAACATGAAATTATCTTCCTATTTATAGGACAAAACAAATATGATTGAAAAATATATTACGCAAATCACATGATGTGTTAAGTTCTTAAGAAATAGATATTAATAAACTATGTTTTATTATTACACACACGTCGTGTGTTATTATGAAAACCACTGGTATATTTTAAGTTTTGTTTGTTCCATTTTGTAAAAATCAATAATTGCACAAATCCTTATCTAAATTTCAGTCGCAATGAGTCATATCCCAGCGACTCCTCCTTGAAAATTAGATAAGTAATGAATTGTCTTGCAACATCTTCCATAATACTAATATCAGACAAATGCTATTTGTTTTGTCCAAATGAACAGTATCTTCACGCGAAGTAAAAATTTTTAAATAGTTACTGGCATTTGCTTTCCGGTTTTGAGATCTTTGATTGATTAGTTTTTTATATTAACAACCGTTTCTATTGTCTGTACTTTATCAAACATTTTTAAAATTTTTCCTTTGCTTTTTATTGTGTTCCATTACCCCGTACATATTTATTGTCCATGAATTCATGTAGAATCCTAATATAATAACTTAGTTCAGAATATCCTGTGTAAAGCATCATTTTCAAATCAGAGTATGGTTTTCCTTCAGGTTGTTACGTTCATTTTCGTAAATTATTAATTAGTGTAGGTACAATAATTTTTATCTCAAATTCATTTGGCGTTCAACACAAAAATTAATTCCGTTAATTAAAAATAACCCTTTCGTATATTAAAATTTGTATGGTAATTAAAAATAAATATCCTTTCTCAGAAGTTCGTCCCGTGGAATTTACGCCTTAATTAGATAGACGACTTTCCAAGTATTTTAATACTTAAACGCTAGTGTGTTTTCCCTTTTTAAAAGAATTCGGTGAATTTATTTTAATAAAATTAGGGTTTCCTGGTTTATTTCCTTGCTTTGGTGCTTAAACGAATGTAACGATTTCATTTGCTGTTCGATAATCAACTAGACAACAAGTTGGTTGGCTTCGTTCGTTATTTTCATGTAAATTTCCGGCACGCCTTATTTAGCGTGGTGAGTATATAGAGTTTGTATAAAACCATACGTTTCGGCTTCAATAAATTAATTTATTGTTTGAAACTATTCTAGCTTCCTGCGGGGGTAGGGATGGATTCGGGCCGAGCCGGGCCGGACTTTTAGATGCGGCCCGGCCCGGCCCGAAATAATTTGCTCCGGCCCGGCCCGGCGGCCCGGCCCGAACCAAAACGCATCGGCCCGGCTTGAGGTCCGGTTTGAATTTCGGGCCGGGCCGGGCCGATTCGGGCCGGAATGTTGTAACAATTTTATTTTAGCAGTAAAAGAACCTATTCATTAAACGTACAATGAATATTGAAATACCTTTATTAACTAAAATAAAGATTCGAGTAACAATCAAATTTTTATAGTATTACTATATCTAGGATTAGTAGTCTATTTGTTTCGGAGTTCGGTGCAATTCCACAGCCACTGGCGCGCGCGTGAGAGGTTCGAGAACCCCACTTATGATCCTCCCACCATGCAAGAACGCAGCGAGCGCACTCGTCGATAGTTAAAGGCAGCGTGAAGATGCATTCAAAAAGAATGGCGAGTGACCTCCGGGTCGCCTTATTTTGATGAAACACTTCCTGAGTAACGCGCAACGACATGTCAGAAACCGCAACAATACGTCAGAAACCGCAACGACATGTCAGAAACCGCAACAACACGTCAGAAACTGCAACGATAAATTAGAAACCGCACGACCACTTTGAAATTACAATGTAGAAACCTTAACTTATGGACTACACAATGAAAGATTATATTTGTAAATAAAATTAGAAAACGGAAGATTACGCTATGAAGTAATGCTGCCTTGAACCAATGTGAGAAATCCGCTTCGCTCCTACATCTGTATTAAAGCATGGAAAACAAGCATATTTAGCTGCAGGCCCCGCACTGCGAAGTTGTTTCCATTGCAACCAAAGACGACAGCCGGTGTTGGGTTCGTAATAGAATTAAGAATATCCTCAGTACTTCCTTCTGAAAGTACATTATTTCATTTTGTTTGTTAGATGTACAAAATTGTTATTCAGTTTACCTGTGATTAGGCTGTTTTTCCCCAGTATCGGGTTTGATTTCACTTAGTTCCGTAAATATGTGACTACACGTGGCTACAACGTAAATTAACAGCTGCTATTACGTCACCTGTTTGTTTGAACAATGCCGTCAACAATTGCACAATGGCTAACAGATGTTTAGCATTATAGTACTGCCACTTTTGATAAAATTAGAGAATATCTTGGTGATTCTTTTAACTTCAGACTAATTTTAATTTTGTTAAATTAATGAGAAAATTTCGTATATTCATTTGTAAGTGACCTACACAGATCTGGTTGGGTTATAAAAAACCTTAATATTGTTAGTTACACTAAACTGTAATATATTTGAGTAAGGATCAGTTGATAAACCTTACAACAATTTTGCAAGAATATCAAATATTTATTTTATTTAATTATAATGAAATTTTATTTACTGAAACAAAGAAAATTCTTTCTAGTAAATTAATAATCTACCTTTAAAGTTTTTTATTCTGATCTGGTTTGATCAGACCTGATAAACAAAAGACAGCAAGAGTTAAATTTTTATGATTCCATTATGTAGAAAATATTCTCTATGCATTTTAGGTATACTTGAGGGACGCAAATAGTGTTCCCATTTTTTAGGTGACTTAACTATTATTCTTTCTTACAGGAGCAGTGTCTTATTCTGTTAAGACAAGTTTGTATGTCAGCGAAGGCGATCTTTTTTTCTTTGGGTCTCCACGTCCGCCCTTAGAAATTTGCTATGCCATTAATATAAATCCATCTGGACTTGGTGGCGCCTGTTTGTTTTAGTTTGAGTGTGACCCCCCACAGATTTCGCCTGACCCCCCCATTGCTCATAGCTCTACCCAAGGAATAGACCCCTAGTTACGTCGGAAGACTTAGTTTTGCAGACACCTAACTTGAAGTATGGTGTTAATAAAGTAGTGTTTTAGTAAGTCAAGAAAAATATGTTTCACTGGTGCCGGCAACGTCAGGCCTTAGTAAGAAAAATCGTTTCACTGGCGCCCAACGTGGGGCTCGAAATTTGTTTGTTCAACGCTTGGGGCGTCGAAATTTGTTTATTCAACGAGTGATTCGTCGAAATTCGTTCGTTCATAATTTAATTTAGCTCGAAATTTGTTTGTTCATAATTTAATTTACCTCGAAATTTGTTTATTCAAAATTAATTTTACTTCGAGATTCGTTCGTTCAAAAATTATTTTTTACTCTGAAACTTGTTTGTTCAAAAATAATTTTACTTTGAAATAGTCTGTTCAAAATTTATTTTTGCTTCGAAATTTGTTTATTCAAAAATTTAATTTGCTTTGAAATTTGTTAGCTCAAAAATTAGTTTGCTTTGAAGTCCATTTGTCCAAAAATTATTTTGCTCCGAAATTTGTTTGCTTAAAGTTTATTTGACATTTAGATTTGTTTGTTTGCTTTTGATAAAGGATTGGTCGTAACGTTAATCCCAATACAGTCAAGTAATTAACTTGGTCAAATTTACTTTTTGACTTTAATTCTGTTTTGACCCCTTAAATTTTTTTTGATATTGTTTTGGCAAAAATAATTTTACCAAAAACATTTTTTTGATTTTTACCTTTAGCAGTACGAATTTGTTTTGATCACTTTTGTAAGGTTCAGATCATTTAGATCTTTCAGTTTGATTCCATTAGGCTTTTGTAATCATGTCGGATATTCCGAATTGTTTGTCTGCTTAAAGAAGAACGGGAGTAGTGAGTGAGAAACCAGTTTTGAAAAAATTTTTGGAAGACTGTCAGCTAAAGAAGCTGATAAGCCTGTTGTTTGATTTGTTTGAGTCAATAAAGAACATTTTTGTCCAAATTTGATGATAAGGCTAGAGATTCTATTTTGAAGGTACATTGGAGTGAGCTGTCGTTGTGTCGTTTGAGAATTGCTCTTTGTGCATAAGCACGTTTTTGATTTTGTTAGCAGATTTTTGTTTAGATCAGCATTGCAACGCAATTTAGTCTAGGCGGAACTTGTCGTCGTGGTTGGTCGCTCAGCAGTATGTCAGTCCAGACGAGACTCAGGAAGAGTTGGTCGCTCGGCATTGCGTAAGTCTAGACGAGACTCGAGGTGAGTTAGGCGCTCTAGAATTTTTTTTGCATCTTTTTTTTGATTTGATGTAAACTTTTGGTATTGTTAGTCTAGGTGAGACTCGTAGAGGGTTTGTCACTCTAGCATATTTAGGCGTTGTGAAGCATTGTAGTTGTTTCGACAGTTCAATTGGTAGTAGGGTGTGAGTGTACCTGAACATTGATTTTTTTTGTTAGCTATTGTCATGATTAGTTTTTTTATTGATGATTCATAAGCAGGTGGATGGCTTTTAGTTGTTGGTGATTGGTTTTCGAAATATTCGATTTTGCAACCTTTGCGAAGTGCCACAGCACATTTGATTGAGAAGTTCTTAGAAGAAAAAGTATTTTTTTTGCATACGGAATACCACCATTTGTTATTCGTGATAATGGTCCACAGTTGATTGGACATGTTTATGAAGTTTTGTGTGCAAGGTACGAGATCCAAGAGATGTGGTACAATGCTGTGTATGCTCCTCAAGGCAGTTAAGTGGAAAAGCTTATAATGATAATTTTATACCGGGTGAAGATGTTGATGTCGTCTCCAGTAGTAGACCTTCTTATGTTTTGGATCGTCAACCTTTGTTTGATATTTTTGGAAATGTCCGTGAAAATTTGCATGTAGCTTACCAACGTTCGAGTAAACGCTACAATCTTAGGAGAAGAGACATTTCATTCCGAGTCGGAGAGTGTGTTTGGAGAGCTAATAAGGTCCTCTCGAGTGCTAGTGATAAATTTTCCGCTAAGTTAGCCCCTAAGTTCGTTATGAGTAAAGTTCGGAAAAAACATTCCAATGTAGTATATGAGTTAGAGAACGAAGATGGGACAAGAGCAGGGAAATGGCACGTAAAAGACTTGAAACCAGTTGAAGCGTCGTATCCAAAGGAAAATGATGATCCTGACGATTAATTCCGGTCCGATCATCTCTTTGATATTAAGTAATGACGTAGTGGTTTGTTTTGTTTTGTTCCGATTTTTGATTTAGTGTCGTTTCACTAATTTTGAGTATTTTATTTGAGAAGTGAAATAAGTGGTTAGAGATTTTGTAAATTTTGTAGGTTTGAGGTGTGCCTTGGTGTGCACGCTGGACATTTTGCTCGCGCGTTGCTCAGAGATGTGTTTGAAGGATGTCTTTGACAGATATCCTTACAATGTAGAAGTAGGTGGGCTATTTAATTGTTGGTCCTGATTTCTACATATCGAGGTAGAGAGAATATTAGATTATTCTTTCCCTTGTTCCTTTTGACCGTTCGAAGTTCTTTGATTTGATAAGGTCAAAGTTGGCTTGGTGAGTCTCACCATTTGGTCCATCACTAATGAGACCAGTTGTTTGTTAGAACTTAGTGATAGGATATTCAGTAGGGTGTAGGATATTACAGCCCTGACTGGTTCAATTTTGTATTTTGAATTTGATAAGTAACCTTATGGTCAGGTTACCTTAGTTTTGATTATCTCTTTGTAATAAAGTGATAATATTTTGTATTTGAATTTGTTAAGTAACCTTATGGTTAGGTTACCTTCGTTTTGATTATCTCTTTGTAATAAAGTGATAATATTTTGTATTTTGAATTTGATAAGTAACCTTATGGTTAGGTTGCCTAAGTTTTGATTATCTCTTTGCAATAAAGTGATAATACTTTGTATTTGGATTAGATAAGTAACCTTTTGGTTAGGTCACTTTTGTTTTGATTATCACTTTGTGATGATGGTGTTTAAATATAGACCTATTAGTAGGGTCTTACTTTTGATTATCACCTTGTAGTGATGATGTTTTGAATAGTTATGCTGTCTTGATGAGGAAGCATTCCTTTTTTTGTAGATAGAGCTAAATGAGCTCCTGGAAGTGAAGTTTTTTTTGAAATTAGAAGTAAATCGTAAGTGTTTGCTTATAGGTAAGAAATATTAGCCTTGTTAGAAGTATGAATCTCAAGTCAGGAAATATTGTAAATTTGAATTTTTTTGTCCCGTGGAGTGTTTGACTTTCTAATTTGACCCCCTCCCAATTTTGATTATTACCGATTGTGACTCCCCGATTTTGTCTCCCGATGGACGTCAGGTACGCGTAGTTACCAACACACTCATTTGTAAATATTTGTCCCCCCCATTTGAATAAATTTATAAAATTGCATAGTTAGTTAGGAAGGTAGGAAAGGCTAGTATTGTTATAAAAATTTTTTGTATTTGTTATATTTGAAGTTTTCTAAAAAAAAATTTTTTCTTTTAGGAAAGGGGTAGTGTAACAATTTTATTTTAGCAGTAAAGAACCTATTCATTAAACGTACAATGAATATTGAAATACCTTTATTAACTAAAATAAAGATTCGAGTAACAATCAAATTTTTATAGTATTACTATATCTAGGATTAGTAGTCTATTTGTTTCGGAGTTCGGTGCAATTCCACAGCCACTGGCGTGCGCGTGAGAGGTTCGAGAACCCCACTTATGATCCTCCCACCATGCAAGAACGCAGCGAGCGCACTCGTCGATAGTTAAAGGCAGCGTGAAGATGCATTCAAAAGAATGGCGAGTGACCTCCGGGTCGCCTTATTTTGATGAAACACTTCCTGAGTAACGCGCAACGACATGTCAGAAACCGCAACAATACGTCAGAAACCGCAACGACATGTCAGAAACCGCAACAACAAGTCAGAAACTGCAACGATAAATTAGAAACCGCACGACCACTTTGAAATTACAATGTAGAAACCTTAACTTATGGACTACACAATGAAAGATTATATTTGTAAATAAAATTAGAAAACGGAAGATTACGCTATGAAGTAATGCTGCCTTGAACCAATGTGAGAAATCCGCTTCGCTCCTACATCTGTATTAAAGCATGGAAAACAAGCATATTTAGCTGCAGGCCCCGCACTGCGAAGTTGTTTCCATTGCAACCAAAGACGACAGCCGGTGTTGGGTTCGTAATAGAATTAAGAATATCCTCAGTACTTCCTTCTGAAAGTACATTATTTCATTTTGTTTGTTAGATTTACAAAATTGTTATTCAGTTTACCTGTGATTAGGCTGTTTTCCCCAGTATCGGGTTTGATTTCACTTAGTTCCGTAAATATGTGACTACACGTGGCTACAACGTAAATTAACAGCTGCTATTACGTCACCTGTTTGTTTGAACAATGCCGTCAACAATTGCACAATGGCTAACAGATGTTTAGCATTATAGTACTGCCACTTTTGATAAAATTAGAGAATATCTTGGTGATTCTTTTAACTTCAGACTAATTTTAATTTTGTTAAATTAATGAGAAAATTTCGTATATTCATTTGTAAGTGACCTACACAGATCTGGTTGGGTTATAAAAACCTTAATATTGTTAGTTACACTAAACTGTAATATATTTGAGTAAGGATCAGTTGATAAACCTTACAACAATTTTGCAAGAATATCAAATATTTATTTTATTTAATTATAATGAAATTTTATTTACTGAAACAAAGAAAATTCTTTCTAGTAAATTAATAATCTACCTTTAAAGTTTTTTTATTCTGATCTGGTTTGATCAGACCTGATAAACAAAAGACAGCAAGAGTTAAATTTTATGATTCCATTATGTAGAAAATATTCTCTATGCATTTTAGGTATACTTGAGGGACGCAAATAGTGTTCCCATTTTTTAGGTGACTTAACTATTATTCTTTCTTACAGGAGCAGTGTCTTATTCTGTTAAGACAAGTTTGTATGTCAGCGAAGGCGATCTTTTTCTTTGGGTCTCCACGTCCGCCCTTAGAAATTTGCTATGCCATTAATATAAATCCATCTGGACTTGGTGGCGCCTGTTTGTTTTAGTTTGAGTGTGACCCCCCCCAGATTTCGACTTACCCCCCCATTGCTCATAGCTCTACCCAAGGAATAGACCCCTAGTTACGTCGGAAGACTTAGTTTTGCAGACACCTAACTTGAAGTATGGTGTTAATAAAGTAGTGTTTTAGTAAGTCAAGAAAAATATGTTTCACTGGTGCCGGCAACGTCAGGCCTTAGTAAGAAAAATCGTTTCAATGTAACTAAAACCTTAAGTGATGTATAGATTTTTCAACATCCAAATGGAACGTATCGTTTGTTAATATATGTATTTTCAGTTGTATATAAATACTTCTTTACTATTATTATGTTTTTCTACAAAAGTTGAATATATCAATCTTAATAAATTATATTTTATAGTATCATTTTAACCTCGAAGAATCTCAAAGGTATTTGGAGATGATGCACACTTGCACAGGCAATCCAAAATAGAAGGTGGTTTGCGTCAAACTTCAACCTTAAGTAACAAAATGCATTTTAGAATTCATGTACTACTACTAGTATATAGTAAAATATTTCAAGGAAAGTATTCAAAATTTGACTGAATATTGTTTCCCCATATTCTAAACAAAGAACGTTGCCAATTTCCATTTTACAGATTGCTGGTGTATAGGTCTACATTTCGAGAATGTGCTAGCATCCGTTCAGAGAATTGATTATTCAAGTCTCTCGTATCAGGTAGACATTACTTTGTTGTCTATGAATATTTTTTTGTGGCATGCTTTACTGGAAATTTTAATTATTATGAAAAAAAAAAATGCCGCAACATAGAATATTATTTAGTATTTACATTTTAATTTTCTATATCCATTTGTTATTTAAAGCTATAAAAAGCTAATCGCATTGTATTCGGTATGGTGTTCAACAAAAGATACATTCAAATAATTAAATCTAATTAAGCTGGTTTTTTTGGAATCGGGCAGTTTAAAATATTTTTACATATACAGAGTGGTTTCGATTTATTCATAAATAATCTTTAGTGCGAGGCCACAATAATAAGTTAATTAATAAGTATAATACAATAAACCAGCTCAATTAACATACGTTGCAATACTTCTTCAGATTAATTAAATATAACACGGACGATTTCTATTTCAAAGTTCTTGAAAAGTGGAAAGAAGTGAATATTACTTATCGAAAAAAAAATCGAAATTCACAAATCGGTTTAAACCAAATCATTTTCGTTTTCGATTTATTTCCATTATGACACACTTACCAATATGTGTGTAACTGTACCTGGGTGATATATTAAGAAGAGCGTTAATTATAATTTTGTTTAAGAGGCACCTAAAGAAATCATTAAATGAAATTTTTTACTAAATCAATAAATTGTATATTTCCTTATATAAACTTCGGGCCGGCCCGAATAGTCCGAAAAGCCCGAAAAGCTTGAGCAGTCTGGCCCGGCCCGGCCCGGGCCCGACACGTGCTTGGCCCGGCTTGGGCCCGAAAAAAATTTGACCGGCCCGGCCTGAAGCCCGGCTTGATATTCGGGCCGGGCTTCGGGCCGGGCCGGGCCCGTGGCCATCCCTATGCGGGGGACACGTTGATCCCTTGAGCTGCGTTTCTTTTGGGGTACTGCGAAGTCCAATGCGCTCCGCTTGGCCGTAAGCTTGCCTGTTCGCTGAGGCAGACCAGCGACAGCCTTCCCCCCGATGTCAGGAACTCGAGGGTGAGTCCTTCTTTTTTTCTTTGTATCCGCTTCTTACCGCGGAACAAGAACGCCTGTGATTTTACCGTTCTAAGATGACATTTCCAAATTTGATTTTTTTATATATATATATGAAAATTATTAAATCATTTTGGCATTTACTGTATATATGAATTATTTCAATTGTAAAATTAGTTTAAGTTTATACTTACGATATTTTAGAGCTGTGGTTTTTAGGGTTGCGTTTGTTTCTCTTTTTTTCTCTAGGTACTGTCAGGGGGTAGTTGCCTAAAAACTACAGCTCGCCATTTTTTTTTGGGTAATTTTTGTTTTTTTGAATATTTAAGGGGTTGTAATAATGTATTTATAAATTGGGTACATTGACTTGTTTTGGGGTTGGGTTTCGGGAGTACTGTTTTTGTATATATATTTTCGTTTTAATTATAAGTTCTTTCTTTTCTGTTGTATGTTTTGTTCTGTGTGTGAATGAGTGAGTGTTTGTATATATTTTTGTTGTTAGTTTTTTTTTCAGGCTTTCCTTTACTTATAGGTATAAGACCCCGCCCACTCGCCGCCTGAGTCCGGACTTACTTACTTTCTTTCTCTTTCTTTTTTCCCTTTTTTTATGTTACGTCAATGTACGTAGCAAGGTACGATAGGAGTATCTCTTCAATATTGTTGGAGGTAATGAAAATAGATGCTTTTCGAATGTTCTTGTAACGTATGCTAGTAACCTTTTGTCTAATGTACTCCACTTGTCGCACGATGACATCGTGATTTCGGAATAGCCATTCTAGAGAAGCAGGCAGTTCCTGGTATTGCTGTCTACCGCCCTACATTTGACTTTTCAATGTTCCACCAGAAGACACTACATTGACCAGGAAGCGAGTACCTTTACCTGGAAATTTTGAATGTCGCCGAACCCTTTTATTCTATACAAGGTATGGATCTTTACCGTGCGTGACACCACTCACACACGGGACCTACATTTTACTTTATCAGAACTAGGCGTATTTTTATGAAAAATGCTCGCCTAACATTTTTCAAGCGGTCCGTTTCGGGAATCGATTCCAGGACCTTGGGATCAACAGTCATACGCGAACTGTTCTGATCCACGGAGCCGGTATTATACTCAGGTTTTTCATTTTATTTAAACTGGATTTAATCTACAAAAATTATATGTTTTAAAAATAAAACTATAAACAGGAGACCTACTTACTGAAACATTTTTTCTTTCTCGAAAGAATGAATTGAAACGTTTGCATAAAAAGATCTAGGGTTATCAAACGCACCCTCTCCTAAAATCATAATCCAATAAAAATAAAATTTTAATGCGTAATGAGGGACTTTAAGGAAACTTCGGAACTAACTTTCAGCGGAGTTTGGCGAGACTAACAAGGGGGTTCGTTACGGATTGCTCTTAAACGCCACTACACTTAACAAGTGTTTACTAAGAATACCATCCAGAAAGTGTAGTAACTAAACGGTAATTAACGGATCTAAGATAAATGCTTAAGTTGAATATTTTCGTTGTAGAACCTGTAATAGAAAGATATTCATAGGCTTATGAACCTTATTTATCAATATTAAGTAACAAGCTACCTTACATGTGATTTCCCAATGCTCCACCCGAAGATACTACATTGGTCAGGAAGCGAGTTTTTTTTTACCTGGAGAATTTGGAATTTTGCGGAACCCTTGCTATTCCAAGCAAGGTAGGGATCTTTAACGTGCGTGACAACACTTACACACGGGGCCTCCATTTTACCTCTCAGCCGAACGAGGGTGTATTTTTGTGAAAAATGCTCTCTTACTAACATTTTTCAAGCGGAGCGTGTCGGGATTCGAACCCGGGACCTTGGGCGTAATAGTCACACACATACCACTACGCCACGGAGCCGCCAGTAACAAGCTACCAGTATAAAAGGAAAGTAACGCAAATCGTAAATGTACTAATCATGTATACTTGTACTCACGCCCACACGGACACGGACTTTTTATCAATAACCTTTCTCTTTTGCTGGGAAACTTATGAACAGGTGCTCGTCATACTTTTAGCATAGTTACTTGCCGAAATTTTAAGATTGGACAACGAAAAATCACAATTCTATTTATTCTTTTAAATAACAAAAATTACACTCATTTGGAATATTTACACAAATATTTCAAGTACTTTTTACTAAAAGGAAAATAAATTATTGCATTTTTTATCTATTTAAAATGACTGAGTGGTTAAACTTCTTACATTACATGTGATTTTTTTTCCAATGCTCCACCCAAAGGTACTACATTGGCCAGGAAGCGAATTTTTTTTTACCTGGAAAATTTGGAATTTTGCCGAACCCTTGCTGTTCTTCTAAAGGAAGAAAATTTAGTTTTGTATTAGTAAAACTATTGACAAAATTTAAACAAAAGATAGCACCATCACTACTTATTTTTGGCTTACATACCACTTCATCGAAAAATCTCCACTTGCGTTGTCAATTTGTTCAAAAGTGATCAAACGAAAATTTCCATGTAGAAAACAGAGGGTCTACAGCTTTATGGCTGCATATCCGAAAACATGCCATTTACAGCATTAGCAGTTTTCAGCCTTTAAAATCTCTCTGCAGCGGGAATTTATTCTTTTGGTGTGAGTTCTTTCATAAAACAAACTGCCGATCAAACCTTCGAAATTACCGCAAAGTTTCTATTACATTTATTTCCCTAATTCGTTAGTTGAAGTAGAAGTACAATAAGTATAGGCGATTAAAAACTGAAATAACCTAAAATTTATTAAAGAATGATGTTCCATTTATCTATTATTTATCCTACTATCTAACTATCGCATGTAGCACGTGTATAGCGTACTCCTAACAGATCCCTTGTTTTTAGTAAGAGCATGACTAATTGGAGTAACTGTTTTTGTACTCTAAATATCCTTCTAAAAAGCTTTTAGTGGAACGCAAGGCCGCACTTAACATTATAAAAATAACTTTTAACTCACAAGTTGAATAAATACATTGTCTATTAATCCGACCCTACCTCTGCAACCGCTCCCTTATTTTGATTCTGGAAAGGAACTAAAGTCACTAATGAAGATAAAAACAAGATAATACAAAGAATAAGGAACGTTTTATAAATGGGAGGGTCAAATGTTAGTATCCCTGAAGGTAGAAAAGTTATAAAATTAGTTATTATAGATTACTAGGATACAACTGAATTTGGTAGGACTTAGAGATAAGCTGTGACTAAAGAGGAATCTTGGTCATGAGATTTAGGCTCATCCATCTGGGCCCAAGTAGTGATCATATACCTGTATGCTTTGAACAAACTGAGAAAACGAGGTCATTGCTAAAATAATAACCTTCAAGTGAGAAGGATTAGGCATACCTGTTTATTTTAGTGTGTTATAGCCTTTCATATATATTAAGGGATTTTTCCTATTAGGTTTTCTTTCTAAGTGACCAGCTGAAAGGCACAAGAAAATTTTACGAGGATTTCCAGTAAGCGGATAGAGCCCACGGCAAGTTCCGATGGAAAATGGTTCGTAGTTGAGGAAATCTCATAAGGCTAAGCGGCTAGTCGAACTATTTGCTCTGGGTAGAACATGAGCTGTGGGTCGGGGTTGGACTGCGACCAAAAGAATATGGCGCCACCGAATTTTTCTATACGAAGAAGACCTTACTTAAGTCCCTTGTACAAGGCGAATGCGGAAACCTTTATTCAATTACCGCTATACAATTTATTAAAAACAACTCAATCCCTAAAGTTTCTTACCTTGTGGCTCGACTTTGACCTTTATACATCACTGCTACACCTGTGAACAGATTAAACAAAGATAAGCACTGTTTGTGCATTTATACCCAAAATTTAAAAATTTAATTCGAATCAACCTTCATTCATTCCAATTAAAAAGAATAGTCTTGACCAAAATAAAAATCTATTCCTTCAGTATTTAGTTATTGTGCTATTTACAAAACATCTTTTTCCTTTAATATAATTTTGATTAATTTAAATTCTAGAAAAATGTGTACATAAGTACTTGGTATAATAAGTACTTTTCACCGTTAAAATATGGTAACTTCTATTAGAAATATCTAGCCAAATTTTACTTAAAAATGAGTGAGCCTGAGTTTACTTTCTGAATAATTAACTATATATAACAATTTCGGTTGGTTTGAGTAGCACTACTATAATCTCACAAAAAAATATTACACTCAGCTACTAGTGAAATATGTAACGTATAAATTTAATTTCTAATGATTCGAGTAAATCATGTTTCAAATAATTAAAGCAATTTTCATAAAATCTAGAATTAACTTTCCTTATCTCATAATGACATCTTCCGTAATTTCAATGTATTAATAAAAAGATTTAAAAATGAAAATTTACAGGTTCCTGCTGCTTAATATGAAAAATATATAGTCTGTCATTCAACTAGCTTGAAGTTCAAATCACTTGATTAAACAAAAAATTATTTGTCTGCTATATCCATGATACAGCTGACATACGAAAGCAAATTTACATACCAGATGATCATCTGACGGAAAAATACCTGCTAGGCGTCTTGCTTCAGCACTTAAATAAAGGAAATCTCCAATTCGGTACAACCAAATTTGCTGCTCATTGAAGCTCCAAACCATATCACGGCGTCCATATTAACTAATTGATACTCGTCAAATCCACATTCGTACAAAGGTTAAATTCTTAAATTTTTCTAAATTTTCCTACGTTGTATGTTGATTAAATTTACGCTGCATGTTAAATAAAATTACATGCTAACAAAAATTGCATGTTATTCAAAATTTTACGTTAAACAAAAGTTCTGTTAACTAAAAGTTGCATAATATTTCAAAGTTGCATATTATTTCAAAGTTGCACTGAAAAATCTTTATTTAGTAAGTTTACAAAAGCAGTACTACTTACTGTTAACCAAGGCCCTTCAAACAAAATATCGACTCATCATCTGCGAAGCTATTCTCCAGCAAGTGGACAAAAAAGTGCCGTCGGAGACGACATTATCTCACGAAAACAATTTAAATTTCACGTGCTTCCAACACGTAGATTCCTTAAACGTCATCGTCCTTGCGGTCAAGGAACAATTCGACTTCTTCTGACGACAGCTGTATTGGAAGTGATAATCTCACGCGAGTTACCGCTTGACAACAAGCCCAACGCTACAATCGTCTAACAGAGGGAGCTCTAAGAATGACACTAATAGAAAAGTATCTTTTGTCACCGCATAAATTAAAATTTGAATTGAAAGCTAATATTTTATTGGACAATATGTAATATTTATTTAGTGGATTGTGTAGCATTATTATGCTTTACGTTGGTTCTTATTAAGTAAATAGATTAAATATATGTAGACATAATGATGGAAAATAAAATCGTTACACAGCCTCTTACTAAGAGAAAAAATTCGAGGAAATATTTCAGAATAAGTGCGAAGGATTCTTTTTTTTATTAATTTTATTATTAGTATTTACAATTTACTATTAATTTCTACATACTAGAACAAAAAAATAACTCTCTGAATCAACAAAGATACTGCATGCATGTAAATGGGTGACTAGTAACTACGCGTACTACACGCCAAAAGGGGACAAATTCGGGAAGTCATAATCGGTAATGTTACAATATCAGCTAACACATATTCGGGGTTATATATCACACAGAATTTAAGAAACGAAACATAGAATACTGCCGTATTATAATTCATTAATAAAGATTTAACTATCATGACAACATACTCTTACTTTACTAACCATAATTTACATACTTACAAAAGAAAAAGGATTCCGAATATTATTGGGATCCATAACAAACATATTTCCAAAATAACGAACATGTTTCAAAATCATGAATGTTTAACAATCTACCGCATGCATATGCTAACAAAAATGTAGAAATATCTCTACCTATGAAGAGACAAGCAAAACGTCACCACGTCTTACTCTTCAAAAAATTTCACTCACGCGTGAATGAACAAAATAGAACATTGCTAATTCACACAATATTCATAATAAAATAGAACATTGCTAATTCCTACAATATTCATAACTATAACAAACATAACTATTTTCGTTACTAACAATATTGGTCTCTTACCAATATCTAACTTGGACTCAAATTATTTGACTTCCAATACAATCTCAAGAACTACCATCAATTTCGGTTGTCCTCTTGACTACAAAAATTACTTTCCAGAACAATTGTTCTCCACAGAAATTTTTGAGAAACTATGTTTCGGACTAATATAAACACTATATACAACGCGTTAAACAAACTAAATGAATTAAATGAATCAAGTGAATTATTTGATACCTAACTCACCATAGATTAATATGATCATACATACATAAATCCAAAAGAAATTTTCAACTAATTATATACAAAATTTATCAAAAGTTGATCACCAAAAATATAAACATCTTTTACTAACATTTGACCTTTATGGTAACATGCAACCTACAACATCTCAAATTAAACAAACAATTTGCAACCAACAGTTTCTGAGCAACCTAATATTAACCTTACTGTACAACAAAATTTCTTTATCCCTTTTTACTTCATATCCGACATCTAGATTTTGATTTTCAAACAGTATTCTAATACCATAATTATATTCTTTACCAAAAAGATATGACAGAAATAATTCCTACTATCAACCATTAAACATTTCAACACTACTAATTAACGTTCAGAAACATCATCTTTTTCAATATCATTATTGAACTCTGAATAAGGTTTTAAGTCCTTAACATGCCATCTGCCTGCCTTTGAACCATCTTCATTATTCAATTCATAAATCAAATTAGAAATCTTCCTTCTAACGATACACAAAACGTATTTTGGTGCAAGCTTAGCAGTAAACTTATCACTTGCTTTCGAAAGAACTTTATTTGACCTCAAACTTTGTCACCTACTTCGAAAGAAATGTTACGTCTCCTTAAATTATATGAGTTACTAGACTGCATGTAAGCTAAATGTAACCTTTTCTGTACGTCTATAAAAATATCAAATAGTCCTTGTTGATCTAACACATACGAAGGTCTATCACCAGGAATAATATCTAAATCATCTGTGGGTTCCACATCAAGACCATAAAATCTTCCAGACACGGGAACATGTCTACCAAAAATTAAGAAATTTAGCGAATAACCAGTGGCATGATGTTTTGCAGAATTAATCGCATACTGAATTTGGGGTAACTCAATATCCCAAGTATCATGTTCTTTAATATATGACCGTATAGCTGTTCCGACAGTTCGATTTATTCTTTCCACAAAATTACATTGGGGAGAGTAAACTGCATTAAACCAAATTTTTTGAACATCATATTTTTTACATAGTGCCTTCAAATTTCTTCCACTAAATTGTGAGCCATTATCACAAATAATGAATTTGGGGACACCAAAAACTAAAAAAACTTTTTCCTCCAGTACACGTTCTATTAAATGCGCTTTTGCACTACGTAAAGTAAACATTAATGTAAATTTCGAGAACCAATCACCAATAACTAATAACCATTTGTGTCCAAGCTTGTACCGTGGAAATGGGCCCATGAGGTCTATTGCAATAATCTGAAAGGGGAACTTCACCTCTTTTTCCTTTCCCATTAACCCAAGGGGTCCTCTATTCGTTGATTTCTGTGCATCACACGTTAAACACTTTTTACAAAATTTCAACACATCAATACGCATTTTTGGCCAATAAAAATTCTCTTGAACGCGTGCCAATGTTTTAAAAAAACCAAAATGTCCGGCCACTGAAGGGTCATGATTTATCCGAATAACCTCTTCCTTTGTGATCTAGGAACTAAATATTTCCATTCCCTTACATTCGATGAGAGTGGTAAATTTGAAGAAAGAAATTTAAATACAAGATTATCTTCCACTTTCCATTGTGGGTAATCATCAGGTGAAGATAAAATCTTTTCTCAAAGAGACACATACCAAGGGTCTACATTATCCAACTTGATCTCAACTAAATTATCAACATGATTTACGACTGGAACTGCACGGCTAAGACAATCTGGGACTACGTTAAACTTTCCTTTTCGATGTACTAACTCAAAAGTATGCTGCCGTAAACGGACAGCCCATCTAGCTAATTTACCGATTGGGTTTTGTATATAATTGAGCCATAACAATGAAAAGTGATCTGTGATAACAGTGAAACGGGTGCCTTCTACCCAAGGTCGGAATTTTTCTATAGCGAAAATTACAGCAAGACACTCTTTCTCCGTGACTGAATAATTTCGCTCAGTTCGGGTAAGTGATTTACTGGCATAAGAGATAACGTGCTCTACATCATCGATTTTTTTAACTAAAACTGCTCCGAGCCCTGTATCACTGGCGTCGCATTCGACAATAAATGGAACTGAATAGTCCGGTTGTGATAACAATGGAGCGGAAACTAAAGCCTGCTCGATCTGAACAAATGAGTTCTCAGCTCCGGACGTCCAAACAATAGATTGACCCTTTTTTCTTCCTTTTACTAAATCACTGATCGGTGACACTAAAGATGAAAAGCTTTTTATAAAGCGACGATACCAACTACACATTCCTAAAAAACGTTTGACCTCAGTAGTGGTCTTAGGTCTAGGGAAATTTACCATAGCAGAAACCTTTTCGGGATCTGTACGAAGGGAATTCGATCCAACAATATAACCAAGAAATTTCAACGATTTCTTAAAGAATTCACACTTTTTCAAGTTAATCGTAAGGTTTGCCTCTTTAAGACGTTCTTTCACCGTTTCTAATAACTTCAAATGTTCCTCAAAAGATGCTGAACACAAAATAATGTCATCTAAATAACAAAAAACATGTGGTTCAAACTTCGGTCCAAAAATTGAATCAACCAAACGCTGTTGCGTCTGAGCAACATTGTTTAATCCGAATGGCATGGTTACAAACCTATACTGTCCTCTTGAAATAACACTAAATGCTGTTTTATCCTTAGATGTTTCGGAAAGTGGGATCTGCCAAAAACTCTTTCTAAGGTCTAGACTAGAAATATAATTTGCACCTCTAAGTAGATTAATAATCCTATCGATATTTGGCAATGGGTAGCTATCATGTTTAGTAATATCATTGAGCGCTCTTCCGTCAAAACAAAATCTGTACTCGTCATCTTGTTTTTTAACTAACAGTACGGGGGATGACCATGGACTCTGACATTCTTCCACTACTCCTAATCTCAACATCTCATCTAACTCTTTATCTAACATCTTCCTCATAAAGGGGGACATGACGTATGGTTTTTTTCGAAATGGTTTTGCATCACCAGTATCAATATCTAAAACAATTTTATCGGTATGCCCTAGTCTCTCTTCACTACTAATTTCATTGAAGGATTCTATTGCTATTCGTGCTTTTACTTGCTGCGTTTCCAACAAATCATCTAAACTAAGTAACTGATTACTACAACTTAAGGGTACTGACGAATGACCTATATACGAAATACTACTATTATCATAATCTTGAATATGCCATGTATTGTTTTTGAAATCTGCTATTAAACCAAAGGATTGAGCGAAATCGCTACCAAAAATAAATGTGTGAGGAAGAGATGGTATAACCAAAGCGTTAATAATACGATATTGTCTTCCAATTCTAATAGGTAAATCAACTGAACCAATAACTTCTTGAAGAACACCATCAGCAGTGGAAACTTTTCTCTTTTCAGTAACCAACCACGGTAGTAGTACAACCGGAGTCGAACAAATCCGTGACGTCTCTATCCAACAATTTCACCATAATGTACGGACGATTGTCCTGAGGTTTCCTTACAAATAACGCATCAGCTTTTGGCTTGACGTTCCGTTGACAAACATCTTTAACGATTCCGAGCCATCTTGACCAATCATCTTTATCAAAAAAATTTTCCTGTTCACACATCATAACTGTAGCCTTTTGCATAGAAGCATGATGCCGGCCACTCTGCATCTGCCTACCTAACGAACTTGAACACGACGGACAAGCTACTGACTTAACTCCACTATATCCGCAACTATAACAAAATATTTTACGAGGAATCTTACACCTCCAAAATGTATGACCTTCTTCCAAACAATTCCAACATGTAAGTTTATTTATTTTAAATTTATATATTTTATGTATTTTATGTATTTATATTATTATACAGGGACTCTACTAGAAAGATTATTATTATTACTATTATTATTACCAAGAGATTGTATCTGAGGTGGAAATGATTGATTATAAAAACTATGAGCAGTTCGCGCTGAAAAGTTTTTAACCGGAGCTGACCACTTATTTTCAACTTGAAACTTTGAATTTCCTAATGCTTTCGGAACATATTTCGCTGGACTTTGTACTAATTTATGCTTGGATGCATAAGCTTCTTCCAATTTCTTACACAACTTAATTAACGTTGACATATTATCAATTTCCGTTAGAGCTAATTGACAAATAAAATCAGGTAATAGATTCTTTTTTACCATTCTAACTTTTGTGCATTCCGCAGGTGATTGTGGTAACCTGCTAAACAAATTCTCCATATGAGCTATATATATGACTACAGATTCTCCTTTATGTTGATGACGCGACCTAATTTTTTCCCAAATCTCGTCCTCTGAGTGTGATGGTAAGAAATCTTCTTTTAAACGTATAACCAAAGAACTCCAGTTTGTTAAAGAACTTCTAACACAACGATACCATTCTAAACCGTTACCTGTGAATAATTCTACAGAAGCATTAAATAAATCTTCTTCAGATACTTTACGCGAGTGTGCTAACTCAGCTACTCTGTCCAAAAATTGATGAACCTGTCTTGGATCTCCAGAAAATGTTACTGACCACGAACCAATTGGAATAGGGGGTACTAAATATGAAACAGTGTGAATAGGAGCACTGACAACAGCTGGAATGGTTTCTCTCATAGAAAATTCACCATATCCGCTTACATCTTCATTCTTCTTAAGTTTTTCATGTAACTCTGCCTCCATGGTAAGGATAGTTGCTAACGATTCATTCTTAAATAAAGTAACCTCATCCGAATTATCTAAAGGGATTTTCATTCTCCTAACTCGACCATCAAGATGTATTAATCTCGACTGTATCCTCTTAAATGTGGGGTCTGCTAACTCACCTTCAAATTCTAATAAAACATTTTTTACAGATTCTATCGATACCTCAATCTCATCTCGTTCATCTGAAAATTCTACGACATATGCGGAAGGATCAATTAAACGACCAGGTACTGTTGTTTCTTTAGCTAATAATCGGCCTAACATTTTCCTCTTATCCTGCATTGGTCTGCTACTAACAACTCTTCGGATTCTCAATTCGTAATCCAATTCATCTCTATGCAAATAAACTACTTGATAAGTCTCAGTCATCATGAAATAGACTAGCTAACTAATTACAAATTAAACTCAATTAAACAATCTGCACTAAAACTTCAGTCGAACAACATCAATAGACTAAATTAATCTTAGGGTAAATGATTTACGAATCAACAAGTGTAAACACAAAGTCAATCGAAGCCTGCACGTTATGTGCTTATACAATTGGTACAGCAATCGAGGCCTATACGTTGGGCGCTATTTATAGCCTTTCATATATATTAAGGGATTTTTCCTATTAGGTTTTCTTTCTATGTGACCAGCTGAAAGGCACAAGAAAATTTTACGAGGATTTCCAGTAAGCGGATAGAGCCCACTGCAAGTTCCGATGGAAAATGGCTCGTAGTTGAAGAAATCTCATAAGGCTAAGCGGCTAGTCGAACTATTTGCTCTGGGTAGAACATGAGCTGTGGGTCGGGGTTGGACTGCGACAAAAAATATAAAGAATATGGCGCCACCGAATTTTTCTATACGAAGAAGACCTTACTTAAGTCCCTTGTACAAGGCGAATGCGGAAACCTTTATTCAATTACCGCTATACAATTTATTAAAAACAACTCAATCCTTAAAGTTTCTTACCTTATGGCTCGACTTTGACCTTTATACATCACTACTACACCTGTGAACGGATTAAACAAAGATAACACTGTTTGTGCATTTATACCCAAAATTTAAAAATTTAATTCGAATCAACCTTCATTCATTCCAATTAAAAAGAATAGTCTTGACCAAAATAAAAATCTATTCCTTTAGTATTTAGTTATTGTGCTATTTACAAAACATCTTTTTCCTTTAATATAATTTTGATTAATTTAAATTCTAGAAAAATATGTACATAAGTACTTGGTATAATAAGTACTTTTCACCGTTAAAATATGGTCATTTCTATTAGAAATATCTAGCCAAATTTTACTTAAAAATGAGTGAGCCTGAGTTTACTTTCTGAATAATTAACTATATATAACAATTTCGGTTGGTTTGAGTAGCACTACTATAATCTCACAAAAAAATATTACACTCAGCTATTAGTGAAATATGTAACGTATAAATTTAATTTCTAATGATTCGAGTAAATCATGTTTCAAACAATTAAAGCAATTTTCATAAAATCTAGAATTAACTTTCCTTATCTCATAATGACATCTTCCGTAATTTCAATGTATTAATAAAAAGATTTAAAAATGAAAATTTACAGGTTCCTGCTGATTAATATGAAAAATATATAGTCTGTCATTCAACTAGCTTGAAGTTCAAATCACTTGATTAAACAAAAAATTATTTGTCTGCTATATCCATGATACAGCTGACATACGAAAGCAAATTTACATACCAGATGTTCATCTGACGGAAAAATACCTGCTAGGCGTCTTGCTTCAGCACTTAAATAAAGGAAATCTCCAATTCGGTACAACCAAATTTGCTGCTTATTGAAGCTCCAAACCATATCACGGCGTCCATATTAACTAATTGATACTCGTCAAATCCACATTCGTACAAAGGTTAAATTCTTAAATTTTTCTAAATTTTTCTACGTTGTATGTTGATTAAATTTACGCTGCATGTTAAATAAAATTACATGCTAACAAAAATTGCATGTTATTCAAAATTTTACGTTAAACAAAAGTTCTGTTAACTAAAAGTTGCATAATATTTCAAAGTCGCATATTATTTCAAAGTTGCATATTATTTCAAAGTTGCACAAAAAAATCTTTATTTAATAAGTTTACAAAAGCAGTACTACTTACTGTTAACCAAGGCCCTTCAAACAAAATATCGACTCATCATCTGCGAGCTATTCTCCAGCAAGTGGACAAAAAAGTGCCGTCGGAGACGACATTATCTCACGAAAACAATTTAAATTTCACGTGCTTCCAACACGTAGATTCCTCAAACGTCATCGTCCTTGCGGTCAAGGAACAATTCGACTTCTTCTGACGACAGCTGTATTGGAAGTAATAATCTCACGCGAGTTACCGCTTGACAACAAGCCCAACGCTACAATCGTCTAACAGAGGGAGCTCTAAGAATGACACTAATAGAAAAGTATCTTTTGTCACCGCATAAATTAAAATTTGAATTGAAAGCTAATATTTTATTGGACAATATGTAATATTTATTTAGTGGATTGTGTAGCATTATTATGCTTTACGTTGGTTCTTATTAAGTAAATAGATTAAATATATGTAGACATAATGATGGAAAATAAAATCGTTACAGTGTGATCATAAGAAAATGGAAAAAATGTGTTTCTAAGCTTACGAGGTTATTGAGGAAGTTAGAAAAGTAG
This sequence comes from Platerodrilus igneus, assembly GCA_036346225.1. NCBI lineage: Eukaryota > Metazoa > Arthropoda > Insecta > Coleoptera > Lycidae > Platerodrilus > Platerodrilus igneus. The sequence goes on along the minus strand of JARFIW010000307.1, from coordinate 5,770,299 downwards.
AGGTATTGCTAATGATTTGTTATAACGAACTACAATATAATATTTTACTTTTAATACAAACAGGTTTGTTAGGGTGCAATATAATGTCCTTTTATATATTATTCTGTTTGTATAATGCTTGTATGCTGAAATAAAACCTGGCTGTATTGTATGTTTCACATGGCCACTTTACAGAACAAAAACTCTTAATTGCTGTGTGTCCAACGTACATTTGCATTGGTTACTAAGGTTAATCTAATTAACATCAATCTTGGTCTATGCTCAAAAAAGTAATACAATAAATAAAGAAAGCTACTTTACAAAGCTTCCCAACGTTAATCTTACCTTAGTAATTATTTTATTCACAATCTACTTATTTTAGAGTAAATGAATAAAATATTTTATATCAATGTTTGTAAATAAGCTTCTACTTCCTCTGGGTTACAGCTACATTAGGATTGGATTCTCGGATACAAGTTTTTAACTACGATCAATTTTGATCTATGCCTGAATAAGAAATTCAATAAGTAATATAAAAAAAACTATTGCTTAGTGTTTATTGTGGTGACCAAACTCTCTATATTTATTTGATGTTCCTACTAAAGTAGATAAATAATTATATTATTCCATTAAGTGCTTGTAAAGTGTAATAACTTCTTATGGTGTCGAATCCGCAGATGTCAAATGTCATTTACTGTTTAGGTTAACTGAGTATTTGTTTGTATACATTGTTGTCAGATCATGATAGAATGAAAATGTGGAGAGATTTACATTTCAAAGATTTTTACAATTGATTCACTTATTGCTTATAGAACAAAATCGATAAGCTGTATATTTTAAATAAAAATGTATTATGCAGCTACTAGCTAAACGGAAATATAAAAAGTTGTGGTGATTAAATTTTAGAATGCACAAGCTCTAAGAAAATAACTGCGCATTGGCCATCCTGGTTTTCCATGTTAATTGAATAAATATAGTATTCTAGATGGTCATTTGACTTGGGAAATGCATAAATATTAGTTCATACTATAGAATAATTATAACTAGAATGACATTCGGCGTTTTCAGGAAGACCAAATTTCTTTGCGGATGTCAAGTCTGCCATTATTTTGTTGGTAGATCCATAGAATAATACATTCACGCTAGCGTAGTGTATTATTATTCTGTGGTATATCCTTCAACCTCCATTTAGTTTATTGTACTGCTCGTGTTCTACGCTGTAGTTTCACTTCAATAGGTTCCTTTATTGCGTTAGAGCCTAAATTAAGCAGTTTTGCATATAATAGTCAATTTAAATATTTAAAGCAATTTCTAGCTCAACGTTTTTAAATTTCCCACTGCATCTGTGTATCTACAGAATAATGGCCGAAGATCATATATTTTTGGTACATAAAAAGCAATGTAATTTACGAAGAGTGTCACTTCTTTGCCAAGCGTATTATTATTATTCTAGGGTTCATACGAATACTATTGATCACGTGACTGCCTTCTTTCGTGGTTCTGACTATATGTTATATGTTTTCAGTCGGTAGTTAACTCCTGGGTTAGTAAACCACAAGTTAGAAGTTAACCTGCAGTTATCTATCGAATGCGTTTTTCATAGCGATGGGTAGCTGACATCTGGTTTATTAACTTTGTCTACTATTGGTAGACCTTGTTATTGGACATTTCAACTATTTGTCATATATATTAGAGCTACAAGAGCCTAAACGTCGCATAATATAGTTAACCTCGAATTTGCGGATTAGGTACGTGTACCATTAAGCAAAATTATTATTTACCTGTAATCAAATATATAAGGTAAGTTAACGTTATATCTGATTAATGAAATACCTAGGTATACATTATCCATTAATAATAGGTACAATGGCAAAAAGATGTATCAACTTTACTTTCGAAGAGGAGCACCTGTTGGTCCAACTAGTAGAACAATACAAGCACATTGTCGAATGTAAACGAAGCGGTAACACTACATGGATCGAGAAAGAGACAATTTAGAAAAAGATTATAGCCGAATTTAAAAGAAAATGCGGCAAAAATTCATTTCGATCTTCATTAAACTTGAAGGAAAAGTACACTTTTAAAAAAAAACAAAACAGAAATTTTCCCTGAATAAGTTAAACTTAGTGAAAACTGGGGGCGAACCTTTTACCCCAGTTGAGTTGACCGATATAGACTATAAAATAAAAGATATCATCTCGGAACAGGTTGAAGGATTACATAACGAGTATGATGACAACACTATACCTGGTAATTATAACAGTTTTACTTATTAAACTATTATTAAGATGGTATTTTTAGTTGCCGATGATGATAAAACTGCCCTGGACAGTTCAAAAAATGTGCAGATTGAAGAACTATCGTTTGTAAATTTTGAAAGTACGTAAAAGCAAGTGATCCTAGACTTGCTATATAAACAGCCCATGCTATTGCTTTTAATGTGTTACTAATTGCTTGTCTAATACACATTTTTGTATATACATTGTTTGAGGTAGTTGAAGCTGATGATCAAGACGAGCATCAAAGAGAGAAGCATGATTGGTCATCATATTCATCAAAAACTCTAAAAATGCCACTTTCGAACGAATTAAGATTATACAAAGAAAAGAGTATGTATTAATATAGGTGCTGGTAATGCTATAAGCACAACTCTTTTAGATCAGAAACCTACATCTTCATTGATTAAAAGAAATGGTTCTAAAAGGTATGTTGCCATCGGATACCAGTTAGTGCAGGAAAAGCTGGAGTTTGTAAAGCTTCAAACACAAAAGTTTTTAGAGGAACATGACTTGCGGATGGAGCTTCTAAAAAAACAAATTGAACTTGCAAATAAAAAGTTAATAAAGTAATATATGTATAGAATAGTTTTGTTGTGTATGTAGTATTTAAAATCTATTATATTTAGATATTTAGGGCTTTCTGTTTAAATTGATTTCCTTAGGAAGTTATCATATGTAACCTATAATTTTAATGTATTTGTAGTAATAATTTTAGCTTGTGTATGTATGTTTCATTTCTATTGTTACATTAACTAATCATTTACAATGTAAAAAGTAATTATTGATTAAATTATGTCTTATTGCATTATTTGCACCAACACGTTGTTCTTGAACTACAGCAATATCAATATTATTGATAAAATTGATAGCAGCTTCCTGCTTTTCATTAACTGGGTGAATTTCTTCATTTTCACTACATGCGATATTGTGCAATACAGCTGTTTCTACAACAATCGCTTGGGCAGTGTCTAGATTTACACGTAAACCCATCGCAAGACATAGAAATCATCTTTTCCATACACCATATTGTCTTTCCACACAATTCCTTGTTCGGATTTGAGACTCGTTAAATAGTGTTTCGATATCATTTCTAGGTTGTAATAATTGTGTTATTAAATATGGTTTTACTGGATATCCACCGTCCCCGACAAGAAGACTCTCTATATAATGTGTTACATGCCAAATCGGCATTGCACACTTTTTAATTTGCGACTGAATTCGCGCCAATATTTTAAAAATAGACTTGTTAAATTTCCGTCATTTCGGACAGTTGCGTTTGCGCAAAAGAATGCGCAGACGCGGAGTGGCGGAAGTGCGCGGTTTGGGACACGACGATGATTAGCCAACGAAACGTCAAACAGTGAGGTTTACCTGTATCGTTTTTTTCTTATCTTTTCTCTTTTAGGATGTAGGTTTCCCTTATCTCTGCCTCTTATCGTTCCTTACCTGGTTGTTCCTTATCGTACCGCTACAGACGACGAAGAAGGAAGACAAATCAATCTGGCTTCAACGAGGGCTTGTCGTAACCAAATAACACCCAAGGACCCTGAGTTTGAGCTGAACGGAGCGTTTTAAGTGAGCACCTCGATTTATTTATCTTTTTAGGGTGCATCTTATATCACTATAAACATATTTGTCATGTGATACAATTTGGCAAATTATGACGTAATATCTTGTGCAATATTGTGTACGTGGTTAGTATGTGTTGCCAACTGTAGTAGTGGATCATAACAGTCGGCGGGACTATAACTGTGGCGCCCTAAACGTTTTGTTGAAAATTTTGTCTTCGCCTCTATTTATCTTATAAGGGTTAGTTTTGAATATATTTGTAGCAATTGGGTTTTTGTTCACTCAAATAATAATAAAAAATAATTTTTTAAAATTTTTAATGACTTTTAAATGGAAGAAATATAATCTGGCGACATTTCATGTGGCAACATATTTTATGTTGGCATGGATCCAAATGCAGCTGAAATGTCAATCTGAGCATTTAGTCAGCCATGTTTGATTAGTGTTTGTTTACCTTCCATATTACTTATTTCGAACTGAATTAATTGGCTTTTCTCTTATAAAAATAGTGTGATTATATTTTAAATTCTCTTAAATGATTACTTAATCTAATTTAGGATGAAACTAAAGCGTTTACCTTTTAAACGTGTTTAGCAAATTACATAACCTCACTTTAACCATGTGCTTGGATTACTAATTCTTTATGTAAGTATTTTAGTTAAAGATAAAAAGCTTCTATTTACCATTCATTATGATTAAAAAAAGGAAAAGTCTCTTAAACCTATCTATTACATTATCTTAGTTGGCCATAATTCTAAAGTGTTCCCTTACAATCTAAATAATCAACTATAAGTTACGAATTTCCTTCTTATTTTGTCCTTAAATACAGCTTACGCAATTAACTGAATTCTTAGTATATCTTTTTGAGTGCCAATGGTATCATTATAAACACAATTGGTATGTGATACAATTGGCACGTAATTATGTCGCAATATTATTATCATTGCGCAATATTGTTAACGCGAGTTATGTATCCTCCAATTATTTTGGAAACTTTTTGTTTCTTGTAAAATTTTGATTAGACGAGCGGTTTGACAGAAAAAAATAATTTCAAATGTCTGTTTTTTTATTTTTATTTCATTGTTTTGTTTATTTTTATTACTATCGTTGAAAATTAACAGCGCGGTACAAGTGTTGGACTATTACAATAAATTTTCAAAATGGCCGCCATTTTCTTCAATGCACAAATTAACCCTTCTTAAAAAGTTTAACTGAACCTCTGCATTGTTTGTGCATTATTATTTAAAGAATTGGCTGCATTTAAAATTCGTTTATACAATTCTTCTTCGCTATCAAGTGGAGACGAATAAACCTTAGATTTTAAGGAAACCTTAGATTTTAGGTATCCCACAAAAAATAATCACAGGGCGTCAAGTCCGGCGATCGTGCTGACCAATTTGTATGAGCATCATATCCCCTTCCGATCCATCGATCCGGATATTTTTCGTGTAAATGTTGTCGAACAGCTACAGTAAAGTGGAGAGGAGCACCATCGTGCATGAACCACATGTCTTGGCGAAGTAACAATGGCAGATCTTCCAATAAATTCGGCAATGTTTGTTGTAGAAAGTTGAAGTAATTGTCTCCGTTTAATCGATTTAGTATCACAACAGGACCGATAATAAAATTATTGATAACTCCAGCCCAGACATTAATCTTAAATTCATGTTGATAGTGAGTCACTTTAGTTGCATGAAGATTTTCTACAGCGTAAACATGTTCATTATGTATGTTAGTAATACCAGATCTTGTAAAAGAAGCTTCGTCTGTAAATAAAATTTTGCGACTGAAATTTGCATTTTGAATTCTCTGATCTTGAATAAATTGACAGAAAGCTAGACGCCTCTTAGGAACGATAGGCAAAAGGTCTTGTACCTGTTAAACGTGGTATGGGTGTAATAACTGTTCCTTTAAAACGTCATGAACAATACTTTTAGGAACTTGTGGTTCAAGTCCTAAGCATCTGGTGCTTATTTTTGGATCTTATTCAACTCTATCCAAAATATGTTCCTCCAGATTCGCAGTTCTTGTGGTACGTTGACGTCCTCGATCCGCTTTTCTTGACTGAAAGCTACCATTTTCACGAAGACGTCTTTCAGTATTTGCGAATGTTTGGTGGTTTGGCATTCGGCGATTAGGAAATCTTTCCCTATAGACTCTGACGTTTTCACGACCATTGCCTTGACAAAATCCGAAAACCAAAAGCATATCCACCTGTTCGTTGTTTGTGTAAGTACTCATAATGTAAGATGAACGATGCAAACTTTTATTGAATTAAGCAGAAATTCACGACTTGACAGGTAAACTGAGTTTAAATGACAGTCAAATTAAATAACAAATAAAAAGCAAAGCCAACTACTAAACTATGCTTTTTGATTTGCCCCGTTTTATACTTAATGCAGCAATGATGACGAAAGCATGCAGACATTTGGAATTATTTTTTTCTGTCAAACCGCTCGTTTAATCAAAATTTTACAACAGACAAAAAGTTTCCAAATTAAGTCAGCTACTCATAAAAAAAAATCGGTAGTCATTGCATAAACAGGAAAAAGGTAATGGTTGGATATTTATACAAAACATCATTTTTGGGACACTCGTATGCTTTTAAAATTATTGCGTACACCACCAAAAGATGTCAATTGAAAGTAGAAACTCGCACCCCAAAAATGGTCAAAATCTATCGACGCGTTTTCGAGTTATTTTAAAATATCAAATATTTTTCACGATTTTTGAAGCCCTCTAGCGGCTAAATGAAGCAACTTGTATAATAGGTAAGTTGGCCCAAATCGATCTATTTCGAGCCAAAGAATCTCTGTTCTTACGTTGTACACGTATTTTCCGGACACCCTGTAGAAATAGCTGAGCTGATTACGTATCAAAACAACTGGAATTTGACTTTATTTATTAAAGATGATTACAAAAGAACAACAATTAAATCTTAACGTGTAGAAACACTTTACTTTTAGAGCACAAAACTATCTGTTGTATATATATATATATATATATATATATATATATATATATATATATATATATAATATATATTCTATAGAATACACAACAAACTGTAAGTTAACAAATACCTAAGGTACCGGTAAAGTAAACTATAAGTTAACTCTTAGTTTGTTCCTAACCAATAATTGAAAAACGCCAACTAATAGTTAACCAGTAATTAACCAGTACCCAACAGTTAACCCTCGATTGAAAAACCGGGCCTGAGAGGTATAGGATGCATTTTGAGGACAGCAATATAAAGAAAAATACTTTTAAGAAATGAAGAAAGATGGTAGTGTCGAACTTAATTTGTTAGTACTTTCATGTCTTTAACATTGAACAGTTTAATTTAATGGTACATTATGGGCGAGCAAAATATAATTTTAAAATTTACGCCCTTTGTTATAGGTACAATTTCACGAACTTAACTTCCAGTCTGCATGAAGATAAAATAAAAGAAAAAAATAATACGTTTTTTTTTCTAACTGCTACTGAACGATTTATGAAATAAATAACGTCACACTATTAAAAGTTTGCGTAATTTAATGTATCATAAATTGTTTAATTCAAGTAAAGTTATATCTTATAAATATTATTTATTGATTTTAGAGTGGCCTTCTTAAACCAATTATTTACCAACATAACGAACTGGCCCATTTACAATTTTCAACAGACTATTTCATATACGTCCTGAAATGTGTACATTACTAAGCTGCCATAACGTCATAAACAATGCTTTCTAATTCGTATTTCCTTCCTAAATATTAATTCATATATACTTTCTTTCGTAGCATATTACGGCTGTCTGCTGGTGCAAACCCTCAATTCTCCCTAGACTAATATTTAACCGTAAACCCCTCAAACATGCAGAATATTAATTAAAAGCTTTACGCTACTAACCTTGGCTATATTTTAAACTTTTAGAAGATATTGCCGTAAACGATCGATCACAACAACGATTGAGTAAGTCTTGTTGATATTATAACTGACGTATATACCGTTCATAAAACTTCCACTAAAAAAACTGTCGATAAAGAATACTTCAGGACAAATATTTATGCCCATAAAAAATACATCTTAACCTTGTGTATATGAACATTATATTAGCGGAAGAGAGATTGACTTATATCGAGTTTATCTTGTTAATTGCATTCGGGTAACTATCTCGCATTGCTTAATTACTAATAGGTAGTATTTGAAATATTACCGCGACTTGTAATTAAGAATAGTAAAATGCCAAATCAATAAACTCTTATTTCCAGATTTGCCAACTTTGTACCTTTTTCAGCGGCCTATTCACTTTTTTATACACTTAAACCAGGATTACAGGGTATTTTTAGATTAGTCAGAAAAAAAGATTTAAAATATACAATTCGCATGCCACTAGGTACGTCCACTTAGTCCGTCGAATCAGGGCCTTGACGTCATACGATTAGTTGTCGGCTACGTTGCGAAATATTGAAGATTGGTTCTGACTTCATATCAAGATATGCGTGAGCAGCAAACCGAACAAAATAGACTTGACAACAGTGCATTGCAATACCAATAGCAAAAACGAGAATGTTCTAAAACGTAATGTCACACGTTCTATTTTTTACACGTATTAGCATTATAAATTTGGCTGCCTGAATTACTATTTATGACGTCATTGTCTTGATTCGTCGGATCGAATATTTCTGAACAAGCAATAATTCACGCACTGGAAACCCTCAGTTGTGTGGTTTTGCCGAGTTATGTACAGACGAATCGATACAGTTTCTATAGTCGATAGGCTTTAACTTTACGATGACGTCACAACTGAATAAAATACCACATTGCCAATGTTAGCTTAAATCATAATATATTTAATGGAAGATATAGGAATACTCCCATTAGAAAAAAGAATCGGTGGCAATACCGTACAGAACTGCCAACCTTTATTTTGTAAAATGACAGTATTCATCAGGTGCAAATCTAGGTATTTATTTGCATTCGCTTGCCAACACTTAATTATTGCATTTGACGTCATTCTAAAGTTAATTTGAATGGACTATCTAAGCATACATTAATATTAAATCTTTATCGAAATGCGCGGGAAAAATTATTTCATACCTATCATGTGACGACTACAGCTATGCTTTCCACTGAACTCTTCAATTATTCCACTAGCTTTCCAACTTTTCCATTCAACCCTTTATTCCTTGTAGATTACGTTTACCAGACAACGAAAGAACACTATTCACATATAGTCTAGCAAAAAAGACGTCGACTGTAGGAAAATTCGAGCACAGATTGTCAAATAGCGCTTATCAAAATCTCATTTGCATTATCATTAACGGCATTAAATACTTCCTGGTTCTATTTCAAATCTTCATTTGACGTTAGAATGTTTGCAAAGTGCGTTCTATTTTTAATCAATGAAACTCAGCAGTAGCTCTGATATCAGGATTATTTATGTCAAAAATAATTCAATTTTCGTAGTATTTTACAAAATAATTATACTGCATAATTATGCAAAGTTCTATGTTACTTATTGCATGTCGTAAAATGAATTATAGACTGCTCGAACTTACACGTTTGAAGAATTAATCTTCATTCAAAGCTTTCATGTTCCATGTCGTGAAATAATTGAATTAAATCTGAATGTCGAATGAATTGTCCTAATTTAATTCCGGTATATATAATAAATAATCTCTATACGTTATTGTTCAATTGCCTTCTTTTGGATTCTCGAATATTAGTCATCCTGGATGATGTAATAATTTACGCCGGTTTCGCGTTTTAATGTGTAAAGTTATGGCGGTTGTTATGATTTGTCTATGGTTAAATGTCGTCTATTCTTTTCTAATAATCGAAGTCAATCTTTGCTGTCTCCTTCTTAGTATTGAACTCGCTTATCTTATCTATTTTATGGCCTTTTGATAGTCGCATGTTTCTTTGAATCGGAGCGTTTGTTCATTGTTTGAAACTAATTGGATTTTAAAACATTTTTAATAAAACGACGTATTTGTTTGTTAATAACGAAAAATTCTGGAATTAACATGTTTTATTTAAAACTTTTAAAATGAATTTAAATGATATATTGACACACGGAATTTATTTAATTAATGAGGGCTTCGTGCTTATGTTTTGCAAATGCAATGAGATTTGTTTTATACGGTAAGTGAAACGTGTTCTAATAAATATTTCTACAAGGAATATTTATCTAGTATTTTTAAAATTGTATGCAACTTATTTTCAGTCTGCAGAAATGTCTACACACGAAAATATGCTTTGTTTTAACGCAGATGTATTAAATTGATATTATTTTATGCAATAAAAACGAATGATTTTTGTATTCTGCAGTAAATGTAACACCCGAGATTTAATTACATAGTTAATAAGAGCTTCTTTTTAGGTGTTAATGAAATACGCGTATATTTATACAGGGTGGAGAAATTAAATATTGGGAAATTTTAACTTTTTCAAGTTTTCTCTCATATATATATATATATATATATATATATATATATATATTGCTATGGGAGGTTCGATGGTGAGACCCCAGTAAAAGTTGCTATGCATTAATATGACTCCTGGTTAGGCGTCGACAAAAGATGCTGTCGATCGCCCGGGGTCGTACGACTATTAAGGATGCTATCATGTATGTTTCAGATTGCTCGTCGTCTAATTACCTTTTCTAGCTTTCTGATTAATAAAACCACAGTAATCATACATCAGATTTATGATAATACTAAATATCCTTTTACAAACAATCTTTTAAATACAAAATTAAAACATTTACAACAGTTTTCTCCTACAAACAATATCTTAGATATAATATTGATAAAAAATAACTTTCTCTCAACACAAATCTTATATACTAAAAGTAGAGTCCAGGATATCTCTTTAAAACTAGGATGATCAATCAGTTATCCTACACAAATCTCAATATTGTTATTATCATTCTTTCAATCTTTCTTAAAATATACAAAATTTACCTTAATAAATCATGTAATTTAATATCGTCTCATTTAGAACCACATTAAACTTATCTTAATTCAGGTAGGTTCAACTGTTAATTTGTGTAATGGAGAAAACATGTATTGTAGGTTTACCAAACTCTTAAAATTAAATTAGAATGACTTTTGCACACCACTCTTACTCTTAAATCAAGAATCTTTAGTAACGCATAAAAATTTAAGCAAACTTTTTTGAAATTTTACCGTTGCAGATCTTCTTCTAATTTATTAGCTTTGACATTTTCTATATAACAAACCATTCCAATCATATATGCCTTATTCCAATTAAGAAAGCTTATCTTGGGGTAGTTTTAATTATTTTTAATTATCTATTTTCCATTTTTAGACCATTGTAAGTACGTTAAATAATCTACACATGTTTGAGGATCAATCAATACTTTTACCTGGGCGATTCGAGTAACACCGACTTTTCGTTAAATTTTTATGTATAAGTCTTTAGGTAAATTTTCTTTCACAATAGTTTTAAACTAGTCTATCTTCCATAATCTATTTACATAATTTTCACTGATAAATACTGCATATTCTAAGTAGCACTTTAATATACGAACGTATTATCTAATCTCGTCGATAATATGCCAACGTTGAAGCTTCAATCAAGACTGCTAGCCCTTAACACTCATTGGCTTGTATAAAGGCGAGCCCCTACTTACGTAGGTTTCGAGAATTTTCGCGCTTGATATAGTGTGTTATCTATTACATCGTTCTAGAAAATGAGTGAATTAACTATACTCGTCATTTAAAAATACTAATGTACTTTTGTTATTAGATTTAATGTTTTAACGTTAACCAATTACCTTTCCACCTAACGTTAAAACATACACGCGGTACTACATAAAATTGAGTATTTAACCGTAAATTGATCCTAAAATTTTCTTTAGAATATTTAAGCATTTTAACAGGACTAATTATAAATGAAACTTTTATAACATGTAATTGAGTATTTAAATACCTTTGAACGTATAAATTTCTCTAAACAACGCTTTCAGTATAAAATGTGGATGAAACTCTTCTGATGAACGCTTGCTTCCGTTGAACGTAATAAATAAATTTATTCTTATCTAAAATACGATCAAACTATCTAGTAATCACAGTTTTTATGCATTGATACATTTTATATCGGGCACTTGACGAATATCTTTTATACAAATAAATATCTAAATAATTTTTTCGAATTTACGACATCGGATCTTTATCATATGGTACAATATGACCTTTAATCACATTAATAAGTTATTATTTGTATATAGATTGCTGCGTTTCCTCGTATTAGAATCGAGCCTCACGAATTGGGCGGCAAGATGCTGTGCTACCTGCAAAAAGCCTCACCAGAGTAAAAAAAAATATTCGAGTCTCTTGAACTGGGCACCAAGATTTGCTGTGATTCTCGCCCTGTTGAATCTCTTCTGATAATCGCCTCTTTACTCTTTCCGCCTCGGCTGCTCTCCTAGATAACTTTCATCCTCATTCATAAAAAAAACAAACACATTCCTACCACAAACATCAACGTTAAATCTATTTACATCAATATTCATAATACATAAAATTTCAAAATTAAATTTCAGCATAAATTTTAGCATCAGAAATTTCACGTTCAAATTTGTCATCATTTTAATTTGCATCCAGAATTAAAGTCCTTGTAGGATGCATACTAATTAAATAAACAATATTTGCAGACCTGAGTCTGAATAAAAGGGAGCATCTTCCACCCCTTTACGTTAATTTAACAGGTTAGTCTAATTGAGCTCAAAGACAGACCCAAATTTTCATCATAATCAAAAACATAAACCTGATAAATACTCCTTTCTACTTATACAAGAAAATTTTACCTTAAAACTAAAAATTTGTTGTTTATACAAATTTACTACTGTCCATTTTTTATCAAACAAATTATAAAGATATTCAACACACACCAAAACATCTAAGATCGAACAAAATGCATAATTTACCTGAAGGTTACTGCACTCGTGGCTTTAATATACATCGGACTTGCTCATTCCAACATTCCAGCTGGTTTATGTTTACGGCTTCAGATTCTGACCGCTTTTAAAATTTTTCTTACACAACCATTCGTCTAAATTGTTTCAGGGCTTCTCAGGAACTCATCTATGTATATCTAAATCTTGTTTTGTGGATCCAATCACGTTTACGAATAACACTTGATTACTCACTCCCGAACAAAATAGCAAAGAAATTCATAATTCGTTCACGCTATACTAAAACTGCATACTTCAATGTATTTATTTATCGCTACTAATTTGGATAATTGGTACAGTAATACTCGCAAATATAACTAGACTTTATTACCTTGTATCTTCTCTAAGTGTACTAATAAGTTTTAGTGTAGCACGTAATCACCACGTATTCTACTTAAAGTATCAAAAAATAAAGAGCAAAACTGTTTAAAGTATCAAATAACATCAAAAATCTAAGAGAGTGAAACTCCTATAAACACGGGTTTATATAATGGCCCGCTTGCACATCGGATTTGTACCGCAACGGACAATTTTTAGAATTTTGCATTCCATTTTCCCTTTTCGACAGTCCGGCACAGCGATTCTACTAAAATTGGCACACGCGCCAGTTGAAAATCTAGGAAATTTTCACACGTCGTGCAACGCGTCTGCGAACAACTAATCAATTCCGTATAGAAATTGATATGTTTCCACCTCTCATATCTGCATCTTATTTCAACCAATCGTAAAGCTAGTGACGCTTCTCAAATCCGGCCTTTTATTATCTGTGTCTCTGCTTTACCTGTTTTATCCGTCTCTTTCTACCCTGGTCTGAGTGGTACAAATCGATATTCTTTACTATCGGCTGTGTAAAATCCACGTGGACTTGCGACGTGACTTACTTGAGTTAAATAACCCCTCATCTAGCCTTTCCCGTTAATACAAGCTACGGTTTATCCGACCGTTTGCAATATACGCAGAATTTTCATGTTTATCCAAACAAATTAAACAGAACGTGATATTTAAAAATACGCAGGTGTTCAATCGTAACATTTTAAATAACACTTCTACGATTTGAATATTCCACGTATTCTAACCCTCTTGATATATTTGTATGCTAGCAACGCGTCTCATATTTGGTATTATTTGGTTTTTAAAAGCTTTTATGCATATTATACCTCACTAATCGTTCAACTAACTCCAATTAAAATAATAATGAATGGCATTGACTTCTACCCTTTAATTTTTAGCGAATACTAATTAAATATAAATTATTATTTGTACACTTTGTTTAATATTCGTTACTTAAAAATTGAATTAATTAATATAAATTTCGCACGTAATTTCTATTTGTTTCTTTATACAGGGTGATTAAAATTATTTGATGTTGTTAATTAATTTTGTACCCTGGTCTAAATTTGAGTATTTTATATATATATATATATATATATATATATATATATATATATTCCATTTTACATGTATATATATATATACTCAATTGTTGATAACACAAATTCCATATAAACCTTACAACACACACACACACATACACAATTACACACACACACACACGCACACATTCACCTTCACACTCACACACTCCTACATGCACATACACTCACCAACCAACACTGTCGTTAAAAACAAAATATAAACTTTTATCAAAAATGACATTTTACTTTCACTATTTACATAAATATTTATTCTATAAGAAATTTTAACTCCTTCCAAACACTGATGTCAATTTTAACCATCCTCACTGTAAGTTATTCTTATCTTTGTTAATCATTTGTAAAACGTTAATACAGTTGTAGCCTGTGATCAAGCATAAAAAATATATGCGAAAATTTAGGCCATAAAAAGAGTATTCATTTAAATCCAGCAGACCTAAAAACCTACAAAAGAAGTGTTATTCCTGCAAGGTCACTAAGCATTATAGTATATATATATATATATATATATATATATATATATATATATATATATATGAATTATTAATAACGACCTCCTTTATTCTAATTTTCCAAAAGTATTGTGGGTTTTAGGTCGGCTGGATTATTTAAGAAAACTCTTTTTATAAACCTGAGCTTTCGGATTTATTTTAATCCTTTTCAAAGGTACTACAATTACAAAATTGATGAATAAATAGTAAATCATATTTTATACTTACTAAGGTGAGGTTATATAATAAAATTGGCAATTAACATAAAAGTTATTTTCGTTATAAATTTTTTAAAATGTATATAACAACGCCAAATTACAACAAGAGATAAAAATCGTATGTATATAAAATATTGATAATAAATAAAAGTCAAAAGTTTGATAGAAATTGTTATTAAAAGGCAACCTTAAAAAATGTTTATGTTTCTGTGTGTTTTTTTTTTTTTTTGTTTGTAATATATTTAAGAGAAATTTATCTTATAGATCCATTGATAAATTTGTTGTTGTATGGTTGTTTTTATTTGTGATATTTAGAAGATACGTGTAGATACAATTTAAGTCATTAACATCTGTTCTTTTGTTCATAGTATTTTTTTGTTGGTATATGTGACACATTTCTAGAAACTCTCTTTTTGATTTTTTGTCTTCTATCTGTAATATAATTGGATTGTTAAAATCTATTTTATGTTTTTTAGTATTTGCGTGTACACATACAGACTCATACATACACTCACAGTGTTACACGCAGGTACATACATAGTTATAATAAACATTTTTTAAGGTTGCCTTTTAATAACAATTTCTATCAAACTTTTGACTTTTATTTATTATCAATATTTTATATACATACGATTTTTATCTCTTGTTGTAATTTGGCGTTGTTATATACATTTTAAAAAATTTATAACGAAAATAACTTTTTATGTTAATTGCCAATTTTATTATATAACCTCACCTTAGTAAGTATAAAATATGATTTACTATTTATTCATCAATTTTGTAATTGTAGTACCTTTGAAAAAGGATTAAAATAAATCCGAAAGCTCAGGTTTATAAAAAAGAGTTTTCTTAAATAATCCAGCCGACCTAAAACCCACAATACTTTTGGAAAATTATATATATATATATATATATATATATATATATATATATAAATTCTTAAACTAGCTATATCCATAATACAGAACATATATGCCAGTTTGTTTAAAAGTATCTGATGGTGTACTTTATTAAATACTTTTGCAAAGTCGATATATATATATAATAATAATAATAATAATATACAGAGTGGTAGAAAAGTCCAGGAACGGTCAAATATTTTTGGAAATACTCATCGCATCAAAAAAAGAAAATATACGTGTTCAATATTTTTTTAAAAGCTATTCAATGACACCAAAATTGAACCCCCACCCCCACCCCCTGGGGGTGAGGTTGGGGCAACTTTAAAAGTTTAAGTGGAAAACCCATTTGTTATTGCAGATTCGGATTCGCCACAAAATGTTAGTCATAATTTTTTTAGGTTTTTTGCAGATGGGGCTGCAATCGACCAAAAATTAACTATTTTTAGAAGAATTGATGGATCAGAAAATAAAAGAAGTAAAATAATAAATTATTTATTTCATACATAACGAAATTACCGCCGAAGGTGTTCAGATTGACCATTTGCCGCGCTTTTAGGTCTTCCAGATCTTGGTTCATCCTTCACCGAACCAGTTCGCTCAAAACGATTCACTGTTCGACTCACAGTAGATTTAGAAATCGGTTGACGTTCCGCATTGACTTCATTGAATAAATCTGCGACTTGCTGCAATGATCTTTCTTTATCTCCATACCCCCGCATCATCAGGACAATTATTCTTTCTCTTTCAGACAGAGACATCACGAAATAATATCAAAAGCTAGTAACGAAATGAATACTAAAAATGAATTTATTCTGACATTTTTCGATTTCAAATGTTTTTGTACCCCAAATGGCTTGTATTGTAGGTCAATTTGGGGTAATTTATCCTGCGGAATCCGAATCTGCAATAACAAATGGGGGTTTCCACTTAAACTTTTAAAGTTGCCCCACCCCTACCCCCAGGGGGTGAGGGTGGGGGTTTAATTTTGGTGTCATTGGATAGCTTTTAAAAAAATATTGAACACGTATTTATTCTTTTTTTGATGCGATGAGTATTTCCCAAAATATTTGACCGTTCCGGGACTTTTCTACCACTCTGTATATAATATATATTGTAGTGGTTTTAAAGGGTTACATTTAGGTATAAACAAGGCAATTTTAAACACCCTGTATAGAGGAAACAACCATAATTTACGTGCGAAATTTATTTCATTTAGTTGATTGAAAGTAACAAGTATTACTATAATTTTATAAGTAGGGATTAAAATTTAATAGGTTCGTAAAGAAAATATTGTATAAGCCAATGGAAGTTATTAATTAATTTAATTGAGTTTAAGTCAAAGGGATATAACGTCTAATACGCATAAGAGCATGAAAAATCGATAATACCAAGGCGAAAAGCTTCACTAACAAACGAACAGACGTTGAATATAAAATATCTTGAAACGCAAACTCCTAGAAATGTTATTTTAAAACATTCGTTAATTAGGCACAGGCGAAAAATCAATTTCTCGTTATTTATGTAGATAAAAGACAAGATTCGAGGTATATTGTGCAAACGGTCGGATGTTTCGCATAAATGCTAACCAAAAGTTTCCTTAAAGCGCAGAAGGGATGGACAATCAATGATATGCTTCGGAATGAGACAGGCATAGTAGTATTTCACTTCGAAACGCACGTATTCAGTCGACGTGGGTTAGATAGCACGCAGATAGTAATATCGATTTTCTACCACTCAAGCGAGGGTAGAAGGAAACATCTAATATGCATAAGAGAAGAATAGAGTTAATATAGGCGGGGTTTTTAAGACGTCACTGAAAGAATCATTGGTCTAAATAGTTAGTTGTAAAACAGACAAGCACGAGAAAATTTAAATGCGGGTTTTTCGGAAAATATCGTATCAACGAGCTAAATTTCAAAGATTTTGAAAACGTTTATACCAAAATTTGAAGAACGAGTTAGTTTAATTAAGTATTTCGTGTGAATAGTGGCCTAGAGGTGGCATTTTGAATTGTACAAATACTCTAAGAGAATTAGCATCGCTCTCTTTGGTATTCTGATCTCTCTATTGACTTCGCTCTTTAACTTCGTTAATTTGCATTGCTTACTACGTACAGAAATCTACTAACGAGCTTGAAAGTATTAAAATTTTTAATTTAAATAGTACAGTGTTAAATTGTTGGCCTCATAGTTTGAAACGCGGAAAGTGTCGAGTGTAAATTTAACTGAGGTGCAACAGGTATTTTAACAAGCTTGTAAAGTAAAGTAAAGTAACGTAAATTAAATTATGCAATAATGAAAAAGTGTAATATATTTGGATTTGGATTTGGATTTGGATTTGGATTTGGATTTGGATTTGGATTTGGATTTGGATTTGGATTTGGATTTGGATTTGGATTTGGATTTGGATTTGGATTTGGATTTGGATTTGGATTTGGATTTGGATTTGGATTTGGATTTGGATTTGGATTTGGATTTGGATTTGGATTTGGATTTGGATTTGGATTTGGATTTGGATTTGGATTTGGATTTGGATTTGGATTTGGATTTGGATGGATCTGGAATGAATAGCCATGCAGCACAACTTAGATGGTGTTAATCTATAAATAGCTGGAGGCGGCAAGCAGAGCAGAACAACGAGACCGAGGATGCAGGAATGTAACTTCATCGTCAACGGAGTAGGGATCTTTAAGAAATTCCAGGTAACGCATTAGAATTTGCTGTTTTTTATAAACTATAGAAATTATTGTGATGTGGGAGAGTGAACTTTGATGGTATTTTGCATTATTTTGCGTATTAAAAAGAATGCGTATAAATAACTTTTATTATGGTATTTGAATATAAATCTAAAGGTGTATATAAAGTTTATTAATATTCCTCATGAATTTAAAATTTTATTGTTAAGAGTACATGGGTTTTTTTTGTGTTTGTATTAAGAGTATGCGAAGTTAAAAAGCATTAATTAATAAAATAAACTGGGTTATCATGAGCTCACCATACTCCAGAGTGTACTAATTAAAAATAATTATAAATAATAATTAAAAAATATATATAAATGAGGTATTATTCAGGGCCCATTTACTCCTGTATATATTCAATGTGTTTGATGTTTCAATTTAAAATTCTGGACTTTACAAAGATAGAATTTATTGAGGTGTAACTTGAGCACCGAAGTGTAAATAATCTTGAAATTATTATTTGTAAATAGTGGTAAATAAATATTGTATGATTTAGTGGTTTTATTGAGAGTGTGCGTGAACGGTAAAGAGTATGATAGTAAATCTAGGTATCCAAGAGGAGGCCCAACTGAGCTAGCCAGGGAGCTGTTGAAGATATCAATTAAAGTGATGAAGCAGGAATCTGGGTAAGAAATTTTTTTTTTAAGAAATTTCTTTTGGTGAAATTTTCGATTTTTATTAATTGTAAATTTTCGAATCTACCGAAAGTACTGAGCTAGAGCGAAGTAACACAATATATATATATATATATATATATATATATATTGCCGTGGAACCTACTAAAATTCCCACCCCCACAAGGATTGGGGAAACAAAATTTTTTTGAAAAATAAACATAAAAAAAATTTCTTACACTTGTCCTTTTTGAACGCCTCCTATATTTCTGCTCACCCTGGCTAGCTCAGCAATCGGCTTCTTCTTGAATACCTACCATTTTAAGTACATACCTCTATTACACACACACACACACAAATGAAATTACCACTCAATAATGCAACAAACATACAACCTTTTTATTTACACATATTAACAAGTTTCCATTATTAATAAAATATTACACCTTGGCACAGACAGTTAGCAAAAACTGTTACCAGCTCAGTCATTAAATACTTTAAAGTTCTTGGTTTAAATATATTTCAACAAATTCTATATAATACGAGTAGATGGGCCCCTCATGCAATCCTAGTTTGACTTTATTCTGGTCTATTTTGAGCTCATTATAACCCAGTTTCTGTAAATGCTTTTACATCTTGCATTTTTATTAAAAACAAATTTAAAGACCCGTTTACTCCTTACAACAACAATTTATAGCATGAATACACCTTTATATATCATCCATTAACCCTTTTTTAATAGTCAAAATTAATTGTCCTGCACATATACCCATTAAACGAGTTTTAAGACAGTAAATACGCCCCCAATACGTCACAACACACAACACAAAAAATATCAACACAAATGTTTATACAAAAACAGGAAATTAAGTTTCTTTACCTGGAGTCGCCTTCATTCCTCGTCACCGCTAAAGATGGTTACCAGAAACCCTCGTCGTTGTGTCCATATACTATTATGCGTGGATCCAACTGATTCCCACCTATCCAAATCTCGGTCACCACTACTATTCTTCTATCCAGA
Source organism: Platerodrilus igneus (assembly GCA_036346225.1). Taxonomy (NCBI): domain Eukaryota; kingdom Metazoa; phylum Arthropoda; class Insecta; order Coleoptera; family Lycidae; genus Platerodrilus; species Platerodrilus igneus. The sequence goes on along the minus strand of JARFIW010000307.1, from coordinate 5,750,088 downwards.
TATTAGCCTTGTCTTAAACGTAACATTCCATACCAAATATACTTCATACATACAAATTACGCTTTAGGCTTCGCTTACCCAAATATCATCCCTTCATTTAATCGAGTCGTTGTAGTAACGGCACCTTTTATCTAAACAACAGCACCAACTCGTGCAATATCACTTTTACAACTTTTGCGGTACGTTACTACAGCTTTCATAATTTCAAAACAGGATGTTATATGCAACTTTACCGACTAAGCACAATAATTAATACCCGTAAGAGCATTTACTATTATTACGTTGCAGATCTAAGCACGATCTCAGCTCTAAAGGAAAAAAAAGAGACCCTCTATATCTTTGTTGGAGTATTTATACGCTTTTCTAAACCCCCTATGAAACCTATTTCCACTGAAAAGCTTATTTTCTAAACCGATTCTTAAAATTTCGGACGTAACGAACTCTAACTTCTGAAAAATCCCCCGTTCGTCGTGCTGTTACATAGAATTTTGTTCGATACCCTCTACGGACGCGGACTTCTTGAAACTGCCTTGCTTTAAACTAATGATATAATTTTCCCTCGTCACAACGCTCCACCTATCAGCTATCTATCTCCGTTCCACGCATATTTGTTGTCTCCTTTAGAACCCTTGTTAAGTTACAGAAAATCGATATCGTAGTTGGCCTTCACATTTACCCGTGTATTTCGTACGTGACTTGTACCCGACGCTTTCTTTATACGTTTCTCTGTTTGTCTTACATTATCGATCGTTTATTTCACTTAGTCTTCAAGGCACTTGTTATTTTAGCAGCTTATAAAATCGACCGTTGCAAACAATTTTATAGAAATTCTGTCTTAACGTTTATTTAAGTTCCCTGAACGTGACATTTAACCAACAGGTGTTCTTCGACGCAACCGACCGTTTAAAATAACAATTCTTAGTTTCTTCCCTTCTTAGTATTTGTATAAACGAACGTTGGTTTTTATGTAAATTGAAACATTTGCGTTTAAAATTATTGATTTTCTATACATGCAAGCTCCCTTTTTGCTTCCATGCGCTTGATTTAAAATTATTATAATTACTTATGCGTATCCTTGAGTTTTTGTGTACTCAAAAGCTTCTTCCCTTATGCAATTTTAACATCCTAATATACAAATAGAAAAATATTTTAATAACCGTCCGTTTTCACTATATAAATTAATTAATTTGGCGCGTAAATAATTTGCACACAGTTGATAAAATTTTATTGTCTACACCTATTTAACCTATAATTCCACGTCAATATATATATATATATATATATATATTGCTGTGAATCCTCTCATCTTTGCAGGTACTGGCCCTTTCAAAAAAAAAATTCGAGCCCCACGTTGGGCGCCAAGAATGCTGTGATTCCTCTCATATCTCTTGGTACTGGCCCTTTAAAAAAAAAACATTCGAGCCCCACAGTTTGGGCGTCAAGAATGCTGTGATACCTTTTAAATCACCTGGTCCGTTGATTCCTTCTGTTAATCGCCTCGGCTGCTCTTCTAGATAACTTCCATTCTCAATCATAAAAATTAAACAACACATTCCTACCACAAACATCAACGTTAACTCTATTTACATCAATATTCAGAATACATTAAATTTTCAAATTAAATTTGAACATAAAATTCAGTTTTAAAAAGAATTTCCGGATTAATTTTATTATCATTTTGCTGTGCATCCAAAATTAAAGTCCTTGTTGGATGCCTACTAATTAATATAACAATATAAGCAGACCGGAGTCTGAGTATAAAGGAGCATCTACCACCCTTTACGTTAATTAACCAGGTTTGTCTAATTGAGCTCAAAGACCTACCCAAAATTTCATCCTATTCCCGAACATCAAAACAAAATACCCTTTTACTTAAACAAGCAAATTTCATCTTAAAATTAAATTTTTATGGTTAGAAAAATTCCACTAATGTCCATTTAAAGTAAATCAATTATAAAGTCATTCAATACACACAAAAATGTCAAACAAAATAGTACAATTTACCTGAAGGTTATTGTCCTCGTAGCTTCAGTGTAATCGTCCCTTTGTAAATCACACCATTCCAACCGGATTCTATTTACAGCTTCAAGTTATCAACGCTTTAAAATGTTCTTCCATCACCATTAATTTAAAGTTGTTTCTAGGCTTTTCCGGAACTCATCTGTGTATATCTGCCTCTGGTTCAGTGGATGCAGACACATTTACGAACCATTTAGTCATTAACACCCCGCAAAATAGCAAAGAAATTCATACTTCCTTTTACCAATATTACCAATATACGCCAAAACTGCCTACTTTTGGGTATACATTTGTCGTTGTAAATTTTACTAATTGGTACCGTGATAATAAACTTTTATTACCTTGTATCTAAGTGCACTGAAGTACATTCATGTTAGCACGTAAAATAACCAACTATTTTGAGTCACTAAAATATACTAGCACACTTTAAATTATTTAATCAAACTAAAATGCACTGTTTAATATCAAGTCGCGGATGCACGAGCTTTTAACGCATCGAATCGTCGAAAGTCTAAGAGTCTAAGAGAGAACACATATTCCCGCCTGTATATATAGCGAATAGCCGACACGTCGCTTTGTTCCCTAAAACGGGTAATTCCAACGAATTCCTCATTCTACGTTCCCAGTCTGTAGCCTGCACGTCGATTTTATGAATTTAGTCCTCACCCATTGAGATCTCAGAAAATTTCAACACGGCTGCAAAGTTGTCCGAGAAAAACTAATTACTTTTATACAGAAATTGTTGTTCTACCTCTGATATATGCATCCTATTTTTAACCAATCGCAACCCCTTGACGTTGCTTAAATCCCGCCCTTTTACAATATGTGTCTTTGCTTGACGCATTTTCTTTTCCTTTTCTAACCTGTTCGTATTGGTGCAAATTTATATTCTTTATTATCGATTATATTTTAGTCCACGCGGACTGTTATCTGGGTTTAATAAACCCGTATCGCACATTCTCGTAAATACTAAGTCCCGGTTTCTCCAAGATTCTTTGAAACATTAATTATTTGCCAAATTTACGCAGAATGAGCTTTTTTAAAAATACGCAGGTGTTCTGTATTTCCTGCTAAAGCATCTGATCGTTTCCAATATCCTTAGAATCAACATGTTTATCCAAACAAATTAACTTGAAATTGCCTTTTAAAAACACGCAGGTGTTTTCAAACGTAACATTTTAAATAACCTTCCTACGATTTGACTATTATTGGGTTTTACAAGCCTTTTATGCTTATTATATGTTATTAACGGTTTAATTAACTCCAATTAAAATTGATTTCCATCCTTTTCATTTTTTTAGCGAATACACCTTAAATATTAATTATTATATGTACACTTTGTTTTACTACCGGTTACTTAAAATAGGGTTAATTAATATAAACTTTGCACGTAATTTCCATTTGTTTAGAATAATTAAATTATCCACTGCGCTTTTCAATACTGCTTCTTTTGATGTAAAGCGTCTTATAGATAATTTAAATTTCTTATTTTACTGAAACGACCGAGTTTATTTATGCTTCAAGGTTTTAATAAAGCGTATTATTTAATGAAATTCCTTATACACGGTAATTAAAATTATTTGATTTGATTATTTAATTTTCTACCCTGGTCTAAATATGAGTATTTTCCCCCTATTTGAATACAAATAATCCCACTTATTTGAATGCAAATATCAATATTTAGACTGCCAAAAATCTTTACAAAATTTTGCCTATCTCTCTCTATCCTTATCTATCTAACTTACCTACTTTGTCTCCAATCCAAAAAATATTTACACCTATCCTATATCCCTATCCTATTCCTAACTCTCACCTACTTCTATAAACTGAAATTATCCCTAACTTCATCCTACTTATCCATCTAATCCTATATACATCCTATATACCTATCCTATTCCTAACTTTTAACTACTCTTCACTATACTTTACTTCCCCTACCTAATCCTATATGCCTATCCTACTCTTACTCTATTCCTAACTCTCCACTAATCTTATATAAAATATCTATACTTAACCTATCTTATTTCTTCCTACATTTACTCTTTATCCTCATCCTAAACCTATTCCTAATTATCTCCCATATTTATCCTATACCTAGCTTTATTTTCCATAAACACTTACTTCTACTTTTCTATATACACCTATCTCTATTCTTATCCTATTTAAATCTAACTCTCTTCTTGACCCTCCAAGTCTTCCTTCTCACCATCCTAATACTCTTCATCCCTATCTCTCCCTTCTATATCTATACTTATCCTCCCTATTATCTCACATACAATAAACTTATCATCCCTCTTATCCTGACTCTTAAATATTACTTCTTCTTCAGTCCCTACACTTGTCTGTTTCTTATTCATTATCATTTCCTTTTCTGCCGACAAACCAAACGATACTACTTTAAAATTATCAAATTTTCCCTCTACGGAAAATCCTCTGTACCTGCTAGAATGCTTGTGTAATGGAATCCGCCAGAATGAATCCCTTAAATCTACTTGATTAAAAACAAACTTGCCATCTTTACTTAATTTCGCCTTCACCTGCTCCTGATATGCTGCTTCTACTCCCACTACTTTTGCATGTTTTGTATTAAAGCTTGAACCTCTACTTTCCTTTCCTCTGGACATCTTATCGTGTTGATCTGTTTAACTTCATCATCCTCTACCTCTACTACATTAATACTAAACCCCGTGTCATCCTCTGTGACTTCATAACTGCCCTTCCATGGCACTACCCTATCCTTAATCCTTATTACCTTCCTTTCCATATCTATCAAAACCCCTAACTTCATCATACAGTCAACACCTAAAATGCTCTGAAACTTCAGTCCAGGTACAATTACAAACTCCTGTTCACAGCTTAAACCTCCTATATCTATCCTAAGCACCACAACACTATTTACTACAGCAAACTTCTTTTTATTTGGAGCTACTAAATGGCTACGTTTTATAGGCATAATTCTATCACAAACCTTATCCCTAATTTTGCTGACGAATTCCTCCGATATTAAACTCGCCTCTGCCCCTGTATCAAGTAATACTTCTACATTATTTTCAAAAATTTCTAAATTAATAATTGGCAAACATAATTTTTCCTCAGTTTCTGGCTCTACTTCCTCCTCAATTTTGAAAAATTCACGTGGATGTTCGTATACATTTACACAGAAATCTAGTGGTCTGTCGCGTTCTAAAAATCCTGTCTCATCCTGTTTTCCGTGCTTGGTCCTGGTTGTCCTTCTACAACCTGTGCGTACGTCCTCCTCGTGTTAATATCCGTGTCCCTATCTCTATTCGGCGTGCTGGTCACAGTCCTGTTTACTTCCGGTAAACTGTTCTGTCTCGTGTAACTAGGTCTTGGCGTCGGTCCCCTAGTCGCACTATTGCTCCTGTATTCCTGTCCTCGTCGTTCCCAATTCGGTCGAAAATTTCTGTTGTAGTCAGGCCGTCTCGGATAATTCGGTGTCCTGTTGTCAAACCTAACTGTGTTAACGTTTCGTTCTCGTATCTCTCTTGTCCGTCCAACACATACATCGTCATATCTCTGTAAATACTCTAAAAATGTCTCCCGTTCTGTGATGTTTTGTAAGGCCACGTGTTGTCTAATTTCCAGTTCAAAATGTCGTGATAGGTACTTGATTATCTGTCTGTCCGTCAATGGTGGATTCAGTTGTTTGGCCACACTGTACTTGCGGATGGCATATTGCTCCTAGATCCTGCAAACTCTCCCTTAAATTTTCCTGTAATTAAGTCGTCTCGTACCTGGTCTTGTCTGTGGTCACTCCAGTAGTGTTTTAAAATTTGTTTTCAAAGTCCTGATACGTGTCTATGTCCTGTCCTACTAAATTGTACCATGCTTCCGCGTTGTCCTTTAATAAAGCCTTTATCGTATTTAGTTTAGTCTGTTCGTCAAATAAATTTCCCACTAGATTTCTTACACTATTAATAAAAATTTGTGGATTTACCCTGTTATCGCCATAAAACTTCATGTGTTGGTCCAATGATACTCCACCTGTAGAAAATCTGGGACCTTCCCCGTTAAATTTGACATGTTGTATTTGATACTACTAACTTCGCGTTCTACCCTGCCTAACTGATCCCTACATGAGTCCGTCACTTCAGTCATTTTATATTAATCTCTTCTTCACAAAAATGCGTACTTCGGACCTTAAATGTCCCATTTCCTGTCGAAGACCTGTAATATCACGCTCGTTTTTTTCAACCCTATTTTCAACTTCCCCCATCTTTACGGTAAGACTATTTTTAAATTCTGAAACTTCTTTATTCGTCTTATCTATTTTCTCACTTAGGGTTTCCTAACTCCTGTTAATGTCTCATTCATTCGGTCAAATTTCTTATTCGATTCTTCACTCATCTGCTCAAATTTTCGATTTGAGTCCTCTCTAACCCCACTTAACGTCTCATTTATTCTTTCAAGCATCCTCATTATCATCTCGTTTCCTTGATCCCCTGATTCCGTCCTCGACTGATCTCTACTGCCTCCTGCTTCTTCCATTTTCGAATTTTTCCCACACAATGCACTATCGTCACTTCCAATTTCCACTCCTTGACTCCTTAACCACTCCTTTCTCTGCATACGTTCTAATCACTCTCACACACTCTAAAATACTTTTAAATTTATCCACAAACAGAAACTCTCTCTCTCAGATCGCCAGTTTCCTGGAATAAAATAACAAAAATTCTATTTGGAACTCGAGCCTCACTTTTGGGTCGCCAAGAATGCTGTGAATCCTCTCATCTTTGCAGGTACTGGCCCTTTCAAAAAAAAAATTCGAGCCCCACGTTGGGCGCCAAGAATGCTGTGATTCCTCTCATATCTCTTGGTACTGGCCCTTTAAAAAAAAAACATTCGAGCCCCACAGTTTGGGCGTCAAGAATGCTGTGATACCTTTAAATCACCTGGTCCGTTGATTCCTTCTGTTAATCGCCTCGGCTGCTCTTCTAGATAACTTCCATTCTCAATCATAAAAATTAAACAACACATTCCTACCACAAACATCAACGTTAACTCTATTTACATCAATATTCAGAATACATTAAATTTTCAAATTAAATTTGAACATAAAATTCAGTTTTAAAAGAATTTCCGGATTAATTTTATTATCATTTTGCTGTGCATCCAAAATTAAAGTCCTTGTTGGATGCCTACTAATTAATATAACAATATAAGCAGACCGGAGTCTGAGTATAAAGGAGCATCTACCACCCTTTACGTTAATTAACCAGGTTTGTCTAATTGAGCTCAAAGACCTACCCAAAATTTCATCCTATTCCCGAACATCAAAACAAAATACCCCTTTTACTTAAACAAGCAAATTTCATCTTAAAATTAAATTTTTATGGTTAGAAAAATTCCACTAATGTCCATTTAAAGTAAATCAATTATAAAGTCATTCAATACACACAAAAATGTCAAACAAAATAGTACAATTTACCTGAAGGTTATTGTCCTCGTAGCTTCAGTGTAATCGTCCCTTTTGTAAATCACACCATTCCAACCGGATTCTATTTACAGCTTCAAGTTATCAACGCTTTAAAAATGTTCTTCCATCACCATTAATTTAAAGTTGTTTCTAGGCTTTTCCGGAACTCATCTGTGTATATCTGCCTCTGGTTCAGTGGATGCAGACACATTTACGAACCATTTAGTCATTAACACCCCGCAAAATAGCAAAGAAATTCATACTTCCTTTTACCAATATTACCAATATACGCCAAAACTGCCTACTTTTGGGTATACATTTGTCGTTGTAAATCTTACTAATTGGTACCGTGATAATAAACTTTTATTACCTTGTATCTAAGTGCACTGAAGTACATTCATGTTAGCACGTAAAATAACCAACTATTTTGAGTCACTAAAATATACTAGCACACTTTAAATTATTTAATCAAACTAAAATGCACTGTTTAATATCAAGTCGCGGATGCACGAGCTTTTAACGCATCGAATCGTCGAAAGTCTAAGAGTCTAAGAGCCAGCAACACATATTCCCGCCTGTATATATAGCGAATAGCCGACACGTCGCTTTGTTCCCTAAAACGGGTAATTCCAACGAATTCCTCATTCTACGTTCCCAGTCTGTAGCCTGCACGTCGATTTTTATGAATTTAGTCCTCACCCCATTGAGATCTCAGAAAATTTCAACACGGCTCGCAAAGTTGTCCGAGAAAAACTAATTACTTTTATACAGAAATTGTTGTTCTACCTCTGATATATGCATCCTATTTTTAACCAATCGCAACCCCTTGACGTTGCTTAAATCCCGCCCTTTACAATATGTGTCTTTGCTTGACGCATTTTCTTTCCTTTTCTAACCTGTTCGTATTGGTGCAAATTTATATTCTTTATTATCGATTATATTTTAGTCCACGCGGACTGTTATCTGGGTTTAATAAACCCGTATCGCACATTCTCGTAAATACTAAGTCCCGGTTTCTCCAAGATTCTTTGAAACATTAATTATTTGCCAAATTTACGCAGAATGAGCTTTTTTTAAAAATACGCAGGTGTTCTGTATTTCCTGCTAAAGCATCTGATCGTTTCCAATATCCTTAGAATCAACATGTTTATCCAAACAAATTAACTTGAAATTGCCTTTTAAAAACACGCAGGTGTTTTCAAACGTAACATTTTAAATAACCTTCCTACGATTTGACTATTATTGGGTTTTCACAAGCCTTTTATGCTTATTATATGTTATTAACGGTTTAATTAACTCCAATTAAAATTGATTTCCATCCTTTTCATTTTTTAGCGAATACACCTTAAATATTAATTATTATATGTACACTTTGTTTTACTACCGGTTACTTAAAATAGGGTTAATTAATATAAACTTTGCACGTAATTTCCATTTGTTTAGGAATAATTAAATTATCCACTGCGCTTTTCAATACTGCTTCTTTTGATGTAAAGCGTCTTATAGATAATTTAAATTTCTTATTTTTACTGAAAAGACCGAGTTTATTTATGCTTCAAGGTTTTAATAAAGCGTATTATTTAATGAAATTCCTTATACACGGTAATTAAAATTATTTGATTTGATTATTTAATTTTCTACCCTGGTCTAAATATGAGTAATATATATATATATATATATATATATATATAAAAAAAGACAAGTTATTTGCAGTCCGCAATAAGAAAATAGTATATAAAGTAAGATGTATATGTATATGTTTACATATACATCTTACTTTATATATATATATATATATTGCTATAAGATTTCTGTTGTTTAGGCTGAAACCCCAAAGCACGTAGTGCTCACTATGAATCCTGAAGTAAATTATGACAAAACTCACCGACATTGTCGCTTTCCGCTGGCTCGGCTCAAGTTCAGTAAATGCTGCTCTAATCTGTGTGGAATAGAATCAAAAAACATTCTACCACAAATAAACACGAGACTCAGTTAAAAAGCTTCAATTGATATACCAAAAGTCAATAAATTTACAAATTTCACTGAAAGTTATATACGATTTTTCCATTTTATTATTAATAAAAAAATTCCATTTCTTACTCAGTTCATAAATCAACATGCTCAAAGTATTTACAAATTATCTTTCCTTTATTTCATAACTCGCTACATCTATTTTCATTAAATCTTTTATTAATAAACCCATTATTATACCAACTGATCAGTGTAACGAAATACTGGAAAAATCAAAATTTTTAGCATGATCTAAATCTAAAATGTGCTGACGTTCACAATAAATTACTCATCTTATATATAATTCTCTTACTAGTATTTTATAAATATCACATTTACACCTACAATAACAATGAAACAAAAGCACTAAAAGAAAATCACATTATGACGAGGATGCTTGTTATATATTACGATCTTTAAACATTTACCACCGTCAATAACCTAACTTTCCATTAAAATTGATTTTATTTACTTTAACACATACACAATAATAGAATAAATAGTCTAATCAGTACCTGATTTGAGTATTCTGAAAGACCTTTTCAACCTCACCTGGTTCCTCAAACAGACTTCTTATACACATGACATTTTATTGCTTTACATCGTCGTGAGCCACAAATTAATGCTATGAATTGGGTACACTCTCACCCTGACTAATATAAGGATGCAATGATTGCTTACTCAATAGAAAATGCAAATTATTACTTTTTCGTGTCCTTTTTTCAGAGGAAAATATGCTGTTGATATTATGAAACTGAAATGAAACACAGAAATCTCTAAAAACATATATGAACAATCTTCTATACATTCAAAAACATCTTTCTTTTACATACATTATCTAAATAATCTCTTAGATACACAGATATAAATAACTCTCAATGAGATAAAAACACATCTTCTTACTATTTACGTATTAAAGCAATCTTCACTTAATTCTCGTTAATTATTTGAAACCTCCTAAACAGTTCATATGCGAACCACAAGATTTTCATTAAAATTATCTTGATAATTCAAATATTTTTTATTATTGTTATTAACCAGGTAAACATAGTTGATCAACGACGCTGTACCAATAGCTTTATAAGAGTCCAAAGCGCCTCGAGCTCTGACCTCAAAGTTGCTGAAATCAAATTATCCATTTTTAAATAATTTTTATACGTAAAAAATTCAAAACTTATTCTAGCGTAATCTACTTAATCGTATTTAAGTGTCTTTTTAGTTTTAGAACAAATTTATGCTTGCTCTCTTTGGATCGTCAAATTCCCACAGATATTCTTTTCATGATCACCCGTTTTTGCTTATAATTACTATTTAAAATATGGTTTCCATTGGAATTAACGGCATTGAAAATTTCATGATTCTAAATTCTTATATCTCCACAATTAATTTTCATCCGTCGAAGTATATGTCTTTTGAAAGTACTTTTACAGATTAACGTAGCTTGTAATTTTGCACCAATATTGGTTGTATTGAAGCGAAAAATCCTCGTTGTACTTCTTAAAATAATTACGTTTCATAATTTATGTTTAAACTTCTACGTCGCATGTGGAACGCCGACAGAATGAATTACAATTTTGAATTCATTACAAATTACTCGAAACTTACATGTTGCATACCATAAGAAGGAATCAATGCAATGTAATTCCGTCTCTATATTATAAATAAACTTAATACATCATCGTTCTTCTAAGTTCTATTGTATTTTCGTAGCATTAGTCACTGCATGACGTTTCTCCTACGATTTCTGTAATATGGTAGAGCTATTAAACTCTTTATCGTATCTATATTATAGCCTATCCGATAGTGTTATATTTCGGGAATTTAACATTGACAGGTAATATAATTTGTAGCTTTGAGAACACTTCTCGAAGAAAATAACTTATTTTTTTATTTAGTTAACGTAAATATTCGAAAATGCTGGACTATTTTGCTTTCAACAAATGCAGCGTATTACGTTTTCAATAAATAACACCCATCGACTGGTACTTCTAAGGATCGAGCAAAATACGGATTGAATTTTATTTAGTATTTTTAAAGTGAATGGGACCCGTTTTAGGTCTTTATGAATGCCATAAAACTTGTTTTAAAGGTATTTTTCATAGGAATTAATATTTACACACGGATTTGATCAATGAATGCTTGATTGGGCTTCATTTTTAAATGGTATATGTCCTCAAAACGTTTTATATTATATGGGAATACTTTTATCTTGCTGAGGGAATACGCTTATGCGTTTCTACAGTGTAAAGCTTAAATATTGAGAAATTCTATTTTCCTCCGTTTTGGGTCGGTTTTATCACAGAATTTGGTCCTTAATGACCCCTTGTAACCTCATTATCACACGTGGAAAAAATCAGCAGAGGAATTTAGAAAAACATGACAATATCCAAACTGTATCGGTAGTATAGATGGTGAACACGTAACAATTAAATGTCCAAATTAAAGCTGATCCAATTATTTTTGTTACTTAAACAATTTCCATTGCTATTGTTGGCTATTTCGAATGGACCTGCACCTTGCCGAAGTTCTACATTACTAGACCAGGTGAAATGGCTTGCGTATTCTAATGAGCTAAAGAGCCAAACTACAGGTCCAACGAAAGTAGTAGGGTCGTTTGTGAGGAACCAGACTAAGACAGGTCCCCAAAAGAGGACAGCGGCTCTTTCGGTACTTAGATTGGCGAAGACTATAGGGGTCGGTATGGCAGTCTAAGACACACTACCGCGATGTGGAAGGCAACGGGAAACCACCACATTACCTCCCAAGTACACAGCGTACTTAAATTGAAATAAACATGATGGCATTCTCTGAGGTAAAGGATTCCGGAGTTAAAATAGTCCCCCATTCGTATCTCCGGGAGGGGACTACTTTGGAGGATGCGATCGGAAAGTCTAGAATAAGAGTCGGGAACATTTTGCGAGTCGGAGCGTGGAATGTTAGAAGTATGAAGCAAGCAAGTAAGCTAGAGAACTTAAAAATGGAAATGAATAGGTTAGCACTAGACGTAGTAGGCGTGGAGTGGAGACTTCAGGGTAATTTCTACAGGAGCAGAGGAAGGAAAGGTGTGGGGATAGTTATGCAAAAAAAGATAGGAAACTGTGTAGGAAATTACTTACAAAAGAACGAAAGAGTACTCATGGTTACATTAGAATCTAAACCGAAGAGGTAGAACCGATCTACAAATATATCGAAGACATATTAAGATACGTAAAAGGACATGAAAATTTCATAATTACGGGTGATTTTAATGCAGCGGTAGGGGAGGGTAGGGAAGGAGCAGTAGTAGGTTTATTTGGTTTAGGCACGAGAAACGACAGGGGAAATAGGCTAGTAGAATTTTGCGACAAGAACAATTTAATCATCACAAACACATTATTTCAACATCATGCTACAAGGCGATATACGTGGAAGATGCTGGGAGATATAGGAAGATGCCAAATAGATTACATTCTTGTTAGACAACGGTTTAGGAATCAAGTAAAAGACTGCAGAAGCTACCCAGAAGCAGATATAGACACTGACCACAACATCGTAATTATGAAGGCCGCACTTAAATTTAAAAATTTGAAAAGAAGAAACGGAAAAAGACACTTTGACTTTGAGAAACTAAAAGATAAAGATATTCAAAAAAGATTCGAAAAAAAGTCAAATGAATTGCTGAAAGATATCAGGAAAATATCTGATACTAAGAAAGTAGAAACAGAATGGAATAACATTAAATCCAGCCTAAACATGGCGGCCAGAGATATTCTGGGGTATACACAAAAAGAAAATAAGAAACCATGGAGAACAAAGGATATCCTGAATTTAATAGAAGAACGACGAAAATACAAAAATAAATCAGACGATGCAGGAAAAGAGAGATACAAAGCCATAAAAGGGGAAATTATTCGCAAATGCAGGAAAGCTAAAGAACAATGGATTGATGAAAAGTGCAAAGAGATATAAACTAAGATGGAAGTAGGAAAGACAGATAAAGCATACAAACTAATTAGAATCAATTTTGAGGATATAAAACCGTATAGCAAAAATATAAAAGACGCGGGAGGAAACGTCATTATAGAAAATGTAGAGAAAGTGGGTAGATGGCAAGAATATATAGGGAATTTATATGCAGGAGAGGAACAGGAATCAGACATTGAAAATGATGACTTGGGATATGCTATACTTAGAGATGAGTTTGAATTAGCATTAAAGGATCTGAAAAATGGCAAGGCACCGGGTATAGATAAGGCGCAAGCAGAAACTCTAAAAGCCGCTGTACAAGCAGTAACAGAACGTCTCTTCCAACTTGTAAGCTATATGTACGAGACAGGAGAGATACCCAAAGATTTCAAACGTGACATCTTAGTAACTATACCACAAAAGAAAGACGCGGATAGATGTGAAAATTTTCGAACAATAAGTTTGACAGCACACGTGTCAAAAATATTAACTAGAATTGCACAAAGACGAATGGAAAAACGAGTTGAAGAGATATTAGGAGAAGATCAATTTGGGTTTAGGCGAAACAGGGGAACACGGGAGGCTATTTTAGCTCTGACGGTGATAATGGAGAACACAATAATAAAAGGAGAAAGCGTGTATATAGGGTTTGTAGATCTCGAAAAAGCATTCGACAATGTAAAATGGAAGAAATATTCGAAATATTCAAAAAGATTGGAATGAGTTATAGGGATAGACGAATAGTACATAGCTTATACAAAGAGCAAACAGCAGTAATAGAATTCGAGCAGGAACGTAGAGTAGCAAACATTAGGAAAGTGGTGAAACAGGAATGTGCTCTATCCCCATTAATTTTTAACTTGTACATTGAAGTGGAAATGAATACTGTCAAATGCAGGAAGACATTTGGAATTACTATGCAAGGACAAAAAATTGATATGCTTAGATTTGCAGATGATATAGTGTTATTAGCATCTAGCAAGGCAGAGTTAGAAGCTGCTCTTAATGAAATGGAAACAGTTCTAACAGAGGGATATGGTATGAAAATTAACAAAAATAAAACTAAAGTACTAGTATGCAAAGGAGGGGAAAATAAATCAAAAACAAGAGTACAAATAGGTATCAAGAACTTACAAGAGGTTAAGGATTTCTGCTACCTAGGAAGCCAAATATCGCAAGATGGGAAAAGCGCAAAAGATATAAAACAAAGAATAGCACAAGGTCGTGCTGCATTTAACAAGAAAAAGCAACTACTGTGCTCAAAGACGATAAGCACAGAAACAAGGAAAAGATTGCTTAAAACATATGTGTGGAGCACGGCACTGTACGTCTGTGAAGCCTGGACAGTAGGAGAAGCGGACAAGAAAAAGGTAGAAGCCTTTGAAATGTGGTACTACAGACGTATGATGAAGATATCATGGACAGACAAAGTTAAGAACGAAGATATACTAAAAATGGTAGGGAAAGAAAGAAATATGTGAAAAACGGTAAAAAATAGGAGAAATAGGAAAAACGAGAAGTAGAGGAAGACCTAGGTTAGACTACTGCACACAGATAGTAAAAAATGTAGGCTGTAGGAGTTTCAGGGAAATATGTAGGCTAGCTCAGAATAGAGATCAATGAAAGTATGCATTCAACCAGTCCCAAGATGGATAAACTAATGACGAAAAAAGTAACTGTACTTAAACATGATGATTATTATAAGCAACTACAAGTATTGGTTGGGCAATATTCTCGAATAATATTAATTGTGTGTAAGGATTTACTCGAAAACTATTAATTCTGCAAATCTCTAAGTGCTGGGGGATTTTGGCAGCCACAGGCTGCTTAACCCCCTCACTGAATCTCGGTGAAATAGAGCATAAAATTATAAAATAATAGAAGGGAACCGAATTGTATATAGGCTGTGTGAGAATTTCAGGGAACAGTCTAGGCTAGTTCAGAATATAAATAAGTGTAGATACGTGACCAACCAGTTTTGAGACCTAATGACGAAAAAATAAGTGTAGATAAATCTGATGATTATTATAAACAACTACATGAGTTGGTTATGAAATACCTGCGACTAATGTTGACTGTGCGAAAAGACATATTGGAAATGTTCAAGTGCTGGGGGAACTTGGCAGCCACAGGCTGCTCCCTCCCCCCCCCTCACATCCACTGAATGTCGGCGAAATAAGGTATATAATTGTAAAACAATAGAAGGGGACTGAATTGCATCTAACACGAAAGAAGAGCGCCTATGATAAAAGACAACAAACATAGAAACAAGAAGAAAATTGTTGAAAGCATAGCTATAGAGCACAGCACAGTATGCCTATGAAATACGGACCGTAGGAAAAACAGACAGAAAAACGGTAGCAGTCTTTTGGAATGCTGTGCTTCAGATGTATGAGGATGATTGCATGGACAGACAAAGTTAATAACAGATAGGTTATAGAAATAGTAGAGGGAAAAGGATATCTGTGCAAAAAAATAGGAGAAATAGAAGGGCAGAATACGTTCTAATGCATTTTGGGGAATAGTATGGGATATATTACAAGCAGAGATAGGAAAAAGGAGGTAGCTGTAGACCTAGATCAGATAGTGATAGATGCAGACTGTGCAAATTTCAGGTAAATGGGTAGGTTAGTTCAAAATAGAAAACAATGAGGGTACGCGTCTAACCAGTTCCAGGACTGAAGACCTTATGACGATGATGCTATTGTTGGGTCTGATTGAAAATTTTTGTGTTGATATTGGTGGTATTGAGAAAAATAGTAACAGTGGCATTTTTAAAGTATCCATATGGGACAAAAGTTTGAACAATGTGAAATGAATGAGCCAAAAGACAAATATTTGCATTTAAAATGAACCGTGCTCTCATGTTTTGATAAGTGACAAAGCTTTTGCTCTTAGAACATATTTAATAAGGCCTTACTCCTACAAGCGGGAAGAACCGTGCGTACAGCGTCAAGAAAATAGAACACTGCACTACCGCTTTTGTAAGAGTGGCTGTACGTTTACATCTGAATACTGTCATATCCTGCCGCATGTTAAAATCACGCGTCATTCCCGTTGCCGTTCATTTACATTTCCAATGCTCCACCCGAAAGTACTACATTGGCCAGGAGGCGAGTTTTTTGTTGCCTGGAAATTTAGAATTTTGCCGAACCCTTGCCGTTCCAGGCAAGGTAGGGATCTTTAACGTGCATGACAACACACACACGGGACCTCCATTTAACCTCTCATCCGAACGAGGGCGTAATATTTGTGAAAAATGCTCACCTGCCATTTTTCAAGCAGTCGACCGTGTCGGGATTTAAACCCGGGACCTTGGGATCCGTAGTCTTACGCTTACTACATTGATCCACGGCGACGACTCATTCCCGTTGCCGCTTAATTGTTGTTACATCCAAGAATGGTGGATAGAAGCTGCTGCAGTTTAATTCAAAATCATATAAATTAATTTCGGATGGGCGATAAGGATTATGAAATTCCAAGAATTATTTTTTTACTACTCCTGGTCAACTCACTACGGCATATAAGTATTACTGTTACGCGTCTGGAGGTTTTCTTTTTATTTGAGTTCTCATCGAATTTTATGAATTTTTCTTTTGGGTTGTGTACAATTTACACTTTTCTAAAGAATTGATTACTTTATTTAAACATGCATACCAAAATTAGATTACCTTTCTGTATCTGATGTTTAAGATTTTTAAATCTACAAGTAATCTTTTAACATTCCTCTTGAGAATTTATCGGCGTTATAAAAAATAACATCTCTATATTTTTAAATTAAATTGTTTTTAGAGTTACTAAAACGAAATTTTATGAACGATTTCCGCACCTCGTGGCAAATTATTAATTTTTTTGAAAGAACTTAAGCTCGTTCTGAAAATAAACTATTTAAAGTAACAGTTTTTCTTTTGTAGACAGATAGATAAAAATAGTAACCTATGATCAAAGCCTTCAACAAGTTAAAATTTAGTTTTACACTTTCTTCTTTGTGTAAATAAAAATTTAGTTTTAATAAGATGAAATAATAACTTAGGTTTTTAGGCAATGTAAATGACCATTTTAAATAGACAGCAATTGAGAGAAGAATAATATAAGATTGCGGACAGGATCCGAAGCTGTAACATTTCCTATTTGTACTTATGTTTTCCTTCTTTCAATTACTAGCTCGATTTAAAATAATCATTTAGGCTTTGTAGAAAAACCTAAGTTATGATTTCATTAAATGATATCGATTATTTAAAATAATTAGTCTTGAGCAAACTACCTTTGTTCTTGTATATAGGTTTAGAAAGTTTTCCGATGAACTTTGTACAATAACAATGTAATATAGATAGCTAAGAAGAAATATGGGATCAATTACTGTCGTCAAAGTGATTTCGTAAAGTAAGATTAGATACAGCAACGATGGTTTTAAACTATTGAATTACTTTCAAATACTTCATGCAGTTCGTCCACGTTAGTTATCAGTGCTGTTTCGCACAATGCATTTGCCAAAATTGTACATTAGTACTCGTATACTACTGGAAGATAAATTTTTTACTGGAGGAATTTTAGTCAATAGCCATGGCAAAATACAATTAATAATGTCCAAACAAGAGTGTCTTAAACTAAAGTCTCGAAATAATATACAGGTAATTTTATTGTTAAGGTCACAAAGAGAAGGCAAAATTATTGGCGCTGAATTACAAATTCGAAGACAAGCAATACAAAAGACAAGCCAAAAGTAACAAATACTACATATCAGTATAATTAGCCATAAAATAATCTTTTCTGAAAATTTTAGTTTAACCTTGTGAATTTCTATACTGCAGAAGACTGTTTCATAAATCGACGTTTTCATTAAAATAGGTATAAGTAACGGAAAAAAATTTTAATTAATTTTTATTTTGAAAAAATATATATGTGGTAGCATATGCAGAGTGAGAATAAGGTATAAAATTTATCAGGAAACTTGTCCATGTTGAAGTATTCTGGTTTATGAATTAACTAGCAAAACCTGAAGTTTTAGTATGAAACAACGAATTTTTTGGAAATTATTTATCTATATCCGTTTGTTTGTACGGTAATTTTTATCAAAATAAGATATTTAAGGCTCCCGAGGAAGTGGAGTATATCTGTGTGTATCAAAACAAGAATTCACAATCTGCTTTAAAATTTTCCGTACATATTATGGTTTCTCTATAATCTTTTCAGAAAATTTTAATTTAGTTTTGCGAACAGGACCGTAAATTTGGGGGACACATTTCCCCACACAGTTGTGGTTGTCGGCAAGTTTTCTGATTTAGTCTGCATTTTGTCGTCAAACTTTCTGCTTTAGTCGGCATATTTTGGATAGTTATTTATTATTTTATTGGAATGTTCTGGTTTATGAATTAAATTGCTAAACCTGGAGTATTATTATTGAAAGTCTATGAAAATTTTTCTTTATTTCTGTTCGTGTGCATGTATGGTAATTTTACCGAAATAATAAGGTACCGTTATGGTTCGTGAATAGTAGAATAGGTCTGCATACCTGGAAAGAAAATTTTCTGGAGAGGTTATAGTTTATCTTTATAACCTCTGCAGGAATTTTGATTTAGCTTTGTAAATTCTTATACTCCAATAGATTGTTTATTGGACCGCGTTTTCTATAAAATATGTTATGTTAAAAAATGAAATGTCTGAAAAATAGAAATACCCAAACCTTAATTAGGATTTTGTGGAGAAGTTATGGTCTATCTTCATAAGCTGTTGAGAAAATTGGAAGTTACCTTCATGAATTCTAGCACAGCAGAAAATTGTTATATATAGTGGCGATTTCATTAAAATAAACTTTGATAGAAAAAATATAATTCGTTTTTTAGCAAAATTTTAATACCTTCACGATGATGAAACAATATTTACTCGTCTTTATTGAAATATTCTGATTTTTCACTTAATTTTAATTGAGTACATTGGAGTTTATGAAACAATGAGTGTTTTTGGAAATTTTCTAGTCCTATTCATTTACTTGTAGGATAATTTTATCGAGATAATATGATGTGGAAAGGTCTACATGACTAATAAGAATCAAATCATATCTAGATCTATAATGCAGTGACTAAAAATACATTTATTTTATTATCTCATTATGATGTTATAAAAATCGCTTCAGAAATGGAATTCTTATCGCCCTTGAATATGCTCGATAAATGCAGCCACAATCGATGGCGGGGGTCTAAGATCGTGCCATTACTTGATAGGACATAAAAAAGGTCAGTAATTAATGTTTAATGAGGAAATGCATCGCGGTTTTTCAGCTCAGCTATTCTATTAGCTAGTTATGTTTTATTTTCCTGCAATATTTTGTTACATTATTATACCTGAATGTTGCAACCGGAGCAAAGTTAGCTGATGAAATTGAGCTACTCATTATATGGAGTTGCTCGATCGTACAGTGACGTACCCATTTGCTACATAACATTGTAAAAAATTGAGCCAGCTGCCTATTATTTTCAAACTCAGTACGAAATTTAAATAGGGTAAAAAGGCATTTGGTATTGTAGACAAATTTTCCTTGCCGGCCGGTCGTGGAAGCGAAAATTGCATTTTTAGAGAAAAAAATTCAGCGACGTTATTTTCAAAACTAGTACAACATAGATAATATAAAAGCGCTTTTTGCAGTGTAAACAAATTTTGTTTAACGGCCGTCCGTTGGCGCGAAAATTGCAATAGGTAGCAAATTTTCCTGATTTTATGCAACAGCTTGTTATTTTCAAAACTAGTACGAAAGATAGAAAATTTAAAAGCTCTTTTGCCAGTGCAAACGAATTTCTCTTAGCGGCCGTTTGCGGTAGTAAATATTGGATTTACATAGGAAAAACATGTTCCTGGTTTTATGCAACGGCTTATTATTTTCGAAATTTTTAAAGTTCTTTTACCGTTGCGGACGAATTTTTCCTAGCGCCGTCCGTAGGTGCGGAAATTGTATTTTAGAAGAAAACGCGTTCTTCTAGTTTTATGTAGCCACTTGTTATTTTCAAAAATAATACGAAGATCGATAATTTAAAAACATTTTTGGCAGTGTAAATTAAATCTGTGGCGGCGGAAATTGGATATATCGAAGAAAAACTTTTTCTGGTTTTATGCAGCGACTTATTATTTTCAAAATTAGTACCAAAGATAAATAATTTGAAAGCGCTTTTGGCACTGTAAACAAATTTTCTGTAACCAGCCGTCCGTGGAAGCGTAGATTGGATTTATACAGGGAAAAACGGCTTCCTTGTTTTATGCAACGGCTTGTTATTTTTAAAATTTATACTAAAGATATACAATTTTAAAGCACTTTTGGTACTGTAAACGAATTTTCCTTAGCGGCTGTCCGTGGAGCGGAAATTGCATTTATAAATGAAAGAACAGTTTCATGGTTCTATACAACGACCTATTGTCTTCAAGCTAGTATAAAGGATAAGTAATATAAAGATGGTTTTGACGTTGCAAACGAATCTTCCTTTATCTTCTATAATTGCAATTTTGCCCCGAACCACGGCCGTTAAGGAAAATTCCTATACACTGTTAAAAGTTAATTTATATTATCTATCCTTCGTACTAGTTTGGAAAATAACAACTCGATGAATATAACCAGGAAATCGTTTCTTCCTTTATAAACTCGTTTCGCACCCTCGGACGGCCACTATGGAAAATTCGTTTACACTGCCAAAAGCGCTTTCAAATTATTTATTTTTGGCACTGGTTTTGAAAATAACAAGTTGTTGCATAAACCTGAAAAACGTTTTTTTTCTGTAAATGCAGTTACGGCTCCCACGGGTAACGGCTAAGGAAAATTGTTTACACTGCTAAAAACGCTTATAAATTGCTTATCCTTAATACTAGTTTCTAAAATAATAAGTCGCCGTATAAAACCAGAAGAATGTTTTTTCCTCATAAATTCAGCTTTCAGTCCATGAACGACCTTCTAAAGAATATTCTTTTGCATTGGCAAAAACGCTTTTAAATTAACTATCTTTCGTGCTAGTTTTGAAGATAACAGGTTGTTGCCTAAAACCAGGAACGCGTTTTCTGTTTTATAAATACCATTTCCATTCCCACGGACGGCTGCTAAGAAAAATGCGATGGCACTGGCAACAGCGCTTTTAAATTATCTATCTTTAGTGCTAGTTTTGAAATAACAAGTCGCAGAGAAACGTTTTTTTCTCTATAAACGTGATTTCCGTCCCACGGACGGCCAGTAGGGAAGAATTCGTTTGCACTGCCAAAAGTGCTTTTAAACTATCTATCTTTCGTACTAGTTTTGAAAATAACAATTTGTCGCATAAAACCAGAAGAACGTTTTTCTTTTATAAATGCAATTTCCGCCCCCCATGGACGGATGCTAATGATATTTTTCTTGTACTGCCAAAAGCACTTTTACATAGTCTATTATTGGTACTGATTTTGAAAATAACAAGCCGTTGAATAAATTTCCTATAATATTATGCAGCAAATGGGCACGCCACTGTATGATCCGGTAATTCCGTATAATAAGCAGTTCAATTTCGGCAGCTAACTTCACTCTGGTTGGAAATATGAACTTCAGGTTCTTTGAAGATACAGGGTAATTGCGTATTAAAAATAACGAATTTAAATCAAAACTATAAAGATAAGCAATTTTAAAGATCATTAAGCATGTACTGTTGGGCCAAACGGGCAAAAGATTATGTTCAGAAAAAATGTAAAAAGGACAGAGAAAAAATATAAAACCCAATAAACCTTTTTAAAAAAATTTTGCTAAAACAAAGTTATTTATGGACACCGCGAAGCTCACAAAATCATCGCCAATTTTTGATATTAACACACTATAGTATTTTCTACGGTCTCCTCTTTCTTCTTTACAAGTAAACTCACGATCTTTACTTTTATTGCTAGTTTTTGCTGTAATTTTCAGTCTTCAATGTTCATGCTTATAGGTCTTGAATAAGGTTCATTGCTCAATTGCGTTTTTTCTTTTTTGTTAAGGTTTGCTATTTCTTACTAATTAGCACTTGTGCACTAGTATTAATATTCTTTCTGTAAAGTTTTTCTGAATAAGCTTTTATAAAAATTATTCAACAATATTTCTTCAAACGTGCGACACTTTTTGAAGTTTCACGACAGGAAATCAGGTTTTTGACGATCTCACATCAAACCGCGGCGTTTTTGATGTTCTTACGACAGATTTTCTGAGTCTCAGTTGTTATTAAAGACTGCTACTTCCTCTGTTCTAGTCAGCCTCGTTCTGGCAATAGGAACTACCGAAAGAATTCCCGGTGGGCCAGTCTTTCAGAAGGCCAGTTTTATAATCAGCACCTCATTTTCAATACTTAAAAAGTAGTAATTAAATTTAAGACAAGTTACTAGACTTATGGTTATAACGTGAGCAAATGACACGAACAGAAGATTTTCAGATTGGGATTAGGAAAGATTTGGCATTACTACAATAATGTTTGACGAAAGAATGTGTAACTCTAGCGCCTTACGTAAATCAAAATTTAGTAGTAAAAATGAGTTTATTAATTTCAGTTAGTTAAATGAGTTTTTAGTATGAAAGCATCCTGTAAAATTTATAAGTTTTGGTAATGTACGTTTAATAACGTGGCTATTTGAATATATTAAATTAGGATAGGGGATTCAAATCGTAAATCACCTAGAACATTTTTATACAAGCAATAACTAACGAGACTTTACACTCTTCGTATTATACTTAGAAAAATGCAGATTTACACGAGAAATCACGATGCATAGGAAAGTTTATTTATACACATCCACACGAGTTCAAAAGCAAACCATTGAATTATGGAATTGAATCAACACACTATACATCAATAATCCTAAAACAGCCATAAAAATTAATGCCTTACATGTAAACCGTGAGAGAAATTAAGAGCTTACACAGATTCAACGAAACCACAACCATTGTAGATTACTTCCAATATTCATATACTCACAAATTACACCCATAAAAATGTGTTGCGAACTTAAACAAATGACATCGCTTTCGATATGCACCGATAAGTGTGAGAACAAGATGACCGATCACAAATATAACTACATTGACCTCGAAAATTGAGCAGTTAGATGCCCTATCTCGTAAGAACAAAAAATAATAAGCAATGACCCTGGAACGAAAAACTTATAAAACCCACGAATAATAAAACAGAGGAGTTGTTGATATTTCATTTTCAGTTATTCGAGATAAAAAATCAGAGCAGAATCATCGACGTGTCGAATAAGATTGAATATCGGAGAATTAAACAGTCTCTAGAAACACTCATCTTCCGAGCAGGCTTTAATCGCAGTTTCTTCAGGTGGGTTGACGCTGATAGATTTTATGAGACACAGAGAGTTAAAGAACCTTTCCAGGTAGGTGTATGGGTATTTAGTAAAAGTGTTGGAAGCTAGCCGGTGCACTATTTTACTGTTAAGCCACTCTGCTTTTGTAGAGTAAAATCAATTCAGGTACTTAACGTCAATTCAGCACGTAACCAATACTTTCGCTTTTGAAAATATATACTTCAAACTAAACATGTATATATATATATATATATATATATATATATATATATATATATATAATATTGTGTGGTTATACCGGTACAATCGTGCCCCATTAATTGGGCTGTTTCAATTCTGTGATGTTTTTGTTCGAATCTTGCCCTCAGTTGCGCCTAATAATGCTTCTTACCTAATTTCCTAATAATATTGACACCTACCTGTTACATCCAAAAACTTCGTCGCAATATCCTCATGCTGAAACCTAAATAGACATTCGCACCAATCACACACTCAAAAATAACTCAATTGACCAAATATATCACACTCTATTTACATTAGATCCATAATACATTTTAAAACACCATTCCTTTAGGTACATCCACAAAGGTCAATAATTTTATACCAATAATCATGCAAATTGATAACCTTTTAAACACATATATTTTTATTTAAAGTAAGAGGGCGTTCCTCATACCTTACGTTACCCTTTTAGTCTTAGCATGAACTCATAATAAAACTCTACAACTGTGCATATAAATTTGCTGCACTACCAAATATCAATAAGCCCTCTATATCTCTTTACAACATTTGGTTATCTGTAAATTCATTAATTATTTTCAAAAGTCAATTTTCTTTTAAATTTCCATAAATAATAATAATAATAATTTTCATAAAATATCAAATAACAATAAAAACACATCAAACTCAAATCCAAATAATCACAAACACCATAAAAATATTCACCACTCAATGTTCTATTCTATCGCCTACCTGGTTTTTATCTTCTACGTGTGCTTCACCATCTAGCTAGTAGATACCCAGTTCATCAGCTAACTGCATGGTCCGGCGGCTCCGTGGCGTAGTGGTATGTGTGTGACTACTATGCCCAAGGTCCCGGGTTCGAATCCCGCACGGTCCGCTTGAAAAATGTTAGGCGAGCATTTTTTACAAAAATACACCCTCGTTCGGATGAGAGGTAAAATGGAGGTCCCGTGTATGAGTGTTGTCACGCACGTTAAAGATCCCTACCTTGCTTGGAACAGTAAGGGTTCGGCAAAATTCCAAATTTTCCAGGTAAAAAAAACTCGCTTCCTGGCCAATGTAGTACCTTCGGATGGAGCATTGGAAAATCACATGTAATAACTGCATGGTCCAATTACCATCTCCGCCATGCATACCGCTATTTTCAATTTCCACTCCAAAAATTCCAATCTCCAAACTTAACTTTTATTATTCAAACATCGCTTTTTTTGTTTCTTCCAAACACTTTCAAACTTTAAAATTTTCGTGCATTCCAATACCAACTTAACAAGCCTTGCACTTTAACGTAATGCTTTATTAGCTTCTACATAAAATTTTATTAACTTGCAGTATTTCACTTGAAAGTAACTATTATCACCAATGCTGGATGAAACCAGAACGAAGAAGAAAGAGAGCCTGACCCCTCTCTGCCAGTGATTATACAAGTAAAATTCGCCCTCCCCTCTGTTTTCAATTGGCACGTACACTTGTATACCCGTTCCTATAATTCTGAAAAATCTTTTCTAACTGTTCGTTGTTTCAGCGAAAAACCCCTAACTAATCTCGGATTCTCTAAATCTTCATGGCAAACATAACAATACTCGGTAAATCGCTTCAAGCTGTAACTCCGTTGTTTGAATTTAGCCTCTACATCGTTATTTGTGAACGCCTCCAACTTGAACAAACATATCTCATCTTCCTTGTACCTATAGCTTTATCTCACACATACGCTTCCACCAGCTGGATCTCTGCTCTCCTTGTACAATTCACACCAATCACCTTGCTTGGCTCCATTTTCCCACTTTTTAACAGACTCGTGTTTGCTTTTAAATATCCTTGAAATTATCGATTTTATTTAGGTCTCTCAACTATACTGCCTCCTGAATTATGTATACGCATCCCTCTTGCACTCAATACACTTTTATTCTATCTTGGTCTTTTGTTGGCTCTTCACTACACTACCTCCACGATTGGAATCAATATTTTAACCGCAAAACCGCGTCTACATTAATCGTTCTTTTCCACTAACCCATTAAAGTTTGTTTGTTGTCAAGCTTACCGAGAAATATTATCACCCCTCGTTGTTTTGTTTAAAAGTGTCGGATTTTTCGTTAGAGAACAGAAATGTTATTTTAACACCCGCTCCACGCTTTTAGATTTTTATATAATTACTTTACTACAAATTTAAATATGTTAGAATGATTTTCCCCAATTATTATTTATTCTGCTCTATGTTTATATAAATATTATGTTACATTATCCTTGGTTTAATTACATTGATCCTACATTACTATACATTACTTAAGCTAAAAAATAATTTGTTAAAAATATTCCAACTCTCTACTTAAATAAATTTGTCTTCCCTTATTTAAAAGCTCTCAACCTGAGTTCACTTGTGCCCTTATATAACCCAATGACCCTTTAATTACACGATTATATATATATATATATATATATATATATATAAATATATATATATATATATATATATATTCTTTAATTTTCTAATAATATTTGCTATACTGTTAAAATATGAAATGAGATAAAGATAATATAGAAATATATTGTTTATTATATTTATCACTTAAGTCATAAAACTTTTAGGGTTAAATATAGAAGAAGGTATGTAATGCGTAGATAAACCCATACCCAAGCCTTCTGCATAAGCACAACACGAGACATTATTTTAGAAAACGCACTTGCAGGTACCTATCATTAACAACTATTTAGTAACCATTCGTTATGTGTAAAATGAAAGTTATGTTACAAATTTAGGTTAGCTCTAAAAGAGCTGGGACTCGATGACGATTTTAACGGTGCACTGGTTAACTACAGTAGTGCGGAAATGGGTTCCTGTGGAAAAAATAACAAAAATATTAATGATAATAAACTTTTGAACTGACTGAAATACAAAAGCTGCGTAACTATATCCACTTACTTTAAAAAGCTTTTTCTATTGTCAAAATTAAGGGGCACCAAGCCGTTTCATCTCAGGAATCCCTTTAGATATTTTCCATACACGGAAGACAGTTATTCCGTATAGGTTCCCTTTGTTTTTGGTTTCTCAAACTTATCACATTATACATTACTTTTTTCTGCAATTCCTTAAAAACATTCGCTAAATATTATCATGTTAAAGAAATTTTGAAGTAAAGTGATTCTTTTAAATACTCCATAACTCCATAACTGGAGAGATTGGATATCACTTCACAATTGGACAGTGTTTAGCTAGTTCATAAATAAATGCAAATAAAATTCAATCTAAACCTTACTTCTATTAAGATAATATACTTGCAATGTGAATATAAATATACTTTCCTTTAAAAAAACTAATTTCTTAATATCCAACTGGCCAGGTATTACTAAAAGAAATCATAAAGAAAAAAACATTAAATTAATCAGTAATACTATCACACCACTTTCCTTTTCATCATTCAATTATCCATTAAAAATACAAAATTTTCATTCTTTAATTGTGCACATATTTCTTAATATTTTCAAATGTTCCAAACTTTTTTGCATGATAATTTCATTCTTAAATTTAATCAAAATTAGCTTCGCTGCTAATTCATAGTCCAACAAAATAATTACTTTCACGTTTTATTATTTTCCCACTACATAAATACAATCCCGTTTACAATAAAAATCCACATAATTAAAGTAAAAACATAAAGCGCATATTTTACTTACTGTTTAATTTTCAATGTATCTATAAACTCAAGAATGTACAGAAACATCGGCATTTCAATTTTTTTTAGCCAACACAGCCTCCTTAACACAGAATCCAAAATATTTGTGGGGGGGGGGGGATTCTCAAGTTGCTATTCCATTTACCCAGTAGTCAGGACGCAAATTCCACAAATACGTGATTGAAACCTACCCTGTTCTTGAAATGTAATAAAAAAAAAGAAACATTTTTTTATCTACGTTGAATACAAGGTTATTGTCATGTTAATTACATAAAAGGCACGTATTTTGTTATTACAGTTGTCCTTGAACGCGTAGCCATCGTCGGTAACACTACCTCTAGCAGTACCGCATGACACAGTCACTACGTAGAAAAAGACGAAAGGTAGTATTTAGAAATGTTGGTCGACCTAGACGAAGCCTCGCAAGTTGTGTACACTTATGAAGAAATATGGAACTTTATTGATGTCAAAATGCGTCATGAGGATTCAGCATTGAGCTTTGTTCATACGATATAACTCAATCATGAGGTAATTTGACATCATTAAAGTTCCGTGGGAAAGAAATCACATTTATAGACAAAAAGCGTTTTTCTGTGACTTGTTATTTTCAAAACTAGCACTAAAGATAGATAATTTAAAAGCACTTTTGCCAGTGCCATCGCATTTTTCTTAGCAGCCGTCCGTGGGTATGGAAATGGTATTTATGAAAAAGAAAACGCGTTCCTGGTTTTAGGGAACAACCTGTTATCTTTAAAACTAGTAGGAAAGATAGTTAATTTAAAAGCGTTTTTGCCAATACAAAAGAATTTTCTTTAGAAGGCCGTCCGTGGATTGGAAACTAAATTTATGAGGAAAAAACATTCTTCAGGTCTTATACGGCGACTTATTATTTTCAAAACTAGTATTAAGGATAAACAATTTATAAGCACTTTTGGCAGTGTAAACAAATTTTCCTTAGCGGCTGTCCGTGGGTCGGTAATTGCATTTACAGAGGAAAAAACGAACTTTCTGGTTTTATGCAACGACTTGTTATTTTCAAAACCAGTACCAAAAATAAATAATTTGAAAGCACTTTTGGTAGTGTAACCGAATTTTCCGTAGTGACCGTCCGAGGGGGCGAAGCAAGATAGAGGAAGAACCGATTTTCTGATTATATGCAGATGTTGAAAACGCAATGTTAGTGTGTGAATATGTGTTTATGTTTGTACAGCGTTTGAGAGGTGTTTGTGTGTTATTTATATCCGCCTTGCATTCCCCCCATAATACTAGCACCATCGGCAGCCGGAAATCCAATCTTTGGGGATTAATGCTTAGCAGATGTACTTGAAGTGTGTTTGAAATGTTTATTTGTGTTTATGTTTGCCTAGCTTACCAACAGGTTGGATTGAATTGGTCTAATTTTGTACAGGTTTGAACTTATACTATTACCTAAAAACTAGGTTATTTCAGAGAAAAAAATGTGTTTGTTGTATTATTTGCCTCAGGTATGTGTAAGCTTGGTTCTTAAAATTAGCGTTAGTAAAAAGAAAAGAAATTCCCTATTCTACTACTTAATATTAACTTATACTACTACTGTTAGTTATTATTTCTTAAAGACGGGATTGCTAATATATAGGAGCAAGCAAATTCTACATATTAGGGGGTTGCGTTGTTTCAAAGTCAGGTTTATGTTTTGGTCTTGTTGATTCTGGCCATCAAGAGCAGAGCTCTTGGAATTCTAGAAGATCGGTCTCCGGTCTCCGGGGCAGAGCGTCGGTCCGAGAAGAGGTGGTACTTATAAGTCTGCATCCGGGTATAGTTTTGTTTGTGTCCTTTATCCGCCTATTATTTTCAAAATCAGTACGAAAAACAGATAGGGTAAAAACGCATTTGGCAGTGTAGACAAATTTTTCATGGCAGCCGATCGTGGAAACGAAAATTA
Organism: Platerodrilus igneus; assembly: GCA_036346225.1. Lineage (NCBI taxonomy): Eukaryota > Metazoa > Arthropoda > Insecta > Coleoptera > Lycidae > Platerodrilus > Platerodrilus igneus. The sequence continues at coordinate 5,720,558 of JARFIW010000307.1, read as the reverse complement.
CATTTATAGAGAAAAAAAATACAGCGACATGTTATTTTCAAAACTAGTACCAAAGATAGCTAATATAAAAACGCCGTTTGCAGTGTAAACGTATTTTTGTTTAACGGCCGTCCGTTGGGGCGAAAATTGCAATAGGTAAAGATGTTCCTGATTTTATGCAACGGCTTGTTATTTTCAAAACTAGTACGTAAGCCGTTTTTCCCTCTATAAAACCAATCTACGCTTCCATGGACGGCTGCTTAAGGAAAATTTGTTTACAGTGCCAAAAGCGCTTTCAAATTATTTATCTTTGGTACATTTTGAAAATAATAAGTCGCTGCATAAAACCAAAAAAAGTTTTTCTTCTATATATCCAATTTCCGCCGCCACGGATTTAGTTTACACTACCAAAAACGCTTTTAAATTATCTATGTTCGTATTAGTTCTGAAAATAACAAGTGGCTACATAAAACCAGAATCACGCGTTTTCTTCTAAAATGCAATTTCCGCCCCCACGGACGGCGCTAGGAAAAATTCGTTTGCAATGGTGAAAGAACTTTAAGAGTTTTGAAAATAACAAGCCGTTGCATAAAACCACGAAATTTTTTTCCTATGTTAATCCAATATTTACTCCCACGGACGGCCGCTAAGGGAAATTCGCTTGCACTGGCAAAAAAGTTTTTACATTTTCTATCTTTCGTACTAGTTTTGAAAATAGCAAGCCTTTGCATAAAATCAGGAAAATCTTTACCTATTGCAATTTTCGCCCCAACGGACGGCGTTTACACTGCAAAAGGCGTTTTTATATTATCTATCTTTGGTACTACTTTTGAAAATAACATGTCGCTGTATTTTTTTCTCTATAATGTAATTTTTGTTTTCACGACCGGCCGCCAAGGAAAATTTATATACACTGCCAAACGCGTTTTTACCCTATCTGTTTTTCATACTGATTTTGAAAACTATAGGCGGATAAAGGACACAAACAAAACTACCCGGATAGAGACAAAGTACCACCTCTCCTCGGACCGCGGCTCTGCCCCGGAGGCCGGAGACCAATCTCCTGGAATTCCAAGAGCTTTGCTCTTGATGGCCAGAAGCAACAAGAGCAAGGTATCAACCCGACTTTGAAACAACCCAACCACCTAATATGTAAAATTTGTTTGCTCCTACATGTTAGCAACCCCGTCTCTAACAAATAATAACTAACAGTAGTAGTATAAGTTAATCTTAAGTAGTAGAATAGGGAATTTCTTATCTTTTTACTAACGCTAAAGTTTAAGAACCAAACTTACACATACCTGAGGCAAATAATACAATGTAATAGTATAAGTTCTTACCTGTACAAAATTAGACCAATCCAATCCAACCCTTTGGTAAGCTAAGCATACATAATCACAAATTAACATTTCAAACACACTTCAAGTACATCTGCTAAAAAATTTTCCCCGAAGATTGGATTTCCGGCTGCCGATGGTCCTAATACTGGGGGGGATTCAAGGCGAAAATAAATAACACACATACACACACTTATACACAAGCACACAAACGCCTCTCAAACACTGTACAAACACAAACACCTATTCATACACTTACATTGCCCTTTTAACATCTGGATTTCGGGGTGCTGATGGTCCAGACTGATAAGGCAATATCCTTTGAGCGTTTTTCCTTGACGACTAGATATCCGGCTACCGATGGTCCTGGTCATACAGGGGGAACGTAACACTTATATCAATATCACATACACAACACACATACACACACACTCTCACTCGCACACACATGCGCACACACACACACACACTCACAAACACACACACACATACACACACACACCTTACTCACAGTGATTTTCTGGGTGGAAACCAGTTCTGCTTAAATTTCAGGTTGCAGACTACTGAAACGTTGGAACAATAAATAAAATAAATAAATAAAAAAACTAAATATAGACAATTTAAAAGCGCTTTTGGCAGTGTAAACGAATTTTCCTTAGCGGCAGTCTGTGGAGCGGAAATTGCATTTATAAATGAAAGAACAGTTTCATGGTTTTATACAACGACCTATTAATCTTCATAATTTCCCTGAAAATTCATTTGGATTAATCTTAAAATACTGTTCTTAATTTGTGCAAAAACGGTCTTTACCGCCGTAACGTCATCTATAAATTCAAAAGGGTATTCAAATTTTGTCTACCTTTGTTTGGTTTTAATAATTTTCGTCAACATTTTTGTAATTCTGTCACTGTCAAAGTTTCGGTGTCTATGTTCCTAACTCGTAATTCGTAAATCAATTCAGTTTTTTATAAATAAACGAATTCCATTTTAAAATGTCACAATAAGTCAATTTTTATTTAAAAACTTTACAAGATAATTTTTCTTACAACAAAATTTTGCAATAAAACTTTACGTTTTTCTACTCAATAAAAAAAGTTTTAAACTTACAAAGCTCGTGCCTAAAGTGCAAAAATTAATTAAAACAAATAAAAATCAAAAACTACGCTCCAAAAGTTATGTTACGGGTGTTTAAAACATTAAGTTTTTACATTTGGAAGTACCCAAAGAGGGCGGGAATTCCTTAATAAAATAAGGATGCACAGCCAACTACACTGGTGCGGGAGTGAGTTTCTACAGTACTAAATGGCGGAAAATTCAACAAATTTGAATAAGGATCAAAATTTCACTTAGGTGCGATTTCAACCTACGTTAATACTACCACTTACCCTGTTAGGTTTTCAATTCGTCAAGTGTAAAGGACGCCAACGGCGTCTGAGATAGTAGGAATTCCGCTGGCTGACGTGTAGACCAGGAGATTGTTAATCCTCTTAGTGGAATGGATTTCCTTACACACTGTTACCTGTCCGTTTTAACAAATAAAACTATTTCCACTCAACAGGCTCGAATCTATTCTACAAGAAACATATGTTAACATTTCGGTGAATAAATAGGTATAAAAACAAAGTTTATAGTGTACTTACATTAATAGTCGACTTAGTAGTCTGTAATTACCCCTATAACAAAACACATACATTAAACAAAAAGTGGTAAAATTCAATAGCAGTGGACTATTATTACTGTTAACATTTATGATTAAATGTCAATTACTTGTCCCTAAATTTACAATGTCCGATCCGAGCCTTATATTTTTAAAAAATGCAATACTATATGTAGGATGAGTACTTTATGAATGATAATCACAAATTCAGTTCAGTTGAGTTTCTCATTTGAGGACTTGAATTCTAAAATATTCTGCTGTGAAACTAACCGTTCCAATCGCAATTTGTTTATTGAAGAGGTAGAAAACCCATGTCCCATCATTTGGACCAACATTTATGATTTCATAATTAGTAGGGTATTTACCACAACCCCCAAACCTTTACTTTTTTCTAACCCCATATATGTTCATATTGATGACTTGAAAGGAATTAAATTCTACTGTTCAAGTATCTGCCTCGCGATGTCATTAACCCCATCTGTCTTAAAGGGGTGGGCTGACATGTGTAAAATGGCCTGCTGTCATGGTTTATTTTTATTAACCACGGAATACATAAATGAATACCATTTTTGGTGTGTAATTTAATCTCTGTGAGTTTTGTCAATTCAGTTTTTCCTTTATGTGTTACTTTGTAAAATTCTGTTTTTATTGTGTCTTGCATGCACTGCAACTATCTAAAATTATGTTATGTAGATGTATTATTAAATGGAATATATTTAATGTACAAAAGCTTTCTTAGTATGTTATAAAAAATATATTGAAATTTGTTTTCTTTTTTGATGGGTTTTAAAATAATTAATGAATAGGAGTTTCATTTCAAATTTAATGTACAGAAATAAAAGGCTGCTTTTGTAAATTCTAAATTAAAGATTTTAATAGAACTCTTATTTATTTGCACTAGCTCATTAAACACTATTTAACTGAAATCAAAATTACACAGGGTTCTTCAATAATAAGTTGTTTGTTTTAAATTTCTTACCCCCCTTCTATCTGATTTTTATTTTTCGTTTCGCCCAAACGTTACACAGAGTTGATTTGATTTAGAGGTGCGATAGCACACACACATTATATAGGTTGATATACGGGACACATGAAGAACTGGAACTACGCTTAAATTTTTCAAAGTGTGGTTTGGTGGTGTTTTAAAAAAAGTGCAAGACAAATTAATGGAAGAATTAGTGCACTAAGTCATTGTTTAAAATATATTTACTATAACGACCTATAGCGATATATAGAATAAGCTACAGAAGCGATTAGTCAAAGATCAGTTTGGATTTAGAAAGAATAATGGTACTACGGAAGTAACCCGAACATCAGCGAGTTTTGTATAAATCACCAAGATTTTTGAGGGGATTTTAAAAGAAGCAACAATAAATCATAAAATCAATAAAATAATTTGCTACTTATAAAGAAAGCTGTAAAATGAGGTAGCAAAATCAAAAATTGGTGAGAGTGTAACATAGGGACACGCTTGGAGACTAATATTATGTAACTTGTTTATAGAGAAAGCAATAAATAGAATCAAAGAGAAAAGATAGACATGCTAAATTAAGAAGAAATCATTCAAATGTTGAGGATGCGGGTGATAAAGTTATACTAGCAAGAACAGATAACGAGTATGAAATAGGACTAGATACGATGAAATAAAATTTAAATAGAGATTTAGGCATAAAAGTGAAGAATGCGGAAATAACGATAACGAAATATAATAAACAGGATAGCGGTAGAAATGATTAAAGAAGAGCTAGGGTAAGACGATTAAAAAAAGTTACTTAAAAAGAAGTAAGAGGATGTAAAAAAGTAGAATAGACCAAAGAAGGAAAGCTTTTGAAGTTCAAGGCACGTTAGCGGTTAGCGGTAAAATGTGTGGTGCAATTTTATGAAGTCCGGCCGCTACAACAAGTGAAGAGTGGGAAGCAATCAGTCGGTCTTGAGGGTTCGTGCGAATGTGTTGTGCGTTGCTCGAGCAGAACCCGGAATTTTTATGTATAGAGCGTCCCAAGCACGTACGCCCTACAGAAGTTGTAATAAATACTAAGGTAATATTTAATCTTATATATGTTCCAATTTCACACTTGCAAATCAATTGCTTGTATTATCTATAAATGTGTTATTTTGTGGACATTAGTACGCGTTCACTATTGACATTCGCTTATGTTTATGCGTCGCTGTAAGAAGGGTTTTGTCTTACGCTTGCGAACGTGAAAATTTATTGTCACGGTAACTACTGATTTATGTATTTTTAATTCTTCATTAATACTTCTACAACGCCTTGAGGTTAAGAGTTTCATTTGTTCACGTTTTGATTATTACGTTACCGAATAAACGGATTAACTTACTGTTTTTTTGGTTTTATTGCAACATCTTAGTTGAGAGCAACCGGAGCAGGTAAAGAACAGCCGGAGCCGTCCATCAAGAGAGAATATCGTAACAAATGTAGATAGTAAAGTTAGCATCAGAAAATATAAAAGAAGTAGAGTAATTTTTCTACTTAAGAAATACAAATGGCAAAAAAAGAAAAGGAGAATGTAAAAGGTATGATAGCCTAAAAATGAAAGTGTTTAAGGTGAAAGACGCGACTGTGAAATTTGGGAATGTTTTAACTGAGAAAAAACTATGTGTAAACATACCACTATATGGCTTGTCAAACATGGACATTGAGCAACGAATAGGTTGGGAAGTTATAAGCTTTCAAGATGTAGCACTGAAGGAGAATGCCTAAAATTAGCAGGACAAATAAAGTTAGTAACAAAAGATTCTAGAAATGGTTGAAAAACAGAAGTATTATAAAGACAATTAAAAGAATGCGGGACTGAATGATGTAATATTTTGAGAAATGAATGAATGATTAAGAGGGTAATACTGAGCCGAGCAGAAGGTAGAGTATGTAAAGGAAGGCAATTTCTCAAGTATGTAAATCAGATTAAGAAAGACTTAAGATGAGAACAGAGGAAAACTGTGCCAAACCAACCTTCAGGTTATGATTAAAAGAGATAGAGAGAAAAGAGTAATGCAAGGGCGTACTCACACTCTCAATATATCCTGTTGATAGAATGTAAATGCTGCTGGCAATATGTATTTATCCTACACTTATGACTAAAACTACGTTAAGAGAGCCGATCGTGCTGTGACTAATGATCAAAAGAGGACCGTGTAACTGAGACAGAAATCCAGTGGGTATGAAACCTGAGCAATGTAATAATATAGTGGTTCTATACCAGCTTATGGTGCTTTAGATTTTTGTGAGGTTTTGCATGTTAGACGAGGAAACCCCGTCGTCTGTCCAAAAAGAAAAATGGTAACATTTCCCAATGTTCGAATACACTGACTCCTGTTTTATCTAACCTTGAACAGCAATTGTTCGCTAAACGAATTTTTAGCTAGAGCTAGCACAATTATCAGCGACTCTTACTCATTCCTTAAATTTTGCTCATAGGATTTTACGAGCTTCATTTGTAAGATATTTTAATATTTACAGTTGCCTTATTTTTAGCCTCTGACTAACTTTTATAATTGTGGGCTGTTGTGCTGTGGATTTGCAAAACTATATCTCCGCTACTATGATTAAAATAAACGGGTTCTATACATGGAAGGGTTGATAACATAAACTTTTAGACTTTTTTCTTCTGTTATAAGGCAACGATATCTACAGTGGGTAGCCATAAGCAATAACAAACTTTAGAGCTACTATGTTTTATTTACAGTGTTTATTACAAGAGTTCTTTTTATTGTAAAAGAAAAAAAATTGATTAGTTAAGCCTAAAGGAAATTATATTTATATCTTTGTTGTAGGTGATAGATGTTGGTGACCTAGTTATAATGCCTGGAATTATAGATTCGCATGTTCATGTAAACGAACCAGGAAGAACAAAATGGGAAGGATTTGAGACAGCCACGAAAGCCGCTGCAGCTGGAGGCATTACCACAATAGTAGACATGCCTTTGTAAGTAGTGTCGGACTCTTAGAGAACGATATTGTTATTATTTTGTATAAAATTATTAAATATCCACACTGAACATAGATATAGTCGGAATCGTTTAAGCTGACGTATGATTCACCACGTTTGATGGTTGTGAATTATTACACAGTGAACGTATTTCTAGCATTCTACATTAATTTGTGTAGTTATTGTTGACAAATAGGATGATTATTTACCTCTTAATGCGTTTAACTGATCCCTTTAGTTTGGAAAAACTGTTTATATTTATAATAAATTAATTGAAAACCATACAAGTAAACAATATTGAAACAAGGATCGTCCAAAATATAATGTGACAATTCACAGAAAATTGCAAGTTATATAAATGTTGGATGTATTTAGACATTGCTTTATGTTAAATTCACCAGACCTATTTTTTCTATCCAGTTTAGTCTAGCATGAAGTAGTTACATACTTAGTGTTACGAGTAAAATAAACTTTACGTTATAAATTTAGATTTGTCCTGAAGGGGCGGGAACACCGTAACAATTATGGGTGCTTCGGCTAATTACAGTGGTGCGGGAGTGGATCCCTATAGAAGAAAATAATAAAAATAATAAAATATTTGAAATAATAAAATCATTGAAATAAAAACAAACTCCGTTACAATATTCACTTATCCTGACGATTATTCTGCATAGGCCTCCTTCGCCTTTGGTTTCTAAAATACATCACATAATATTTTACTTTTCTCTATACTACTTGAAAACACTTATTAAATTTTTTGATAATTAAACAAATTTTTAAAATAAAATGCCTGATACGACTCTATCACTGGGGTAACTGGATATCATTTTATAATGACCTAATTTTTATTTAGTTCATAAATAAATGTAAATTAAATTTAACCTACATTTGACCTCTATTGATATTAAATAATAGCAATATAAGAAAAATTATACTTTTTTAAACAAACTTATTTCTTAACCTCACACTGGCCATGTATTACTAAAAGAAATTCTAAAAAAACAATCCATCACTGATGCTATCACTCCATTTTTCCACTTTTCCGTATTTAATTTCACAACGTTCTAAATCTCATTGTCTGAAAATTCCCTTAATAACAAACAGAAAACAATTAAGTACTAATTTTTCCTTTTTTTATTTTATTGTCCATTTAAAATACTAAAGTCTTTTAACTAACAGTAAATTCCAACAAAGAAACTTGCATTAAAAATTAATACGTACATATTTCTGAATATTTCCAAGTGTTTCAACTTCGTTGCACCATTAATGCATATCTTTAACCAACACGTGTTCCGTCGTTAAATCATCCTTCAACAAAGTAATCACTTTCTGTTGGATTAATTTCCTATTCCAAAAATACCAACATTTTCCTTTACAATTTATATGTACATAATTAATAAGTATAAATATAAACGCTTATAGTTACTCACGGCTAAGTTCATCTTTTGAAAAATTGGAGATGTACAGAAAACACCAGTTACTTAAATTTTTCGTCCTGTAAACAACAGCTCCCTTAATACAACTAACGCACTTATATGAGCTATACGGACATATAGTCCTTTTTCTGCCACACACATGAGTTTTCGTAATCCCGCGCACAGACAATATTGCTTGCCTTCAAGCAAAATTATACAAAATCTCGCACACCGGTTAAAGTTCCTCTTGGGAGAAATCAATGTTGCATCTTGAAGCTACGTTTCGTCCACTAACTTTTAGCTTGTTTTCATACCAACTTTGAGAGCGCTGATATCCGCCTTATTACTACCTGTATGACATCATTTCGACTTTTTGATTTACCTGCTTGCAAATAACTAATTCATTTTTTTTCGTCGGGTGTTTAACTCCTGTCACTTTTCCCCGCTGTATTGAAACATGTAAAAGGTGCTAGGCACCTAATGGTTTAATACGTGCTTAATTTTTTCTTATGTAACTGGGTTGATATATTATAACATTCTGTTATAACATATTATAACATATTAATCTATCGATTTGACTCATCCGCTCTTTCTTTTTATTTAACTACATTGTTATAATCTTATTTTTATTTTATTTTGTTAAAGTGTAAACTATAGCAGTAATTCTTTCGGTGTATTATTAAGTGGAATTCTTGCTAATAATCGGTGTGCAAAAGCTTTCTTAATTTTATGTGAGAAATACATAATATTGAAATATGTTTTTCCTTTTTTGTGGTTTTAAAATAACTGATGGTCGAGAGCTACGTTTAAATATGTATTTACATAGAAATAAAACTCTGATTTTGTGATTTTAAGCTATATGACCAGAATTCCCTTTAATAGAACTAAAAATTTATTGAAATATTCATGAAATCAGAATATACAGGGTAAATCAATTTTATTTTGTCCATTCTAAGACTAATTTTCGGGCCTCTGGAGCTGTGTTTTTAAAAAACAACTTAAACACTTAACAACATTTTATTATGAAATTTAGATAACTTGTACATAATACTAAAAAATAATTATTGTACTAGTGAGTAGCTTGAACAACGAAGTATGGAGTTTGAAGACTGACTGCCGGGCATTGAGCTCCCGGGCTTTTTATAATAACCTGCCCCTCACACGGCTGTGGGAACTTGCAGATCTCATGTCTGCGTTTCTCTTAATTGTACACTTTATTACAATGTAACAACTTAATTCTAAGTAATTGCGGTATATTGACCGCCTGTGACCTGCCACCTGCAGTATCACTGCCCTCACGGATGCAAAGTTGCATGTCCGTTTTCATGAACTGTCGATAACCTCTCTGGGTTATCCTTGTGTTACAATGTTGCAATGGACTTATACTTTTATTTAACAATTTCTAATAATTCCTATTAGATTCAATATATCAATATATATATAGGTAATTGGGGGATACATAACTCCTCCCACCGTAAATGAAAAATTAAGGTTTTTTTAAATTTTTAAATACATAAAATTCATTATTCAAATTCATTTAAAATTCATTGTTTCTAAGGGTATACTTATTGTTTCTTTTTTTCTCTTTGTTTCCTTAAATCTAGAACTGTTTCCTTCATTCTTATATCTAAGGTACATTTTGTAAAATAGATATATAATTACAAAAATTATTAAAATGATTAATACAATTGTCCAAACACTTATATTATTATAATGTAACTTTGGCATTTTGAGTTCACTTAATTGTTCTTTATAACTTTCCACTAATTTTACGGCGTGGTTGAGATCGTCTAAGTCTAGATGCTCTAGCTTCATAGGTTTCTTGATTATTTCTTCGTCTTCTTGTTGTATCTTGAACTGTAGTTCCGGTAGGTTTGCAAGTTTCTTTGTTGCTATGGGATCTTGATAAACTCTGATTACTTCATCTTTCAATTTCACATAACAGTCTTCTTTGAGGGTAATTAGTTTGCTTCCGATTAATGCTTGGTTATTTTCATCTTGGTTGCAGTGGATGGTTGCTATTACTTCTGTTGGGAAAATGGCTATCCATTTGTTATCTGTAACTTTTTGAATTTTTATGTTAGTTATTTGCACTTCTTTGGATTCACAGTTTTCGTAATGATTTGAGAATTTTAATAGTTGTACTTCACAAGGGCTGTCTTCTTTAATGGTTGTTGTCGTCATCGATTGACATAAATATTGGTTTGGTGTTACTTCAGTACATTTTTCGTTTGTATAACCATATCTCAGTTCATTTAGGGATAGGAATTTGGTTTTGGGTATGATTGCTTGGTATGTGCCAGTAACTTTTGTTGGAAAAGCAAATAAATGATAATAATTATAATTGTTACTTTCTACTATCGGGATTTCTATTAAAAATATTATTTCGTTTTTCTTAATGTTGCTAAAATTTGTTGCGTTAAAGTAAGGTTAGAGTAAATACTGTATTTTGTATACTACCTAGTTTATTGGTAGTATACCGGGGTTGTTCTTTATTTATTATTACTTGGTTGTCCGTTCTACCTGGGCGGAGGTTGACGGTAAGGGTGATGACTGCCCATCTGAAATTACAGGGTGTCTTAAGTTTTTCAAATGAATGTACTTTGTTATTTTACCGTTGTCTACTACTGCTATGTTTTTATCTGATATTTTCTTAATTTTAAATGGTCCTAAATTTCTGGGTGCTGTTTTATGTCGCTTGCTTTGAAAGTTTTTCTCATACACGGTTTGTCCTATTGAAAATTTATTTGAGTCGGTATTTTTATTTCGGGTTGTGGTGATACGTTCCTTATCGTTTTCTAATTTATCTTTTACTTTGTCATAAGTTATTTTTAGTTTTTGTTTGTGGTCTTTCGCATATTGTTGATATACTTCCTTTTTGTAGTGTATGTCATAGGGATTTCGTGAATCTGAATGTCCTAAGGTTAATTCTAAGGGTGTAAAATTTGTTGATGAGTCAATTGTGTTATTATAGGCGATTAGTGCGTATGACATTAAATTGGTTATATGTTCCTTCTTATAATTTATCCTTATTAATCGAATTTGTTCTAACAGGGTTAAATGTAGTCGTTTAATTGGTCCGTTTGATTCAGGGTGGTTTTCCGTTATGAAATGAATTTTTATTTTGTGTAGTTCTAAAGTGTTTTGTATCGTCTCATTTTTAAATTCGCTACCATTGTCTAGAGTTATTGATTCGGGTGTTCCGTAAAATGTGAAATATTGTAAAAATCCTTGGGTCACGTCGATGCTATTGGATGTGATTGGTATTGCTTGGCCTATTTTTGTGAATGCGTCTACAATTGTTAGATAGTTTTGCGCTTCTACTACTAGGGTATCGGCATGTAGTTTTTGAAATGGTTTGTCGGGTGTTTTGGTTAACATTAAAGGTATCTTTGGGGGTTTCCTATCGTATTTCGCTCTGTCACATAGTTCGCATTGGTTAATAAAATCTGTGGTCAATTCCTTCATGTCTTTAAAATAATAACGTCTTACAAGTTACTTTATAGTTTCGTTAATTCCCCGATGGTTAATTTTTCCTTCGTGTTGATTCCTAATTACATCGTTTATTTCGTCAGGGTCGTCTAATGTTATTAGTTTTCTAGTACATCTGATGAGTTCAGGGCCAGAGTTATTGAATAGTTTAATGTACAATTCTGAAAATCTTTGGTATAAATGTTCGGCGTTGAAATAAAAATAAAATCGTTTTTTCTCGGGGGTGTATTCTTTTAAAATTTTAATTATTTGTTCCTCGTTGTCGTCTTTAGTTATTTGAATTTGGTATATCTTTTTTTTATCTACTTTTGTATATTTTACTGGATTGGGGTTATTTAAAACTTCGGTTATTATAAATTGGTTGGGTTTCATATCGATTGCTTCGTTTAAAATTTTAATCGCGTTTTTTGGTTCTTCGTTTTGTGTCGAATGTATCGTGTCGATCTCGTCTGGATCTTCCCTTATTTCTGCTTCGTCTACGTTTCCTATAATGGATTCCGTTTTTAATGCATTGAGTTGGATTCTGCTTAAAGCGTCTGCGTTGTTGTTATAGATTCCCTTTTTATATATAATTTCGTAATCATACTCTTCGAGTCTGATTCTCCATCTTTGTAATTTTGAATTCGGTTCTTTCAGTTTGCATAGCCATATTAATGGTCTATGATCGGTGTATATGTAAAATTTTCTTCCGTATAAATAAGGTCTAAAATATTTTGTTGCCCAAATTATGGCTAATAATTCTTTTTCTATGGTACTATATTTCTGTTCGGTTTCATTTAGGGTTCTGGATGCGTAGCTGATGGGTTTATCGCTACCTACTTTTCCTTGGCTCAATACTGCGCCTAATGCTACATTCGATGCGTCTGTCGTCAGTATATATGGTTTTGTAAAGTCTGGGTATTCTAATACAGGGTGATTCGTTAATATGTTTTTAATTTTGTCTACGGCTTTAATAAATTCCGGGTGTGTTCAATTTTGTTTCCTTTTTAAACAATTTGTCAGGGTTTGGTTATCTGAGCGTAACCTTTAATGAATTTGCGGTAGTAACCACTAAGTCCTAGAAATCCTTTAATTTCTTTGGTTGTCTTTGGTAATGGGTAATTTAGAACTGCATTTGTTTTGTCTGGATTTGGCATTACTCCTTGGGGTGTTATTACATGTCCTAAAATGATACTTCTTTTGTAAAATTCACTTTTGTCTAATTGTACTTTAAAATGTGCTTGTCTAAGTCTTTCGAATACTTCTTTCAATCTTTCTATGTGTTCTACCAATGATGTAGAATAAACTATGATGTCGTCAAGGTATACAAGGCATTTTTCATTGTGTATTCCTCGTAGTATATTGTCCATGACTCTCTGGAAAGTAGCGGGTGCGTTCTTTAATCCAAATGGCATTCGTTTGTACTCGTAATGTCCTCTAGGTGTGCTGAAGGCTGTTTTTGATATGTCTTTTTCTTCCATCTCTACCTGATGGTATCCTGATGCTAGGTCTAATGTTGAAAAATATTGGCATTTGCCTAATTTGTCTAAAATTTCGGTAATATTTGGTAGTGGATATTTGTCATCTACCGTTTTTAACTTTCTATAATCTATTACCATTCTGTACTTTCTCTTTCCGGTTGCGTCTAATTTCTTAGGTACTATTAACACGGGGCTGCTCCATGGTGAGTTGGAGTGCTGGATTATGTCTTGGTCTAATAAGTCTGCCACTTGTCTGTCAGCTTCTTCTTGGCTTGCATGAGGTAGTCTATATGCTTTTGTAAAAATTGGCTTATCGTCTGTTAACTCGATATTATGTTTTACTGTGTTGGTGAATGTTAATGGTATTCCTTCACAATGGAATATGTCTCGGTATTCAAAACATAAGTTTCTAATTGCTCTTTCTTCTTCTTGATTGATGTCGGTATTGAAGCGGATGTTAGTTAAATTTTCTCTTAACATTTCGTCATGTTCTATTGGGTTGTAATCGTTTTCTAAATTTTCGTCTATTTCCATTTCGTTAAAATTTAGTTCTTCTACGTTAATTGGGTCTGTCAGTGATAATTCTACGGGATAGTCGTTTGAATTTAATATTGTTGTGGTTGCATAATTGTCTTTTATTTGTACTAAAGCGGTTGGGGTTTCTACTCCTTGTTGAAATGTCATATGATTTATTATTTCTAAATTTTTGTTAGATTTTACTGGGATTTTTATTTTTCTTTCCGTTCGGGGTTCTATAGTGTATTTTTGTTCAATTTGTGTGTTTTGAAATTTAATTGGGATTTTTCCGTATTTTGTCCTTAATAAGCGATTTTTAATGTCAATGTTGGCTCCTAATTTTCTTAGAAGGTCCATTCCGATTAATCCGTCATATTTGTCGTTAAATTCGAATACACAAAATTTATGTTTCATTTTAACATTAAATGTTCTCGGTAAGGGTATATTGGCTACGAATTGGTGTATTGTCGTTTGATGGGCAGTTTTAATTTTAAATGGTTCTCTTTTTACATAATCTAAATAATGTTTTTGTACGGTTCTGGGGCTAATTAATGTTTTTGATGATCCGGTGTCGATTAATAGTTTGAATTTGGCGTGGGGTATTTCTATGTATGGTAATACTAAGTGATTTATGTTATTTAAGTTTATTAAGTTTGGTTGTCTATGAATGGGTCCATTTGAAAATTTGAGTTCGAGTTTTCTTCGTCGTACTCCTCGTAAGTTTCGTATTGTTCGATACGTTCGTAAGTTTCTACATGGTTTGATTCATTGTTCGTAGGTGTCTCAATGTAATTATTCTGGTCAGTGTCAAATTTTTCTATTTCCTGATGGAATAGTTCTTCCGATGTAAAATTGCGTTTCTGATGAGGGTTTGGTCGGATATGTGTAATTTTTGTATTTTGTCTGGTGTTACCAGATGAGGTATCCATTGGTGTTGGTTTGTAATAATTATTAGGGTTGTTATTATTATTAGTCATTGGTGTATTTCTATTGGGGTTTGCGTTGAATGCTGGTCTTTGTTGGTTTAGGTTTTGATTAAATCTTGGTTGGAATGCTGGTTTCGTAAAAGTTGGGTTAAATGTTGGTTTTGGAAAATGTTTATATTGACTATTAAAATTCGTATTGTTGAAACTTGGGTTATTAATTCGCGGTTGATTTGTTTGTGCGTTAAAGGGTGTGAATTTTTGTTGAGGGATTGTTTGTCTTGTGGCTTGTATGGTTTTTATTGGTGAATAACTTTTATTCGCGTTGGGGTTGTATAGTCTGTTGCGGTAATACATTACATTTTCTTCTTCTATGACTAGGTTCATAGCTTCTTCTAGATTTTGGGGTCGTTGGAATCTGATTTTATCCGATAGTCGTTCTGGTAAAGCGTTTATGTATGTGTCTAGTGCCATTTCGTCATACATTTTTGTTTTTAAATGTCTAACGTTTTGATCGGGTTCTTCGATTTTTAATTTGGTTAGTATTAAACTTCTCACGTCTTGGCATTTCATTCCGAATTGGTAGGGGGATTGGTTGTGTTCCATTCTAAGGTTTATTAGGTCTCGTACCAGGCATTTTATATTACGTTGGTCTCCAAAATATGCAATTAGTAGTTGTTTAAATTGTTCCCATTCTTGTAAATCGTTCCTACTGGCGATTAAGGTTAGTGCCCTTCCGGTTAGTTTACTTATTATCAAGCGTATAAGTAATGAATTTCTTTCGTTATCTCCGGGTTTGTAGAAGGTTTTTAGGAACATTTCAGATGCTCCAATGAAATTTGAGAGAATGTGCTTCCGTGCCATCATATATCTGCATTGTCTCCAAATAAATTCGCATGTCTGTGCTACTCATGTTGGTTAAGGGTTGTTTTCGATTTTGGGAAATTTCAAAAAAAAATTTTATTTTTTTTTTAATTGAGGTTTATTTCGCTATGTGTATTGTTATTTTTGCTTCGAATTTACTAATTTTCCGGTTGGGTTGTAAAATTTCAAAAATTGGGGTTGGTTTTGCTATTTGTAGCGTTAATTATGCTTGGGATGTATTAATTTTTCTTTTGGATTGAATAATTTTGAATTTTGTAAAAATTGGGGTTGGTTTTGCTTTTTGAAACGTTAATTTTGGTTTGGGTTTATTAATTTTTCATTTAGATTGGGTAATTTTGAATTCTGTAAAAATTGGGGATGATTTTCCTATTTGAAACGTTAATTTCGCTTTGGGTTTATTAATTTTTCAATTAGATTAGGTAATTTCAAATTTAGTAAAGATTGGGTAATTTTGAATTCTGTAAAAATTGGGGATGATTTTCCTATTTGAAACGTTAATTTCGGTTTGGGTTTATTAATTCTTCAATTAGGTTAGGTAATTTCAAATTTTGTAAAGATTGGTTTTGCTATCTTCAGCGTTATTTTTAGAATCGTAGTCGTTGTTATTTGTATTTAGTTACACAGTGCGGTGATGTACTCGTGAGATTTATATTCAATAATGTTGAATTAATTACCGTAGTCTTGAATTTGCTTGTTTTTATGCGGCTTTTAATATGTCTTAAGTTTCTGCTTCTTAAAGAATCTGAAATGGATGGATTTGTTCTCGCTTTATCTGCTTAGCTTTGTTTTAGTTTAATTCTGTTAATTTGTAATTAATACTCTTTCCGTGGGTTTTATTGTGTTGCGTAAACGTACAGTTCGTCTGTCTTGTATTCTAATTATAACTTAAGGTTAATTACTTCTGCACTTTATTGTTTGCATGAACTACTAAAAGATGTAGTGTTTGTTATTTAATAATAATTGCGTACGTGCTTAATAACATATGACTATACTTATTGAGGTAATTAACACTTACAGGTGTTAATTTCAATTTATAGGAATTACTAATTCGTTTTTCTTACTCGCTAGTTACTTGCATAAATGTTACGTTTAGTTTTATTCTTAGATCTCTCGGTATTTACTTATAATGCTTGTTGGTAATTGGATCTCTCCGTAATGTTAGTTTTCAGATTACAATTATGAGCGTTTTAATTAAAGCTTCTTATGATGACCGTTTAACTGCACTTTATAATGATGAGTAATTTTTAATTGAAAAACGTTTAGCTTTTTATTCCGTGTTTGTTGCAATTGTACACGCTTTTATGGATTAATTACTTGTAGGTATTAAATGCAAAACTGTGTTGCTTTTATTATTCCGTGATGGGTTTATTACTTATGATGCAAATTGCGTTGTTGAAGTTATACTTTAGTTCTGAAAGCGATTTCTCTGAGGCTTTAATTGTATAATGAAGGATGCTTTTCTTCGGATGACGTTTTAGATTACAGTGGTTTTAGGTTACCGTAGCAGAGTGTTTTGCTATAATTTATAAGGTCGATGGTTTTAAATAATCGTTCCGTAACTGTTTGTTCGAATTAGCTTTGAAATTAATTTTGCGTTAGTTTACCGGTTTAGAACGTGGGTTGAATCGCGCTTCTTATTTAGTGTTAGTGAGTGTGCGTCTGTTATTGTTGGTTTACTTTGAGTTTGTTTTAATAATTGTGGTAAGAATCTTTTTTTTAAATTCAAGTCTCATTTGCTTTTTAAAGAAAAAAATATCTCTTTAACATTCGTCTCATAAAATGTTATACAGTCTCGTTTTTTTTTGGAAATAATTCACTTTGTAATTATTTTCAAAACAATATTGGCATAAAATAAAATTCATAAAACAATAATAATAAATGGTAATCAATAATAATAATACTAGCATATATCAATTATAGTTTCTGGTTTTAAAAAAAAGGTATGGAAATGAACTTACATTAATTTCATCTGTTTCTTTGGTGGGCTCGATCGATGCTGTATCTTGTGCACCTTGGTTTGTTTGTTGGATTTAGACGATTCTTGTTCTGCGTCCAACTTGGTTTGTTGCTAGATTTAGACTATGTTTGTTCTTCCTCCAACTTGGTTTGGGTTCTGCCAAAATTTCGAATTAAAATTCTTGGTCACTAATCTTCCGATTTTTGGATTTTTAGTGCCCTTTTGACATCCGTTACGACTGCGCCAGTTAAGGTTCGGGCCTTTGGAGCTGTGTTTTTAAAAAACAACTTAAACACTTAACAACATTTTATTATGAAATTTAGATAACTTGTACATAATACTAAAAAATAATTATTGTACTAGTGAGTAGCTTGAACAACGAAGTATGGAGTTCGAAGACTGACTGCCGGGCATTGAGCTCCCGGGCTTTTTATATTAACCTGCCCCTCACACGGCTGTGGGAACTTGCAGATCTCATGTCTGCGTTTCTCTTAATTGTACACTTTATTACAATGTAACAACTTAATTCTAAGTAATTGCGGTATGTTGACCGCCTGTGACCTGCCACCTGCAGTATCACTGCCCTCACGGATGCAAAGTTGCATGTCCGTTCTCATGAACTGTCGATAACCTCTCTGGGCTATCCTTGTGTTACAATGTTGCAATGGACTTATACTTTTATTTAACAATTTCTAATAATTCCTATTAGATTCAATATATCAATATATATATATATATATATATATATATATATATTCTTCTGCCTACTAACTTTTTTACTTTTGCTTGTTTACTCCACACAAAATTTGCTACACGACTTTTGTCGTCGTCCCTATTTTAGTATTCAATAAATGACTGATATTCGAGGTGCTTTAGCAACGTTTAGTTGGTTATCTATTTACTGTTTACTATATATTATGCCTCGACTATATGAAACCTTAATCTCAGGGTGTTCACCTTACTCACCGTGAGTTCAATCGTGAGTAGATGTGCACTACCCAACCAAACTGCACACTCGATTGTTTTACCACTTTTTTAATGCACTTTTTTTACTATATATGCCAAATTTTAACAGATCAATGACGCTTGGTGCCAAATTAATTTATGTATACTATTTATGACTTTAATTTTGACGTTTTAAGATATTCACGGTACTTACCAGAATTATACCGCGCTGAAGGCCTTCTTTTAAACTGCTGGCTCAAGATCGTATTCACCGTACGCACCTTCACAAGGATTCTCAATCGTAGTCCACTTGCGTATTGCCTCCAGGTGTTCTTAACCAATTTCGTTGACCCCAAATCTGAAATAATTTTACCCCAATTTAGAATTTAAAAAAAACCGTTATATCTACTTCCCCTGCGTTAATTCTTCCTCGTAATCTACTGCTCTCCTGTTTCCCTACTTCGTATTCCAATTAATCCTCTCCTTGCTCAATCCAAATCAATCCAGCCGTCATATTTTAAATCAATCCTTGTCCTGCTATTCCTTTACTATCCACACGATGTCCTTACTGCCGTTAATCTGCTCAAATCACTCCAAAAATTATCAATATCGTCGTTGCCTTCTATATCCACTCAAATCTCCTGCTGCCGTTAATCTAAATCTCCACAAATCCAACACCAATCTTGCTCAAACCTAAATAATCGTCGCTTTTCCCGTCGCACTAGTAACCACTCTAAATCTTCTTTAATACTCGTTGCCTTTATACTTTCGATGCTTCTTATTACTTTCACTTTACTAAATTAAACTCTTTAATTCACATAAACTTTTATTTCAATAAATATTTTTACAACTTTTAACGCAGGTTTTGTAAAACACGTCTTTATCTGAATATAATCGAAATTAGAATTTTTTATTTATTTTGCTTAGCGATAAGATCAACAACCTTAGCTTACTTGAATTACAATTCTAAAACATACAATATCCAATAACAATTCGTCTTTCTTTTCGTGTCCAAAATACCTTCACTACAGTCTTTATAATATTCCTAACTTCTACTATTGGTCCATAAACACTTCACAATTCTCCAATAACCTTTTATATTTCTATTCACTTTTAATTTTGATTTTACAATTCGTCCAAAAGTTGAATCTATTAAAAGAAAAGCCAAAATAATTTACACACGACCTGGACGCTTTGTTGGTTGCAGATATCCATAAATGCGTTCGGCTTTCCGACGGCAAATGTACTTTCACTGGCTCATAAAATATCAACTCAGTATAAAACCTTAAGTACCGTGCATTGTATCAACGTCATAAAGTCATGTTGTCTACCTTTTGGCACATATGTTTCAAACTAAAATGGTACATACTTTAGCATATGTAAAGTACAGCAAAATATAGTTTTTAATTATTAGATCTGATATATTAATCCTATTGTTTGGCATACACCCTATTAACACAAATCTACCCTTAGAAGCCTTGTACCCCCCATATATATATAATAATATATATATATATATATATATATATATATATATATATATATATATATATATATATAGGTAATTGGGGATACATAACTCGCGTTACAATAGACAAATACGCATTAATTTTGTATGAGATTTTTAATAACGTACTACAGTGAATCATACGCCAGCTTAAGCGGACTCTACTATAAAAGAAGTAGAGTAATCTTTTTACCACAATATTGAAGAAGACAGACCACTTTCTAATGAGTTTGTCACAAGGAGAAATTTCTATGAAACAAAAACTAAATAAGAATTCATTGCTTTTTATGTTTAAAAATAGTTTTGGAAAATATCAAAAACGGATATTATCTCCTGATATACAGATCTTTGAGCCTTAGATGTAATGCCTGTAAAAGCCCATCCTTTTTTTCTTTAAACATAAGCTATTTGTTTTAAGGATATTCGACGTTTTTGTAGGAGTCAGAATACCGGCAAAAATCGTTTTAACTTAACAACTAAAAAGATTTTGAAAACCATTGCTACGTGCAGCGACGTAGACAACAAAAAAAAAGGTAACAAAGAAGAAAGAAAGAGAAATTGACCGAGCTCAGTCGGTGAGTGGGCGGGGTATAATACCTACAAAAATTAAATAAGGTGTGAAATAAAAATAAATTATTAACCGCTCCGTACAACCTGTAGGAGGAATCCCCACCTGAAGTTATACCTAAATATAAAAAAAACAAAGGAAATAGCACATTAACAAAAGAACTATAATTAGCATAAAAAGAAAAGAAACATTACAAAAGGTATTAACCAAGTTTCAGTAGGTGAGCATAAACCATATATATTTGTATTTGCTAGCTAGTGTATTTGTATGCTAGATTTCACAATTTCGTTTAGTAATCATAATATGATACCTCACATAGGCTCTGATAATGCTAACATATAACCTACAATTACAAATACAATGGCAATAACGCGTTCCGATGGCCAGCAAGTTTTTATTCCATTCCCGCATTAATAAATAATAGTTACAGTTAAGCGTAATATAGTAATCCCATGGCAATAGACCCCAGTATCATAAATCATTTTCGTACATACAATTAATTCGAGACCTGTATGAACCCCACACAGTAATATCTAAGTGGACAGGGTTTCGACACAAGCAGTAAAGAGACACTCACCCACGTCTTTGCGGTGTTGGATCTCTCGTTCGCTTCTCTGACCGGAGCGGGCCAGATGGACCTGGAATCCCGTAACAGGTGCAGCCTGCTATACCCCAAGGGGCGGCAATTCAAGGGACTGTCGTGTCCCCAGCAGGAAGCTAGAATGATTACGAAAAATATTAATTTATTTACGCCGACAAGTACGGGTTTATAAAACCATCAATACTCACCACCCTGTAACGCATGCGCGAAATTTTCATAAAGAAAAACGGAACGAAGAATCTAGCAATTACGACGAGTGCTTCTTAACATTTTGAAAAGAAAGTGCACATAAATTCGTTTAATTAAACAACCAGAGCTCTAAGTCATATTGTGGCTATCAAAAAGCGTGATTAGGAAACTTGGAAATGCGCTTTTTATCGGATAGTACGTGACCTTAGTTCGACAAGTCTTTAGATTAAAACCATAGAGAAAGCAATTATACGTTATCGGCATGTTTAACAAATTAAAGAATACCTAAAACAAGGTATTAACTTATTTAAATTTTATTATAAACTTGTAGTTTCCGAGCAAATAGATTTGAGTTAAACAATTACTGTAAAGCGAGCTTATTGATGAACAGGTAAAATATACAGGATGTTGATGAAGGAGTTACGAATAGCAACGGAATTGATTTAGATGAACAACAAATTAAAGGGAAAAAAGGGTACTTAATTTATCCCGAAAATAAATGTAACACCATTTTTTGCAGATGTCTGTAATATAATATTCGCCAAAAGCAAATTATTTGGCCATATTTTAGTATTTTGTATACCAAAGTAAAATTGGGTACTAACATAACTTTACAATTTTAGAAACTCAAACCCGCCTACAACAACAGTAGCAAATTTTAAAGCAAAAATCATTGCTGCATCTGGAAAAACGTATGTAGATGTTGCCTTTTGGGGCGGAATAGTACCAGGAAATAAGGTAAGATTTATTTTAGAATTTACAATACGATTTTCTTTATATACAAATCAAAAATAACATAGACGTGTAATTACAATAACTCGCCATCTGAAATTGTTAATTAATAAGAGCACTAGTGCAAGCTCATAATTTAGTTAATTTCAAACAGAATGAAGTAGAGGGCATTACAATTCAAAGCAACTGAAGATAAAAGATCTGAGAAATTAAAAGCTATAAAAATTATTCGATTCTATTTTATAAAAACAATATTTTTGAAAATATTTAGTGTTTGTTCGATTAACCTAAGAAACCACAATAAAAGGATTCACTTTGCAGGTTTTATATTGCTTAACTGCATTTATTGGAGACAAGCAATATCTTCTAGAGCTAATGCAGAAATAAGATATTTGAGCCATTTTTACAAAACATTTTAGTTGATGACTTCCAAAAAAACAGAATTTATATAAACTAAACTTGTCTAATTCACACGGGTAAAGAATATGAGCCCTCCAAATACGAAACTCAAAAATCGAATGAAAAATAAAAGATTTTCTTGGTCGATTCAAATGATCCAAAGTAACTTTGCCACAAGACACATTTTGGGTTAAATGGACTAGTGAGTCTGCTAGTTCATGAGTAACTTTTTCATACCTTTACACTTTAACTTGTCTACTTAATATTTTATCATTCATATCTTTATTATTATTATTTTTTATATTTATATTTCATTTTCTTTTCTTGTCCTGATGAAACCCCTTACAAAAGTGGGCCAAACGTCGACCTTAGTTTACAAGATGACAAGGTTCCAACCCTGAACCATAAATATTTATATTGTGAAACATTGTTAAAGACATTTTACGATGAAAAGAATCCAGCTCAAAATTCTTGGCTTTAGAGAATAATTTTAACAAATTTGTAGGACGGGCTTTAATTTTAATAACTAGTAGAGATGATTCAGTTTCATAGGATGATTATAAAAGATTATTCATTTCTTATTTTGGAGATCAACAAAACTCAAACTGTTTAGTTAGGTATTTATTGGACTTAGAATAAATAGGGCTGAAACACCATATCAGTTTCGAATGAGATCACAAGATGTGCGCAGTTTAATTTTGACAAAATTGAACTTAGAAGAGACGGACCCAAATGTTATATTAACAAAACACCACTCTATGACGTAATGGCACTTGGCAGTTTCTTAAACGCTTTATCAGAGAAACTTTTAGAAAAAATACGTTTTAGGAACCCCGACAGTTTAGAAAGCGCGATGAGTTTAATAATCGACAGAGAGAAAACATCACTTATTACAGAAATCACATTTACAACTCGAGTTTTATCAAAACCTAAAAATGTATTCCAAAATTTCAACCAGTTTATGAGAAAGCACATTATTCACGATACAATTTTCAGCCACCCAATTTTCAGAAACCTATAAATTTTGTACATAGGCTAATTACATTTTAACCAGAAAGCGGCATTTAATGCTTTCAGCAAACTCTTTAAAAATCATTTTTCAAGACTACCCAAATCCGCTATTCCGAACAATTTTCAGAATAAATTCTAGAGACCCATAAATAGTTTCTCAATGAATTTTCAAAAACCCACAAACACTTTCCAAGATAACTTTCAGGGATATATATGAATAACTTTCAAGGTAATTTTCAAAGATCAGTAAATAATTTTCAGAACCAACCTCAAAGACGCATGAATAACTTTCAAATTAGTTTTCCGAAACCACAACATAGGTCACAATACAATTGAAAACCAAGCCCGCTGGAAGTAGACAATACAACTGAAAGCACCCAACCTACAAGCAGACACATGCAAAATAGGAAACCAAAATTTTCAGTCAATGAAATCTTTCACCAGAAAGTAACGAAGAGTGAATTTTTAAACAGGAGTAACGTATACCCGACATATTCAGACAGAACCCACGAAATATCTCTAGAAACCCAAAGTGACCCCACAAGATAATTTTTCACCAGAAGTATACCCCCGAACAATATTGCACCAACGATAACGAATTTAAAATAACAATTTCACAAACGCTTCTGATACCAACGAAAGTATAGACGTTCACACAAATTAAAACTATGATCCAAATTTTTATCAGGACACGAATACACAACACTTGACTTAATACAAATGAATACACCAAATCATTTGATACTCCCTTATATCGAAATACCCCAAATACAATTAAAATTTCTTTTTGACACAACATCATCATTAACCTTGCTTAGTACACACACGGGACAAAAATATTCTTCTAAATTTATTGAAAAACAACCTTTCGTAATTAAAACTGCACTCAATACTACCATACACAAATTGGTAGCGAATATTCCTTTACCCAAAACTTTGGACACCACCCTGAAGCACAAATTCTGCATTTTTGATTTTACTGAAAAATGTCACGAACTTATAAGCATGGATTATTAAAAAAATCAGGAGCGGTAATTGACTGTTGCAAAAGAAAGAACATATAAAAGCTTCATGTAAATAAAATATATCTTTTATCAAACCACACTATTGGAGCTGCTTAAGGACTACTGTAAGAAAAGACTACGAAAGCGCTTGTTGTTTTAAACTCTTACTAATATATAAAACCAATTACTATTACTGACCAAACCTGATAGAAAGCACTGTAAAAATGATTATCAATAGGTCACCATTAATATTTCATCTATTTTGGATATAAATCAAAGGATTGTATTAAGTTCCCTATTTTTGGACGCTCTTGTCAAAAATAAAACAGCAATTTTAGTTTAAATTATTTCTTTAATAAATCTGTATTATTTTTTATGTTTAATAATTTCATTTACAAAATATACAACAAATATTAAAAAAAAAACAGAAACTTTCAGAAAGCGGCGACAGATTTAATTTTAGTATTGTATAGTTTCCTTACTAAATTCATATAAAAACAGTAATTTTTTACACATTTATAACGGCTTTTGATATACAGATCTGTATATTCAGGCTCACAACTATGCTGCAAATTTTAGTAATTCAGGTTACACGGCAGCTCAAAATTAAATAATGTCTTAAAATGTGACCCAAAAAGTTATACTAAATCCTAACCAAGGGTATGAACTCTGTTGATTATTTACTTAAGCTTCAGATACTAATTTTTAATAATTATTTGCTTAGCCTGTGCCATCAAACTAGTTTTAAATTACAAATATTTTCTTAAACGTAAACATTAATAATTCGTGTGAAAATACGTATTGTATCATAATATAAACAAATATTTGCTAAATTAACTTGCTCTTGTAAATGAGATACTGACTTCCTTATCAAACCACAAAACGAACAGGCCGTTGAACAGCATCTCACTTACCTTGAATAATGGAAAAATGTTGAAAGTCACAAAGCAACCGGCGTGCCATATATCTCGAGTTGAAACAAGCATACAAGCAACTTTTTACAGAGATTTTCCGGAATGCAAATTACCAAGGATTTGAATAATTACAGTACTTTCTTTTATTCTTGAACCTAACTTCTTGATTAAATTTGTTGTTCATCTTCCACCAACAAACAAACTGAAACGACGTACAGCAGGACGCCATATTTAATAATCTACCTCAGACCTCGTGGCTTAATTAAATCTTCTTACTACTATCATTTGAGGAAAAAGCGCGTTAACGGAGAAACCAAATCTTAGAACCTTCCCAACTAACGCTACAAATCGAAATGGCGAGACGCATATCACACGATCGATATTATTCAAAAGTCACGTTACCTGTTTCAAGAACCGAGAGCGAATTTTTTTGGCTCGATGTACTAATGAAACGACCCTGCGTTGCTCGTCATATTGAGCAAAGTTCAAACAACCGCACCACAATACTTGGGCCATTATTAATCACCTTAAATAATATTTGACTCCTAAGTGGATATGTAAACGCTTAAATAGTAATTAATATTAAGAAATTAATTACTGAATTAAATAATGGGTACACTAAAAGTAGCACACGAAAGAATCTACGTACTTATAAATCTCAGCAAATGTGTATGTTTGAAAATACAAATGGGTTCAAGAAACAGTAACCATGGAAACGATACACACCAAAAACCACATTCATGAAACTAATGAGTTACAGACGGACGATTGACTCACTCTATCGGTATTACCCGTAAAAGTGTGTAAACGAAATTTGAAGAAGGGAAGATAGAATATAACAAAAGTTAGTTAAGAGGAAAATGATGGTTAAGTAATGGCGGAGGTTTAGTTGGTGGAACGTAAGCCACTCGATGTAGGTAGCCGACGACAGTTTGTATTTAAACTTTACTGGATAACTAGGTCAGAAAACTCAAGCACGTGTGTATCGTGGAATTGTATCGTATCGCAGAATAACATTGGTCAATAAAAGGAAGATGAACTGATTTCAGTCCTCAACAAAAGTAGGATTTTAAATAGATGGAATGGGGCTGACTTACGCGTTGATTAAGGAAAAATGATAAATAATTGACGTTCTTGGACGACATTCATTGCTAAAAAAATTAAGTGAAATTTAACCGTGAGTACCATTTAAGCTTATATTGTGTACACTTTACAAATGTGTACATGGGGAATTGTAAATATAAGTTGTAAATGGTTCGTCATTATTTGAGAGGATATTAATATTACGCAAATAATTATTTTGTTGGACTACGACATAGCGACAGGGCAAGTTTCGTTTAAATTTAAGCATGATATTATCGGAAAGAAAGTTTGAAACTTTTGAAACGTTAGGAAACATGTGCGTATTAATTTTAAACGCATGCTTGATTTGTGGGATGTATTTTTAGTTGAGGAGTGAAAATTTTGTATTTTAAAAAATTTTCTTTAATTTGACAAAAACGAATGAGTGTATTTAAGTAGAAAAGTAGAGAACAGTAAAGTATGAGGTGGTAAATTTTAGAAAACCGAGAGCACGGAGACTTATCCGGAATAATCATCTTCCGGGTAGCGAAAATATCAAAGGAATTGATGGGACAAGACGGTTTGGCGCCCCTTACTTCTGACAACCAGTAAAGCCTTTCAAGATTAGTGATCCGTGTAAAGTAGTTTTATATTTCGGCCGTTTTACGCATTTATTTTTTTATGTTTATCTTTTTTTCGATAGGAATCCACTCCCGAACAACTGTAGTTAATCGGTGCAACCTTAAAATTGTTATGAGGTTTCTGCCACTTATGGGCAAATCAAAATTTGTAACGAAACGTCACTTTTACACGTGAAATTGTTAACCATAATCGAAGAATGGCTCTAATACCGTCATGTGTTTCGTGAAAAGGAACAGGTATATACCAGAAATTTAGCATAACGGTCAATAATATATTATAAAAAAAAAGCATTTTAAATGGATAAAGTTTATAAAGTGCATATTATATTATACACCAAAATTGAAAAGTCTGTAATTATAACCTAATCGACAGATTTATATCTCTAGGCACGATGGTACCGAGGGATATAAAGACTATAATTACCTTCTTAACTAAGGTGAACATGTTATGTTTCACTACTAGCAACTTGCTTTGAGAATCAACTATACATTTTCCATCAATAAATAATATTGAACTTCGAGTAAGTTTATTTGTTCTATTTCTGATAGTTCTAGAATAATATTACATTTTGTTGAATACTTTACTAAACTGTGATATTTGTCAGTAGTACTAAATAAAATGGATATCATTGAAAATGGATAATGTCCAAGAACGCCGACTTGCAAAAAATCTTGGTGGGGGGGCTGTGGTGGCCAAAATTGTTTGTATATTGTCAAATGTCAACTATAAAGTAAATAAAATCTACATGTTAAATTTTTCACGTGTCCTTAATTTTTAGTGGGTGGGTATGATAAGCAATGGAATAAAATAAAGAGATAACAAAAAGCATAGAGACATATTGTTTTTATTGTAAAATAAAATAATGAATGAACCTATTATAACTATAGCTGTACTTGTACCTACTCGTACTTAATATATGGCGAATGTTGACCGACGTACTGAGTTGCACATGATGAACTAGTTAACGAGAAGTCTAAGGTCCAAATTATCCAGAATAGTTTGATGGGTGTTGAGAACCGCGATATTGTTGAGTCTCTTCTGCGTCATGGTAGACCGCAAGTAGGTCTCCAATCGACGAAGAGCACTGAATGATCTTTCAGCTGACGCTGTAGTTACTGGTACAATATCGAGGAGTTTAATGCATTTAGAATTTTCAGGAAGCAATTGGCGCAGTGCATCATCTTTAAGTAATAACTTCTTTATATCGAGCATAGTGCTCATTTTTTCTTTCCTTTGTATGGAAATGTTGCGGAGCATCGAGAGATGAAGCGCAAGCCTGTCGCTATCTATGTCTTCGCCAAAGAACGCTCTGGCTTTTTGAAGCTGAATTTCACCATCATTGATGACTGACACACACTCTTTCTCCACCAAAAGCACTTTTTGAAGACCCGTTGCTTGGAATATATCATTTACACAATTCTTCACTGTGCCGATTATCTCCATATAAATTTGTTGATAATGATTTTTTGGGCTTTCAAGTTTATGGGAGTTTGTAGCGCGAGGCTCAAATCTTCTTGGAATTTGTTTCTGGCGAGGTAGTACTGGATCTTCTACTTGAAGTGGTTTCTCGTGCAAGCATTTTTGCCAGAATTGTTCAAAACCTTGCAATTTTCATCGAGAATTTCAAGCAGACATTTTAGCTTTAGCTCTAGTTCAGAAGCACCTATGCGAGGAGATTGAACACTAGAATTAGCTTCCTCAACAGGGTTCATAACATGGCAGTAGACTGAGGAAAAAAAGGGCGCTTTGAATTGCTGCATTATCTCACAATACCTAGCGCATTTTGATGACGCGTCGGACGTTTCTGTCGACAAATAGACCTAAAAGAAATCCAGATGATGAACGTAGCTTTTAGGATTTGCCGCATACTTGGTCACTCTCATACTCCACCTTGTAGGGCACAGTAGACGTACGTTGGTTTTAGCATTGACATTGTTGTCTTCAACGATGAAAGCTGTGTAAATATTGAGTTTTTTAGGTGATTCCCTGACTGTATTTATTATATCTTTAGCCAAATTTATTGCATCTCGCATAGCTGGCACATGTCGCAATGCATCTGGTACTGCTAGGTTTAACGAGTGAGCTGTACAGTGCACAAATGTTGCTTGCAATGCATATCCGCTACTAACTTTTGCAAGCAACCAAATTCTCCACTCATGTTTGATGCGCCATCATAACACTGCCCCCGCAATTTTTCACTTGACATGTCCAAACGTACTAGAACATCCTTCACTATCTTAAAGAGAGTGTCTGCTTTAGCATTAACTGCCTCGTATAGTCCGATAAATTTCTCCCTTACTTCAAAGTTTTCGTCGACAGTACGCACACAGAAACTAACTTGCTCATGGATTGAAGAGTCGCAAGTCTCGTCGACCATGATGGAAAAATACTCGTGGCTCTTGATTTCATTTATGACATAACGCAAAACGCTATGTCCCAGTATTTGAATTACTTCATTCCGTATGTCATGGGAGACCTACCTGTAGCCCTAACGCCCCATCCAACCGTAGAGCTCAGATATGTCGTGTTTTCTCAATTCAAGCAACTGTCTAAAGTTTAAATTTATTTCAACATGACGCCTTAAAGGCAATCCTTGACGGCAAAGAAACCTCAAAGAAGTAAAGATGTTCATAAGAGCTGAACGCGCTGTCTTCATTTGAGAGTCAATTTGATCATTTAGTTATACAGCCACGTTAGGTCTGGGTTTGCGGGTTTGTGGGTTTGCGTATTTTCGTGTACTCCAAATTTTTCTAGCGCTTTTTTCCAGTTAGAGAACCCTACAGTTGTGAAAATGTCCTCTTTTTTCCTGTTCGTCACTAGCATTCCTTGAAACTCTGCCTCCTTGCAGGTTTTTAACAAATCCACCACTAAAAGATTTGTAGGGTGAAAGTTAGTTTAACAGTAAAAACGTACCTACAACGTAACTACAATCACCACTAAAATACTGTATTATACTATATTATATTATTGTAATATTGTTCACGTGGAATTTAGCTACGCGTTTAAAAACAAAAGATTCCACTACTCGTAAGAGTCGTAATTACGTGGTCGTATTTGCACTAGATTTTGTACCGAATGTGAGTGACTACTGACCACCTACTGACATGACACTGACTAACAGGACTCGGGAGTAACCAACAAACCCTAGTGAGAGTCGAGGCTTGCGCTCCCGCCCGCGGCCTTTTGTTGAATACGGTTTGCGAAAAGCGTCTATCGACGGCTCGGTACCCATGGATAGAAATCACAGAACAGCCTGTAACAGCAACACAATAAAAATAGTTCTTCGTAACTAATATTTCTAGAACAAAATGCAATAATATTGCTTCAAAAATAACATAAAGCTTCTTTGTTTATCCCGCGTGCTTATAATGACGTACTTAGTGGAAATTACTTAGGGACACAGCTTGAAATATTGTGGGGGCTGAGCCCTACTGGTAATAACATTTGGGAGGCTCGGGCACCCCCAAGTCCCATGGAGTCGGCGCCCTTGCTACTGTCAACATAAAATCTCGTCATTCGGACAATAATTTGATGCATTCCTCAATCCATAACTGTGAGTAGCAATTAATGGCATAAGTTGAAAGCGAACGGTTTCATTATTCATCCAAGTCAATAATCCCTCATCATTTGCCTCTTTTAAACAAGTAACGGTGAAAACAAATGCATAACGCCATTAGTGGTCGATTATAAGAGTCTGAATAGTTGGTAGTGAAAAATTATTTTACGTTAACTAGATATTGAATAGTTGAAAAGTATTTTTAAAAAATTTAAGATTTATAATTAAAGCATACTTAAAATCGAATTTATTGTAAAATATATCCGAAAGGAGGGCAAAAGTATTTATACAGATATAAAAAACTTTTATATAATGCAGTAAAAGGTGCCAAGAAATTCCTTCTATCATTGAAAAATAATAGTATTTTTTGTAGATATTTTTTTGTAGTAATTATTCTAGAACTGTATTCAAGAAGTATTAGACTAGTTATATAAAGAAAAATAAATAACGGAAAAAATTTTATATTAGATATTTAAGTATTTTCTGTAAAACTAAGTGAAGAACAGTTATTTCTTACATTTATTTCTATAATAATTTCAGAATGAGCTTCTGCCAATGGTGAAAAAGGGTGTAATTGGTTTTAAATGTTTTATGTGTTCATCGGGTATCGATGAGTTTTGTTCTGTAACCCCACATGATATTGAGGAAGCTTGCAAGATATTAAATAATACCAATGCAGTTTTAGCGGTAAGTCGAAGTCATATTTATTTTTAATATTAACTGTGCTTATGTACAATTTATCAAAAGATATCCTTATGCAATTAGCTTCAGAATCTCACATAATGTTATCGTTTCCTTGCTTCTATTTTTTTCTGAACTTCTAATTATATTATATATATATATATATATATATATATATATATATATATGTACATATATATATATATATATATATATATATATATACAGAGTGGTAGAAAAGTCCCGGAACGGTCAAATATTTTGGGAAATACTCATCGCGTCAAAAAAAGAAAAAATACGTGTTCAATATTTTTTAAAAGCTATCCAATGACACCAAAATTAAACCCCCACCCCACCCCCGGGGGGTAGGGGTAGGGCAACTTTAAAAGTTTAAGTTGAAACCCCCATTTGTTATTGCAGATTCGGATTCCGCGGATAAATTATCCCAAATTGACCTACGATACAAGCCATTTTGGATGATAGAAGGCGTTGTAATTGACAAAACCAAAATAGGGTATAAAAACATTTGAAATCGAAAAATGTCAGAATTACATTCATTTTTACTATTCATTTCGTTACTAGCTTTTGATATTATTTCGTGATGTCTCTGTCTGAAAGAGAAAGAATAATTGTCTTGATGATGCGGGGGTATGGAGATAAAGAAAGATCATTGCAGCAAGTCGCAGATTTATTCAATGAAGTCAATGCGGAACGTCAACCAATTTCTAAATCTACTGTGGGTCGAACAGTGAATCGTTTTGAGCGAACTGGTTCGGTGAAGGATGAACCAAGATCTGGAAGACCTAAAAGCACGACAAATGATCAGAAAGCATTAGCGGTGTTACTGCATTTTCAAGAAAACTGTCATACATCGGTTAGCACTTTGCCAAGAGCAGAGAGGTGGTCAATTTGAACACCTTTGGAGGTAATTTCGTTATGTATGAAATAAATAATTTATTATTTTACTTCTTTTATTTTCTGATCCATCAATTCTTCTAGAAATAGTTAATTTTTGTCGATTGCAGCGACATCTGCAAAAAACCTATTATGACTAACATTTTGTGGCGAATCCGAATCTGCAATAACAAATGGGGGTTTCCACTTAAACTTTTAAAGCTGCCTCACCCCTACCCCTACCCCCTGGGCGGTACAATGAGGTTGTATAGAAAACGGTTGCTTTCAGAGCTCAGTCTGTATTTATAGGGATAGACAACAAGGTTTTTGCGTTTTAAAAACAATTCCCAGCGATAATATGTGAAGTATTCTGCAAACCGTACCCGTGAAACTATATTTTCCAGAGAGCAACTACAAAATATTTCCAGAACACGGCTTGCATTGCAACAGCTTTAGATCTCAAAAGCTTCAATATACTATAATGATTTATATGAATGTGAGAAAACGGCGTCTGTTTAAATAGTCAAAAAAGTTTGCAACCCTCCTTACAGCATTATGGGGTGAAATGTGTAATAGGTTACCTAACGGTTATATAAACGATAGCGATTTATTGTATCAAACTACAATACCGAGTATGAATTAATGAGGGGACGGTTTCTTGTTCGTAAACTTGAGCGAGTTCAACTCTTGCATGATAACGAAATAGAATTTCTCAGTACCATTAGAAGCTTTTATATTTTACGAGGCAGGTGATTTAGAACGTATTTCATGGAATTTATAACATTTAAAAGCAATTGAACGATAAACAGCTGCTTGCTTATTTCAAGGAATTTATAAAGAAGCTAATAAAACAAA
Source organism: Platerodrilus igneus (assembly GCA_036346225.1). Taxonomy (NCBI): domain Eukaryota; kingdom Metazoa; phylum Arthropoda; class Insecta; order Coleoptera; family Lycidae; genus Platerodrilus; species Platerodrilus igneus. Next base: position 5,687,430 of record JARFIW010000307.1, on the reverse strand, counting down.
AATTATTAAAAAATTCCACGTATTTACCGTTGTACTGAAAACTTAAGGAAATTTTATAGGACGTTTCACACAAGTACTCAGTCAATTGGAAGGTAATCGAACTTGTTAAAAAAAATTTGTATAATTTGAAACAACATAAACAGTGGAAAGTCGTTAAAGTTAAGCATTTTAGAAGGCGCTTCTTAATAAGGGGTAAACCAAGGTAGTTGGAAATTAAAATTTATATCCAGCATGCAGAAATAGATCGATTGCATGGATTTAACATAACACCTCATTATTTTTTAATTGCATATAATTCATGATAGTTAATATAATATACACAATAAAATCATACAGAAGAATGTATAGGTAGTAATTAATACAAATATTTTATTAAAAGCTTCCACACTCAGAAAATAAAACTAAAAAAACCTTTTCTTCATAAAAAGCAACTCAGTGTTTAAAAATAAGTGATTACACTACTTTAAGTAATTACACTACTGAAAGTTAATTAGACAAAGTTTTTTCAAGATAAAAATTTCTTAAAAGTTCTACATTAAAGTTATGATATGTGTAACAAACTTAATTTAGTATTGTTTCATTTTTATATTTTCTACTTATAATTTGAGATTTTTGGTGGTTATCAAATAAATTTGAATTACATCCACATTTCCTATTATATTAATATGGTTCTCTTTTATCATAGCTGGTATACTTACCATATGTTGACACATTTGTGTTATCAAATTATTATTATATGGCCAACTGTACAAAGGTTATTTGTATTGATATTTTAAAGTTAGTATTAATCATGACTTATTCCACGTTACAGTTTGGTATCCAACTTATACTTAAGTAATTTGTAATTCCTGAAGACATTTTCATATTATAAAGAATGTATTTATTTTGTTATGTACTTATATTTTTGAAACAGGTGCATATTATAACTTGAATTTATGCAAGTTTTCAGACTCGTATGAGGTATTATCATATCACTATTTGTAGGTTATACTATTTTTATATGTTACTGCGTTCAGAAATTATGTTTTGTTGTACACTTTAATTAAATAATACTGCATCATTTTTTTGTGATTAAACTAACTGTATCTTTGCACGGATTGTTAATTAATTGGTTAAAGTGTATATTTAACAGAAGCATATCGTGTGCCAAGGTAAGTGTGGGTGCTGTTGCTGAACAAATCAAGGAGTACATCAGACTTGCAACACTCGCACCGCACTGATCTACACCAGGGCATTTCTTCTTCATTTTTTATGTACACGGTAAGGGCAAATTGTAAATAAGTGGGGTTTTGTTTTGGGCGATCATACAAAACAGTAGCTCGATATTACTTGAGTTTGCCATACTGTTACATATGGTATAATTCTTGACGAATTTAAATTAATATTCTTTTTTAAGATGAAGGCAATGTTCATAGAAATTTACAAATAAACAGGAACTTAAAATAATAAGAACTCGTTGCTTATCTGTTTAGGCTAGTAACATATGACAAATTTATTTTCCACACAATTCACTTTTAAATACTTCCACAGATAAAACCAAAACACCAATAATTAGAACACTAAATGGTGGATTTTTCTAGACATGGGAGATAAGTTGATACAGAAATCACTTTGCTAGATAGAAAGTTATAATTTAAAACTGTTTAATCAAAGCATCAGCCAAACCTCCGTCTTGAAACTAGTGTAGAAAATAACCAGTCGACGTCATATACAATGTAATACTCAAATATATTTGTCAAACCACAATAATTTAAAAAATAAAATTATTTTTAAGTCAGAAAAATTACACCTTAAACAATAATAATAAATAATGATTGCTTTATAAATGCTAGAACCGTGCATTGGCGCAATTTATTACTAGTTTAACCAAAGGTGCAGTTACGGTAGTTAATCGCGTGTCTGCATAGAGGGCGTACTAAGTTTCACAGAAATTCCAAACAAAATAATTAATTTGCGTTTCAAATTAACAATGTAAATTAATTAATACTCACTAACTTTTCTAAATTACTGCATTTTAGCAAGCTGGATAATAATTATTCTTTTATCTCAGATAGCCGTTAGCCGTGTGAATACAGATTGCACCTTTAGACCATATTCTGATACTGACGTTTGTTGGTAATTCCTACACCATAAACGAGAACAAGACAAGTTACGATAATAGGGATTTAGGTAGGAAATTAACAGGTAAACACTCTATTACATAGTTTATAATGCACTACTCCCGCACAAGCAGTTGAAGATATGATAGTCAAGACAGGAATCCTTTCATGAAGCGCTTCGAATAACTTGTAAACCGGGACCTTTCTTTGTTCGCCGTCCTGATTAGTCGAAAAATATGGTCGGGGAATACCAAGATCACATTTATTATTCGCAATCTCATAATTTCTAAAACTATATCACACAACTATATGTAATATAATCTAAATTAATTATACAAAATATCCCCTACAATTAAATATTTTCCAAAATCTTTTGTTAAGAAAAGAAAAAAAGAAAACAAAAAATAAAAATAAAAAGTCTATGTCAGAGTTCATATACACGGAACACATATTCTAATAATGTCGTTATTTGCCGCCTGTTTCTTAAACTATAGCAATCTTGGCGACACCAGGAAACAGAATAAGTAGCCACCCGATCATCAGGCTACTTTATCTGGGCGCTCAAGAGTTTTCTTTGCCGCCGAATCTACCACACAAAATTAATCGAAGAGTATGAGACTTATTACTTTAAGATAGCACTTAATATTTACTATACATGCCGAAATGTAGAATTAAAATCTCAAAGATATTTTAAAAAAGAAAAATAAATACATAACCACTTTTGGTTTGGAATATTAAGTAGGTAATGAAGATATTTTCAATGCGAAAGATAAATAATTAAATATTTACGGTTTAGAATATTAATTAGATAAATCAAAATTTCAAAGAAGATTTCAAAGAGAGAGATAACAGATAACAAATTATAGTTCGAAGGAACAACATGAAGTCAGGTAAAAAGTTTCTAAATATAAAATATGACTTGTATGTAAATAAGCTATATAGAATTTGTTCACAACCTCCAAACAGTCACAATTAAGCATTCTTGTCAATAATAATTTTTTGTTATTCCTTCTAAAAAAAAATACTCAATAAATATTATTAATCAAACCAAAGACGCATATCTTTAACTTTGTTCTTATTACACTTTCGTGCATAATATTAGAACACACTGAGGTCAACGCCATATCTCTAAGTATTTGTAATATGGAAAAATAGGGAAAGGATATCAAATACAAAAATAAGTTACAGCTAGGAAAATAACAGAAGAAAGGACAAACATTAAACAACCTTCAGATAATGTTACAAATAAACATAAGGGTCAAGGCACATTTATTGAAAATAAATAATAGTAGTTTATAGAATTTTATATTTAAATATGTTCAAAGTAATGATAGTCATCTCCATTCTTCTAATGCGATTCTCTGAAAGTACTTGCAAACGGCTATACATTAATTTTTTCTTGGACTAAAATTCAAAAGTATGACGTTATCAGGTCATATAGTTAGGGCAAGTTGTTCTTTTATTTATTTATTTTACGTGACCTTATTTCTGCTACCATGGCTAATGCTCGACGATAATGGATAAGAATTATCACAAACGAAAACGTTTAATTTTGCCCAATCTGTAAGGTTTTAAGCAAGGCAGAAATCTTTATCATGCATGATAATACTTATACACAATACCTTGAACTTTACTTTTTATTTATTCCGTCTTTGATCTGTTAGCTAGTTTGCTGTAATTTAAACAAAAATACTATTTAAGCATTAAGATAGTGGATAATCTTCAAAACACAATGAATATAGCTATATAATAAATGTAAGAAATTTTACAAGTCAAGTTTGAGAATTGTTCTTTTTATATAGTATTTAAAAACGCTTAACATATTCGGGGTTCAGACGCTAATACTCTCGTCTAGGAAAATTGTGCTTGCGGTAATAGCATATTACAATACAAGTGTGGAATGTGAAGTTTTTCACATGAATGAAAATAAGTCCTCAATGTGAAAACTCGCTGCACAAGTGGAGTATCTACATCGTTTTTCCTACCACTACAGATACGAGGCAAGATCACCTTGGCCCCCCCCCCAACATCAAATTATTTTATTTTCTGTATAGCATCTGATTGCACCAACACTGCACCACATAGCACCAAAAGACTTATATCTAGCACTCAAAAACTATGGGAGTTATTACAGTTCAAAGTTTGGGGGGCTAAGGTTATGCCAGCCCCCTCACTACACTTTTTTTCAAATTTTTCTCTTGCACCTGATGGCACTAACATAGCACCACATAGCACCGCCATTTTCACAGCTAGCACCCAAAAATTGGCGTAGATATAGCAATTTAAAGTTTAGGACCCTAAGCTACGTCAGCCCCCTCCCCACTACATTTTTTCAAATTTTTCCTCTTGCACCTGTTAAAACTAACATAGCACTACATAGCACCACCAGTCCCATAACTAGCACTCAAAAAATGACGTAGATATAGCAGTTTATAGTTTATGCCCTTAGGCGAGGTTAGCCCTCCACTCCACTTTTTTTAATTTTTTTTCTTGCACTTGCTAGTACTAACATCGCACCGCATAGCACCACCAATCGTATAGCTAGCACCCAAAAGATGGCGGAGATATAACAGTTTAAAGTTTAATCTTTTCTCTTGCACCTGCTAGTGCGTCAGCAACCCCCACATACACTTTCTTGAAATTTTTTCTCTAGCACCTGTTGGAACTAACATAACACTACATAGCACCACCAGTCCCACAGCTAGCACTCAAAAAATAACGTAGATATAGCAGTTTATAGTTTATGCCCTTAGGCGAGGTTAGCCCCCCACTCCACTTTTTTTAATTTTTTTTTCTTGCACTTGCTAGTACTAACATCGCACCGCATAGCACCACCAATCGTATAGCTAGCACCCAAAAGATGGCGGAGATATAACAGTTTAAAGTTTAATCTTTTCTTTTGTACCTGCTAGTGCGTCAGCGACCCCCACACACACTTTCTTGAAATTTTTCCTCTTGCACCTGTTGGAACTAACATAGCACTACATAGCACCACCAGTACCATAGCTAGTACTCAAAAATGATGTAGATATAGCAGTTTATAGTTTATGTCCTTATGCGAGGTTAGCCCCCCCCCACTTCACTTTTTTATTTTTTTTTCTTGCACTTGCTAGTACTAACATCGCACCGCATAGCACCACCAATCGTATAGCTAGCACCCAAAAGATGGCGGAGATATAACAGTTTAAAGTTTAATCTTTTCTCTTGCACCTGCTAGTGCGTCAGCAATCCCCACATACACTTTCTTGAAATTTTTCCTCTAGCACCTGTTGGAACTAACATAACACTACATAGCACCACCAGTCCCATAGCTAGCACTCAAAAGTGTGTGTAGGGGTCGCTGACGCACCAGCAGGTGCAAGAGAAAAGATTAAACTTTAAACTGTTATATCTCCGCCATCTTTTGGGTGCTAGCTATACCATTGGTGGTGCTATGCAGTGCTATGTTAGTACTAGCAAGTACAAGAAAAAAAAATTAAAAAAAGTGGAGTGTGGGGGCTAACATCGCCTAAGGGCGTAAAGTATAAACTGCTATATTTACGTCATTTTTAGAGTGCTAGCTATGGGACTTGTGGTGCTATGTAGTGCTATGTTAGTTCCAACAGGTGCAAGAGGAAAAATTTGAATAAAATGTAGTGGGAGGGCTGACGTAGCCTAGGGCTTTAAACTTTAAATTGCTATATCTACGCCAATTTTTGGGTGCTAGCTGTGAGAATGATGGTGCTATGTGGTGCTATGTTAGTGCCATCAGGTGCAAGAGAAAAAATTTGAAAAAAAGTGTAGTGGAGGGCTGGCATCACCTTAGCCCTCCCCAAACTTTGAACTGTAATAACTCACATAGTTTTTGGGTGCTAGCTATAAGTGTTGTGGTGCTATGTGGTGCATTGTTGGTGCAATCAGATGCTATACAGAAAATAAAATAATTTGGTGTTGGGGGCAAGGTGATCTTGCCCAGATGCGAGTAGTTTTAGCAAACGTAGATTTAATTTATCTCTAACAATTACCTAAAACTATATCGATTTCTTTTGTACCAGGATTCATTTTTACTGCTACTCAATTTCTTTTTATTTTATTGTCGCCGCCAACCAACCTATAGTAAATTTTCTTGCATTCTATTTTAGTTTTTAAGCCGTCGGACTGTGTCACTTGAGAGGAATGCAGTTCTAAAAATTCCAATTTTTCCGGAATTGAAGCACCATTACGCAATTTAAAGCAGTGTTTCTCAATATCTGAAACCTTTTCCAATTCTAAAATATACATCGATCGATAATATTTAGATTTTCGAATTTCGGTTATTATAAATACCTAATAATTCGTTGGAACTCGCATCTGCAGAACTATGCGAATACGCCACTATTTGCATGCGCACTGCATCTACCTCATTAGTTTTGTCATTTTTTCAGATTTTTATTGAAAATACAAAACAGATCTATTGATTTTTTTCGGGTATTTCGCCACTTGTGAAAGGATCAACTAATAGAAAAAACAAAAAGGTGAAAAAAGCCTTTAGGATAAGATTTAGCTAATTGATACTTTTACAGGTAGCGAGGTACCCCAAAAAAACAATAAATTAAAATATCGTCACAATAAGATACAAAAAAGATCTTTCTATTACAGTTTCACATTTCACTCATTTAAATACTAATCACTACGTTTTAAATTTAAGGAAAAAAACAATTACTTATTGTTGACAATGTTGATATGATCTTCGTTCTAAACGTTGTTTGAAATAACCGTCGTATTTAAATTGTTTTCTTCTTCATCTGTATCATCAGAATGATGTTTTGATAGTGGTAGTTGTTGCTGATCCATTAACGTCAGTAGACAACCTATGTTTGTCCGAGCGCAAAAAATAGTTTTCTTATGGGATTTAACATAGGAAATTCTAAGATCCATTCTGGTCATTTTCGTACCCTTCAAAGTTATTCAATACAAGGATCACGTGACGTCATCTGGGCGAGTTCATTACTTTCACTTTACACTTTTTCTGGTGTGAAATTCTTTCCTACACCACTGTGGTGACGAGAGATTAATATTGGCAATTCTTCACTCACCTGTAGTTAATTAATGATTTCACCACTTAACTAATTAAGTATCGTCGGAGGTCGTTAAGTTACAGACACCACGCTAATTTCTTCGTGGTTGACAAACAGTATCGCTTCACATTTGGTACTACCAGTTTGAAATCTACATGGTAACCAAGTACCTTTGTACTGGCTGGGACACTCCAGTAAAAAGCCAACACCTTGGGCTGCAGATTCAAAAAGGAAGAAGACGGCTATGTAATCCAATTTATAGTTATTGATAAGAGCTATCAAGAAAAACGTCCTCATGCATATGATTTCATTCAATGCCAGTGTATGAGTATGTACTCAACCATACTTCTAACTGACCAATAAGCACGAGGCATGTAAAAAAATAGCATAAACGCATAAAACATGCCTCAAACAATAATGGACGCGTCGAAAATCACTCGAAATACAAATAAAACTGTCCAATTGTACAATACAAGCAAACTTCTGTATAAAAAGATATAACACAAGATTTTTCTGACACATTTAGGAAAAAGAAAATAGCGACCATAGGTGAAAACATATGTGAGAGTGACTGTTGTGACAATGTCCGTAGTCGAGTACACTCCTTTGGCTATGAATTAGCAAACGAGAGTTAAACGTAGTAAGATCCGCGGTTTTTTCACAGAATCTAAAACATCGATAAAATTGGGAGTGAGTATTTCCAAAGCAACAAAGATTGAAAACGATTAAACCGATAGAACATTAATTCAATCCTGGCTGCATGATATTCTGTAGCTACAATAAGACTAAACTGTAGTAGTTAAGTACAAATATTTTTTTATTGTTTTGTTTGTGACGTCTATTCACGTTCAATCAAAATTTGAAGAAACTGTATAACGTCTATCAATAGTGTAGAGTATTAATTTTATTAGAGATATAAAATCTGGACGTTGCAAATTAACTGAATATTTGAGACGTGTTGAAAATTGTTATAGTTGGATCAAAAGGTTATAGTTAATTTATACAATTTCGCAATTCTGTGTGTATGCTTATTTACAGAAATAGTCGTATATTACTGATATTTAAATATTTAAATATGTATACCTGTTTAAAGGAATAATAAGATAATGCTGTATTAAAATAAATATTGGTGACGTAGTAAGCTGAAAGTAGTTGTTTTCTTTATTTAAACATATAGTTTAGCATTTTGTAAAAAGAACCCCATTCAACTAGTAGATCGACGTCATTAAAACTCCAGAAATACTTGTCCTCCAGCGGATTCTTACTAGATTAGACGAGTTGGTGCCCATAATGTAAAACAGGTTAAAAGCCTTTCTAGGTAAGTGTTATTGGTAACATAGCTTAAAATTGCGTCTAGTTAATTGTTACATTTTTCAAGTTGTGTTCTATTTCCTTAACAGTTTTTATAGGGACCCACTGACGCATCACTGTAATTAGCTGTTGCACTCTTAATTTGCTACGGGACTCTCGCCTGTTCTGGGCAATCCAAAATTTAATAATTTAACGCCTTATATACCCGTAACAGCCATTTTCAGCATTTATTGTAAAAGGAATGCCAAAAAATATAATATGATGAACTTAACTTTTATCTTTCTGAAACGTATCAAATTATAATAAAATGCAAATGAGTTTCGGAGATATGATAAAGAAATGTTTTTCTTATTTTTCCTATTCTAAGTTCGTACCTTTGTAGTTAAGAACTTTTAACCACGTGTTTATGTAAGCAAAACGTTTTATTTTTAGCTAAAGTATACACTCCTAGAGTATCTATATGTCGCTTAGTTATAGCTTGCAAAAGATGAAAATTACACCAAAAGGAAAATATTAACAGCCAAGAGAGTATTCATGGAGGAATACCGTTAACATGCGACCTTTGTCTATATGGTCTAACATCCGATTAAAAAATTGGGAAGCCTAAAAATGCAGGACGAGCATTGTTTCCCAAAAAAATATTTTTTGAATAAGAAATGTAAAATATGCTTGTAAATAAGTATTTTCTTGCCTAGCTTGTAACAAAAATTATCAGATGTTATAGTTCTTGTCTGCTCGGGATGATTAGAGATGACTGCAAAAATTTAAATTTTTAACAAAATATATAAATATTAATTTTAGCAAACATAGGACCCGGAAAATATGTGAACTAATTTCCAACAACATATGGAACCAATCAGAAAGCGATTTGTTTCTAAGTACACTGCGGAAACAAAGCATTTTTAAGCAAATTTAAAATTCCATGGTGTGTTCCATATGTGCATTCTAAGATCAAACTACTCTTTTTCATGTGTGTGTATTTATTTTATTGTACATTCTATTGCCATAGGTTTTTACAGCCGCTATGTTGTGGGTTTTAACGTCATTAAAAAATTTAAAGGACTAATTGCTTTCCTGGCAGTAATAATAATATGTCCTCATTTATGTCACTATAACCCTACTCTAACTCGGTATTACCTATTTTTAATTTTGGTTTAGAACTACGCTGTAACTCACTTGTCATTTTCATACTATAGTGACTCTGTAGTATCTCATCTAAAATATTTAAAAACTCTCCTAACTCTTTTCTAGACTCTGCTATAATGGCTATATAATTTGCAAAACATAGCATGTCTATTTCCTGTCCCTGTACATTAATACCTACCTATTTTCTCTCCCTAGCTATGTTTAAAGCTTCCTCGATATAAACATTAAAACTCAAAGGAGATAGTATGCAGCCCTGTCTAACACCATTTCTAATCTTAACTTTCTTTTCTATTTCATCAAATCTAACTACTACGCTTTGGTTTTTATTTATATAGAATGTAAATAATTTTTCTATCCCTATGAGAGATTCCTATTTTTCGCAAAACCCTGAACATAACACAAACCTAGTAAATATCACACAAAAATACTAATTACATATCCTAACCAAGTGACAGCATAACTTGCCAAAACGGGCTGCCACAGTTATGATACTGTATTCTTGAAGTTCCTAAACCTTGTTTTCTTTAAAAAGATAAGTCATTTTACTTACAAAATTAAGAACATAATTTGTTGCTTGTGTAATACTTATGATAGATACTTTTTCATATTTGTTATGCAAACAATTGTCATTTTGTGTGTACATTTTCTTTCACGTCAACTATTTATTATCAATACTGCAAATTAATTTATTATAACAAAAAATGAAATAATTCGACTATTTGAAAAAATAGCATTACACATTTAAGTGCATCACTTTAATATACATAAAAAATTATATACAAAATTTTTGGTGCCATTTTTTGGATATATGTACAAACAAACAAATTATACGAATTAATAGAATTGTTAAAGATATTAATATTTGACTGTAATTTAAAAACAAAAGATTGCTCATTTCTGATAATGGAATTAGTAGAGCATAATTGGGACTTTTGTGACCTCATTTCCACCAGAATCCCTCATTTCCACACTCATCTGGACCAAAAAGTTTTCTTCGACTAACCATTTTTCATCTTTCGAGATAAATATATCTTAAATTCTTCATCTTTCGAGATAAATGAGCATCCACATTTCCACACACGAGATACACCTATTTTTAAGATTTTTTTTTACCGCTAACATTCTGGACCAAATAGTTTTCTTCGACTAGCCATTTTCACCCACGAGATAAACCTATCTTGTTTGGTATCAATTAATATTAGATTTTTCTCAGCTACCCGAATTTCTAAAAATTTTTTAGATATCATCATCCCCCAGGGAGCTACCCTGATTTTAAGATTTCTTACCTGTAGCGACTTTTGAGCGTTCTTATAAATTTTTTTAGTCATGCGATACATTAAATTAGCTTAGAATTTTACGCAGAATTCTAATCTGCAAACAGATTTAAAATCGGATCACCCCCTGCAAAGTTATACCCCTTTAAAGTCCGGTACCTCTAAATTTTGCTTTTTGCTCTATAAGCAAAACTAACAAATAGTTTTCTTTGTCTAACCAATGCATCTTTCGAGATAAACCTATCTTGTTTGGTATCAATTAATATTAGATTTTTCTCAGCTACCCGAATTTCTAAAAAAATTTTAGATATCATCATCCCCCAGGGAGCTACCCCAATTTTAAGATTTCTTACCTGTAGCGACTTTTCAGCGTTCTTATAAATTTTTTTATACATGCGATACATCTTGTTAGTCTAGAATTTTACGCAGAATTCGAACCTTCAAATAGATTTAAAATAGGACCACGCCCTGCAAAGTTATACCCCTTTAAAGCTCTCAAACCTCTAAATTTTTCGCTACCCAAGACTTATGCTTTAACCAAACACTTAGAGGTAGTAACTCAAAAATTAAGCACACAAAATTTTAATAATTTATTTTATCCAATTTACAGCTTAATAAACTAATCATTCCAATGTAATGTGTTTTAAATATGTAAATGGGAAGGTCGACTTTTGGCGTAATCATCGCTCTGAAATACATGTGAAAGCTGTATATAATTTCTTTTTAAAAGTATATATCTTCTCCAAACAAATGCGGTTATTACAATAGGAAAGTACGCTAAATGCAAGTCAATTAATAGCAATTTAATATTGCTTACTGACCTACCTTAATTAGGTTGCTGTATTATTAGGAATGATGTACTTTTTTGTTGTCCTCGCCCGATAAACTGATTTTATTAATAAGCTGTGTAAAAAGTTGGTGTTTACATGGTTTCGTGGCTTGAATTTATGAAACTTATTTTCCTATTGTTCTAGTTCAATTCAACCTCGTGGTTAATAATTAAGAAAGCGCATTTTGCTTGTATGAAATCTATGGAATTTCTCCTGTAATGAAAAGAAGAATGTATTCGTAATTGAAAATGCGTGTCACTTACCTTCAGCCTAATTAAGTATTAATATAGCAAAATATTTAAATTCAATATTTTCGAAACTTCCAATGTAGCATTAATTTTATAGCATTAATTCATTTGTAATTATTTGTAATCCAGCATATATACAAAATGGTTGATATCCGCGTATTTATAACACGTAATCCAGCAAATATTCTAGAAAACACCATTGCGCTATTGAATGCTAATTTCTTAACGATCATGTGAATCACATGTGAAAGCTGTATATTATTTCTTTTCTTGGACTTTCTATTAATTATGTTTGTGTATTAGAAATTGATGAATAATTGCAGGATACAAATTTTAAATAAACACTTTACTAAGGGAACACCAAACTTGTTGTATACAGAATACTTACTAATAAAGCAATTTAATTTTAAATAACTTCTACGCCATATTTTTCGAAAATGGCATGCTTGAATATTTTCTTTGGAAACAATCGAAGATTGCCGAAGACACTCGAAGAGCGCACAAACGCGGTCACTATACCACAATTAATAATCGCCTTTATAGGTTTAACATTTCTAAAATTTCCCAATGACTGGTGCTACGTACATGGAAACTTTAATTTCTTATTGGAGAGAATCCTTATTCTCCCACGCACTGCTGCGTAGTTGCATGCCTACCCCTTTTGGGGATATATGTTCGTTATAGGTTGTAAGACCCTCGGTTTTACTTAACTACACTTTGTGAGATCTCTTTAATCTTTTTAATCGTGTCCTTCTCGCGTACAATACAGTAGGACTTAGCCTTACTACCAACAAATTATAATACTAGACCCACATTAAAGTTGTCTTTGAATTTCTCTACAATTTTTTGTTAACATGCGGTATATTGTGTTTATTATTTGCGGGGTACACCACTTTAAACCTAAAAATAAAAACAAGATAGTTTAATACGTCTATTAATAATTTTTGCTAATGTTGGCGATACAAATATGTAAAAACAAACTTTATCAAGAAAATATAATGTTTTTAATAGAATACATACATGTATTGATAACATCTATAAACCGCTGTGGCAACCAGAGTCACGCAGATAGTCTCTCTTGGCCCATGGTACTTCGTAAGTAGGTCTTAATTAATTTTAACTTTGAGAAACTTCTCTCAGCAGAAGCTGTAGTGACCGGAACTGTAAGCATAATTCTGATTGTTATGTAAACATTTGGGTATACTTCTTGCAAATTATTTTCTAAAATGTACTGTATAAGTTGTTTGACATCTTTGATAAGAGTCTATTAGTGAATTCGATTGTAAAAGCAGAAGCTCTTCACATAGTTCGAAAGGCTGAATGTCGCTGTTTTCGCCATCCCGAAGTATTGCAGCTAAATCATAACAATGTTTAAGAAGGTCTTCTTTTGGTATAGATTTTAAATAATTTATGTCAAAAATAAAGCCAAATTGTTCAAAATAATTATGGAGCGATTTGAATCGGCAATCGGTGTCGACTATGATAGCATCTAACATCTTATTAAAAAAGTCAACTTTGTACTGCATTTCAGCAGATTGTATTGGTTCATCAATATTTTCATACGAAAACATTTTTTTCTTTCTGGCCAACCTTTTTTCTTTAAATTGAGACGATATCTCATAACTACTTTTTTCCACAAACATGGCTTCTGCAACGTTTTTTTCAAATCCTGTATCACGATATTTTTGAATCCAATTACATAGCAAACGTAAAGTATTAACAGAAATCTTCAAGTTAACTTGAACCGATTGCCATAATTTACTTAAATTGTTCACGCGCAGTAAAATCTTGTACCAAACGTGTATTGCAACAATAAACTCAAAAGTTAACATTTCTTTAATTACAACTTCACAGTCACTTAGAGTTTCCGAATCTTCAGTTTCGTTTTTCAGGACAATTACAAAATCGACAACATCATCAAATTGCAACAATATCGCTTTAACTGCTTCTATTCTACTCTCCCATCTTGTTTCGGATAGGGATTTTAATGTTAATTTTAATTTGGTTTTAAGGAGACCCCAACGCTTGCTTGATCTCGTAAATAGAAGGTATATTTTATTGATAAAGCCGAAAAACGTCTTGGCAATTATAGAAGAATTACTTGCATCTATCAACAGTAAATTCCAACTGTGACATCTACAAGGCGTGAAAAACGCTCTTGGATTAATATTAAGGATTCTAGTTTTAACTCCTTTGTTAATGCCGACCATATTAGCGCCATTATCTATCCCCGCCCTCGACAATTTTGGATATCTAAACCATTTATTTCTAGTTCTTGTAATATTGAATTTGTTAAATATTCTCCTGTTGTCTCTGCGACGGCAATAAATCCAACAAAGTTCTCCTCTATCGCTTCAGTTGAAGAATTACAAAATCTTAATGTTATCGACATTTGTTCAACACGGCTGACATCCTTGGTGCAATCAAGCATAAACGCGTAGTTTTTTGCTTGCTTGTTTTGAACATCGTGACTCAAATAATGTTGATTAAACTGTTTTTTATTAATGCGTTGCAAGTGTTCCCTTAGTGTCAGATCATATTTGGATAACAATTTAAATAGGTTTATAAAATTGCCACTATTATCGCTATTATTTAAATTAAAATTAAGAGATTCTCGATGAGCTCTAAATGCCAGATTATGTGAAGCTAAGTAGTTAATTATATCAATCAACCTTTCAAACAAGTTGTACCAATACTTTTGCGATTCTTTAACCAGTCTCTCGTTTTCTTCATCTATTGTTTTTCCGTGTTTAATTCCTTTATAAAATTCAATTCATTTAATCATGCACACCATGTTTCCATGACTTTGTTCATGTCTTTACAATATTCGATTCAAATCTTTCCAGTCGCAACATCCTTCTTTTACCATCTGTGTTTGCAAATGGGAAAAAAGTTTACATGGAAAGCAATAAACTTTATCCTCAGATATAGAGTAAATTAACCACCTGCGATGTTGGTTTTCCTCATTACTCAATTTTCGATTAAAGTGGAATTTAGAAAAATGTCTATTATTATTGTCTCTGATAACTTTCGTCAGACGTCTCTAGATTTTGGTGAGGACTGTTTTGAATTAAGTCATGACGCTGCGAGTCCGTTATTGGAAATATCCACTTCCCCGGATCAGAATCCATAAACAACGCTGTGAAATGGGCTGTTTGTTTTTGAATCATCGAGTCACGAATGTTGTCGTCACAGTCTAACTTTTTACTGTTACTGGGTTCAGAGACTTGAATAACTGTGGATTCTGCCAACTTCTTATATAACCGTAAACTCGGTATACGCGACACAAAGACAGTTGGTAACGCTAATCTATAATGTAGAAATTAGCGCGCCCATCTGTCAATGACGTCACACAATATGCAAATTATTACACGTAAATGACGAAATATGATAATTTCTAAAACAGATTATAAAAAACGGAGTACTCACATGAATAGGTAAAGCTTCCTATAGAATCACTTCCTTCAGGGTTGCTCGTGGCTCCCTTCCGGATTATTTAAAGAAGGCGCTCAGGATTGCTCCAGGCTAGCGACTGCGGGCGTGGGCTGCTGTCCGGCCAGGTTGCTTCCAGATTTATATCTTCTTTCCTATTTAGAGGTACGATAAGGAACGGGTTTATAGGGAACGATAATCAAAAAGGCAAAGGGAATCTACATAATAAAAGATAACGATACAATACGATACCAGACCAACCACTCTTCTTGATGTTCAAAAGCTAAGTCCACGTTCCAGCGTGTTGCGGAAAAACCCCACTTTTCTTCTCCCACACGCCGGCGCGAAAATGGCGCAAACGCACTTATGAAGTGACGGAAATACGCGCAACAAGTCTTTCAAAATTTAAAGCGCGAAATTCCCGCACTTATTTAAAAATGTCTAGTGCCAAATTTTTGGCACGTAACAAACTCTGGATCTGAAGTTGGTTCAGAAACTTGTACAAGAGAGTCATCAGACTTTATTGTGGTACCGACCGGTCCTGATGAAGGTTTCTTAAGAAACTTCATCATACTGGAACTCATGGTTTGGTTGGACAGAGCCTTTTCAATTTTTCTTTTTCTTTTTGACGCACTAGATTTCCATTTCTTACCTATATCTCTGTCTCCAGAAAGCCCTCCTGACATTATAATGACGATATTAAATATAAAAAGCAAACACGCTATTACATCCCCGCCGTCAAGGTACGCTAGACACTACGTTAGTTGGTAGCAATATTCTTACAAATTGAAACTTAATTGAGAATGTCTAGTGACGAATTTTTCGGCACGTAACAACGCTTATACCATCGCCGATTAAATGCAAAAAGCTTTGAATATTATATATAACTGACTTAAAATAGGGGAAGTAACTTAATAATTAATTATACAAAAAATTTAACTAATACATGTAATTCACATCATACCCAATGTAAAATGTATACATGTAATCCAAACAATATTAGCACGGAAGCTTTTAGTATTTATAATCAAAATACCAACAATTATAGATTCTTTATCTTTATTTTAACTACGCATTACTTTAGTCGTTGGTTATAACTTCATACTAAGAGTAATTTAACTACACACTTCACGTATAAACAACAACTGAACGACCGTAACAATTTACGCATTCAGTTTAAGACGGACAAAGGAAGGTGGTTTAGTTTTGCCTGTAATTGTATACAAAGGGAGGGGGTATCGACCTAATACGTGCCTGTACTTTGAACACTATACTATATTTGTGTTAAACTTGTTTAGGTCATCTTGACTGCATTGTTAAATGTTAAACCTTAGACTATTATAACAAAGTACGTACTCAACTAAATAGAATTCTATTAGGAACTTCTGAGAAACATTTGGTTTACAATGACTGAGCTTGTCAACCTGAGAAGACATCAAACAATACCTAAGTAGCTTTTAGCCTGAATTTTATTCATTTTGGCCAAGAAATCATTTTGAAGATTCATTTTCTACAAAAGCTTCAATCGCAAAACCACGAAGTAGGGTTTATTTACAATTATATCTCACAAAAGTTACTAATAGTTATGGCATATAATAAATGTAAATTGAACATGTATTTTCAAATGCTCTTTGAAATGAAAGGCCTTTTAACAATGGACTTATCGTAACCACTGGGTGCATTGAATTCTTCTCCCTGCTGGGGCAGGTAGTCGACAGGGTCTGTTAGTGTGATGCATTGCTTGCCTTTGCGATAAGAAATACTTGCTTTTAAATAAGGGTTAATCCTACATTTAAAACATTGCAGAATGCTGGCGTTCGTTCTACAATAATAAATATTTTTTTGGTCAACTAATCAACTTCTGCCATTTTTTTGCGAGGCCCTCTTGGGCGCGAGGCCGTCGGCGGTCGCCGACGTCGCAAACGCCTAACGCCGCCCCTGCTCTCTTGTTATTTACAAAAGTCCAAAAATGTGCTGGATCCATTTTTATATTTTCCTGTAACGTGACCAAATAGTTAGAATATGCCAATTTTATCATCGCTTTAGTCCGTGCTCGAATCTCATTATGTTTTATTGTAAAACTAATATCGTTAGTCATTTTAAATTTTTTGATAAGCATGTTTTTCCACTTGATATTTAATATAATAACTCGATCATACCATACAGGATATGTATTTTTAGAGCAGAAGATTTTGGTATACACTTAAGAATTGGGTCAATCAGACTGTAAAAGAGAGTAATGGATTCCTCAAAATTATGAGTTAAGAATAAATTTTCCCAACTAGAATTTTTAATATGATTTATCATATCTTCAAAATTTGCCTTTTTGAAATTATAATGATCTCTACGATTATATTTAACCTCTCTAATAAAATCGACGTAATTACAAATAATATCAATCTTAAGCAAAGGATGATAAAGGTCAACTTTCACAATTGTGAACATTTCTTGTACAACCTCAACAGCAAGATTACATATTATTGGCTATTTTTAATATTATGTTGTACAAAACTATTGAAAGATAGGAAGTTCAACAAGACAGCACAATGCTTGATTGACACATACGGCCGTTTGGAATATTAAAATCACCTCATATAAGTATATATTTGTCATATAGATGGTTTTCAATCGTACAATAAACCAATTCATACACTTCACACGGACTACGTGGTGGAATGTACACAATAACTAAGTACACTGACATATTCCCCACATCAACTTTTATGCAAGTCCCTCAATAGATTTATCAAATATTGTAATCTCAACAGATTTAAAGATAACTTTTCTTACTAACAATGGGCTTTTAAATTCATTTTGAAAAATGCATGTTTTATCTAAAAAACCAACTGGGACACGCTCTCGTTATTAATTTGCATATAGAATTTTAGAAATCGCACCCTTTTATTCCGATAATCCATAAGACGTCGTCTTGATGTATTGTTTTCACTTAAAACCTATGTTATTTACTGTTGTGTTTAATGATTTTTCATTACATTTGTACTACCCATGTTGTGTTGCTTATGCCACAAAAGTTTTACAGAAATATGCTCATCTGAAATTATTTACTTTAAAACAAAACAGTAATTACATTACGCTTTATACCACATTTTGTAAAATTGTCGTCTGTAATTGGTTTTTTATAAACCCTTCTCTTGGAAGTGCAGGGTTCGTTTTTTTTTACTACTAACTTGTGAAGTGGCCATTATTTACTCCATTGCATGAATGAGAAGTGGTTCTTCTCTTCCTAGGTTAATAATAACAGTCAAAGTTCCTAGGTCAATAATGAAAAAGCAGCTACTATTCTAACCAAATGAAGTTTAATACTTCCAATCAAAATATTTTAGTTTGACGGATTACCTGTGTAAAACCAGACCAATTTGTCAGTAACCAGGAACTTTTAATATTTAGGTATAATTAACTTACTGATAAATCATAAACAATTTTTCTGCTATTTTTGTAGCTTTCTTTTTTCATACCATTCTTTGAACTGAGTGTATAGCACATATATAGAATTTTCTAGACTTATCTGGCAACAAATCACAACTATCACTGTTTACAAGTTGTGCAAACTCAGGTGGGGTTCCATTTATTTCTACTTCTGAGCCACTAATTATGTAGAAATATTTATTGAAGATTCAGTAATATAACCACCGCCTAACCTTACAAATATTTCAATTTGGCAAATAAAAGCTTTCTAGTTTGAGTATACTTCTTAGTAGACAGTGACACCAAGGACACACCTTCAAAATCATATGTTTGCTTAGTGGCACAGTACTAAAAGGCAATCCAGAAAATGGATATACAAAAAACAGTTTCGTATCTAAAACTTTTTTATTACAAAGAAGTGTGCAAGGAAAGAAATTTATTAATAATGTGATAGCGTAATTTTATGATAAGCAAAATTGTATCTATTTAAAAGTAATATTTTAACTTAAAAAATACCAATGTAACCCACATTTTTAGCTTTTTACCCAACACAAAACCTTTACGGGATCTGAAGCAACATTGACTGAATATTATTTGTCCACAACTAATTTTGATACTTCGGACATTCCACTTCATTATGTTTTGATACCTTAACTGCTTAACATTTACACTATCATTTTTAATGTTAAATATTACCTTAATATTAATTGATGTATTCTTACAGTTCCATGCCGAAATTGAAAATCACAAAAGTATACCAAAAGGTAACTAATATTACTTACTTTATTGCTGTCCAATAAGGTTACGCATGTAATGTTTAGGTACTCCATCACATTATGACACGTTTCTTCACTCAAGACCGCCGTCGACTGAAGTGCAAGCTGTTACGGAAGTTATTTATTGGAGTCATAAATACAAGTAATATTTTCTTATGATAAAATATATTATTGCAAATAATCTTTTAGCATTCAAGCACATATTGTTCACGTTTCCTCAGCGGAATGTCTACCGTTAATAGCAAAAGCAAAAGAAAATGGAGCAAAATTAACTGCAGAAACTTGCCATCATTATTTGTATTTCAATGCTGAATCAATTCCTGACGGAGCCACTCAATACAAATGCACTCCACCGATTCGGAAATTACAAAATCAGGTTTTTTTAATCATATTTATTAATTTAACACTAAACCTCATTTTTAGCGTCTTCTGTGGGAAGGGCTAAAAACGGGTGTCTTAGACATGGTAGTTTCAGATCATTCACCATGTACACCAGACCTAAAACAACTTGATACCGGTAATTTTCTTAAAGCATGGGGTGGAATTTCTTCAGTTCAGTTTGGTAATATACTTATAACATCACAAAATTATAGTAAAGCTTCTTGTTACAACAGGTTTATCAGTTTTTTGGACCAGAGCAAAAAATTACGGTTTAACTATATTTGATATTAATAAGTACATGACTCGAGCTTCTTCAAAACTAGCTGGTCTAGATGATTATAAAGGAGCCATTGCACTCAATTATGATGCTGATTTTGTAATTTGGAATCCTAATGAGGAATTCGTGGTGGAAGAGTCAATTATCCAGCACAAGAACAAGGTACGACAGAATTTTCAGGTTTGGGAAAATTAAAAGACGTTTATGTTTACAGCTGACGCCATATTTGGGACAAACACTACAAGGAAAGGTTTACATGACAGTTGTGAGAGGACAAATTGTTTATCAAGATGGAATTGACTTTTCCCCACCTATTGGAAAATTGCTTATAAAACTATAATTTAAAAGACTTAAAATTACTAATCTAATAAATATTAAATTATGACTAATTTTAATATATGAATGATGTGTAATAATTTTTTTATTTAATAATTATTTGTTTTTTAATAATCCATCAGTAGGTGTTTTTTGGGGCTCCTGTGACCTCATTTCCTCAGAATCTCTCATTTCCTCACTCATCTGGACCAAATTTACATGTAAATTCGCACTATAAAGTCTTATTTTAAAGAAATCTCCTCCTTGCTCCTCCTGCTCTCTCCTTGCTCGGATCTCAGCTACCCGAATTTCTAGGAATTTTTTAGATAGCATCACCCCCCAGGGAGCTACCCCAATTTTAAGATTTTTTTACCGCTAACATTCTGAACCAAATAGTTTTTTTCGCCTTGCCATTTCCACCCACGTGATAAATATATCTTGTTTAGGATCAATTAATATTAGAATTTTCTCAGCTACCCGAATCTCTAGGAACTTTTTAGATAGCACCATCCCCCAGAGAGTTACCCCCATTTTAAAATTTTTTACCGGCAGCGTTTTCTGACCGTCCTTAAACATTTTTTATACATGCGGCACATCAAATTAGTCTAGAACTTTACGCGGAATCCAAATATGCAAACAGATTTAAAATAGGACCACATCTTACAAAATTACACACATGCCTTCTAGCGAGCATACCGCGACCGTACCACTACTCCCTTTTAATGTCATACCATACTTTCTATCTTGTTTAGCTTATCTTTCGAGATAAATGTACCTTGTTTGGTATCAATTAATATTAGAATTTTCTCAGCTAACCGAATCTCTAGGAATTTCTTAGATTACATCATCCCCAGGAAGCTACCCTCATTTTAAGATTTTTTGCTGGTAGTGATTTATGATCGTCCTTATAAAATTTTTAGTCATGCAATACATCAAATTAGTCTAGAATTTAATGCAGAATCCGAATCTCTAAATAGATGTAAAATCGAACCACCTTTTACCATTTTACGCACACCCTCTAAATTATAAATTTCCTGCAGCTCATACCTAAAAGAAAATCTAAAAACCATTCTTAAAACTTTCTATTACAGACAATTTTTACTAATACAGTTTGGATTTTGTAAATCACATTTCTAAATACATATTCACAATTTTTTATTCTTAACCTAGAACTTCTCATATCGGTTTATACTTATTAATATTTATTTCTAAATAGACCACCTTTTCCAAAGACCAACCGGTCCCACATGTTTCACTTTCCTCTGATTTTGTTCTTATGGTTTCGCTTAAGACCTCGTACATATTTTCCAGATTACTAGAAGACGTTATAACTACATTTTTTGTGTTAAAGGATTTCACATGGGTAGTCTCTTCTCCCATTTTGGTGTAAACGCCGTAGAGTTCGCAATAGACTTTTATTGCTGTATGATGTATTCTTTTATCATTAATTAATCGAATAAATCACTCTTTCTGCTTCCAAAGAAACTCGGACACTCCATCGTCGACACTGGCGTTCTTTATGTGATAGCTAGCCATACGGTTGTTAAACGCAGTGCTAACCATTTCCACACCATCGTCGCTAGTAGCGGTAACTGATGCATTTTTATGTTTGTTGCTCCGTAGATGACCAGGGTATGCAGACTTTAACACCTCCATGTCGCACACTTTACACAGATTCCGTGACTGCTTCGGGGAAGGCTCTCGAACTGCTGGCGGAGCTGAACGTTTACGGCTTACTGACATACCATGCAGTTTTTCCTTGTGTCGCTGTAAGCTGTCCATTCTCGTAAAAGCGATACCGCAAGACATACAGTTAAAGTACTTTCCTGCTGACTGATGTATAAGCTTAACCGTGGGCGATGTTACACCACGACATTTGTTCTGGTGCCGTTTGAGAGCATTTTTCCAGGTGTAGGAAGCACCGCAAGAGTCGCATTTAAAAACGTTTGCAGGTACCATTTTAGTACAAAACAAAATCCGCACTATAGGGCTTTGGTGAAACTTGTAAGCGAACTAACTTATAACTAAAGAGTTTACTCTTGCGTACCTGCTTGATGTACCCTAAAGAACGCAAACCGAAGGTTTCCGAAGACACCCGAACGAAGTTGAGGATTCAGCGGGAAACTAAATGACGTCATCTTGTGGCAATCCTTGCTGCTCGTCCAGTACATTTAGCACCAATGTATGCGCCCGGTTCGCTTCGTCCATGCTGCGAATGCCGTTAGTAGAAACATCGGAAACGTCTTCCATGTTATACGGATCAGCAATCGCATCGCGTGCGTATTAAAAATCTAAAAGGGTGGTAGCACACGCACGCAAATTGGTTGCAAGTCGTGCGGTAGAAGATGCAGTGCTACTATAAACAAAAACTTAATAAAACACTTTAAACCTTTACTAAGGGAACACCAAACTTGTTGTCTACAGAATACTTACTAATAAAGCAATTTAATTTTAAATAACTTCTACGTAATATTTTCGGAAATGGTAGGCTTCAATATTTTCTAAATGAATCACCAAGCGAAAGTATATGCTAAGCGGCATTAAAATTAACCATTAATTTCCCATTTTTACGACCGCGGTTAGTTATAGATTAAAATTTAATTTGTTCACGTTCGAGCTTCCCGTACACTAACATATTTTACAGTAACAGTGCGCTGTATAATACATGCATACCCCTTCGCCGCGCTACTGCTATTCTTGTAGTTGCTAGAAAAAGTCAGTCTCTTTTTTTACTGCTAGGACCGATGCAAAGCACCATTTTATACTTTATTTATAAGTATAGCACATCGCGCACTTTTTCGTCTGATAATTAAATTTTGCTTCTGTAGGCTTTTTTACTTTAGCATAGCGGTCGATCGCACGTAATGATTTCTAAAACCGGTAAGTACTCGATATCGCCCAAATAGAGAATTAGATGCTCGATGTCGGTCAACTTCCAATTCCCTCGTAAAAGGTAGAAAAAAAAAAACTCGGTCAATCATCCATCTAACTTAAACTTCGAACCGCTTCCGTTCTGATAATTTCCAAACATTTTTCAAACGACAATGGACTCAGAATTTTTAAACCTTCGAGGGATCTATAAGTCGTAATCAATTACACGTTCGAGCTACCCGTAAACTAACAATGCGCTGTATAATACATGCATACCCCTTCTCTGCGCTACTGCTATTCTTGTAGTTGCTTGAAAAAGTCAGTTTTTTACTGTTAGGACTGCTGCAAAGCACCATTCTATACTTTCTTTAAAGGTATAGCACATCGCGCACTTTTTTTGTCTGATAATTAAATTTTGCTTATGTAGGCTTTTACACTTTCCCATATTTAAACATCTAATACAATCGATTAACCACATTCGATTATTCTAACGGGGACCACCATACATTTCGCCACATCGTTCTTTTTTTTTAATACAACGATCCTATGGGCTTCCACACACTAACACCTAACGTATCTTTCCTACTATTTGTTAAACAAAAACTACTGGCATCGCCATGTCCGTATACGGACGTAAGCAGATGTTTGTGGATGTGTACGAGAATATGTAACCATATACATTAATCAGTCTAAGCTATTTTATTTAGTCCAAGAAAACTACTATTTTTCTAAACCACAACTAATAATCGCCTTTATAGGTTTAACATTTCTACCATTTCCCAATAACTGGTGCTACGTACATGGAAACTTTAATTTCTTATTGGAGAGAATCCGTATTCTCCCACGCACTGCTGCGTAGTTGCATGCCCACCTCCTTTGGGATATATGCTCGATATAGGTTGTAGGACCCTCGGTTTTACTTAACTACACTTTGTGAGACCCCTTTAATCTTTTAATCGTGTCTTTCTCGCTTACAATACGGTAAGACTTAGCCCTACTACCAACAAATTATAAAACTAGATTCCCATTAAATTCGTCTTTTGAATTTCCCTGGGGCAATTTCACCCTACGGGGTAATTTCACCCTATAGGACAATTTCACTCTATGGGGTAATTTCACCCTAGCCTAACATCCTACATATATTCGGACATATGTCGATGCGCATCCCTGCCGACCTAGGTCGGATAACAAAACAGTTCCTAAACCAGAGAATGTAAGCGATATGGCGGTGTCCGACATATTCGACTATCTTCGGCAATATACGCCCCCACTATGTAGGATACATAAGGGGACAATTTTTTCGTATTCAATCAGTTGTTGCCCTGACTCCGACGGGGTAACATCTCGCGAATTTCTACCACCGCCTTCGGGCGTCCAAAGGTGGGCAGCGGAACGGTGACGTCCTGAGGAAGTTGTCCAGCTATGCGGGGAGCCGAGGAATGGGTCCACAAGTGAAGTCGTCGGGGATGCACATCCGTCAGTCCTGTTTAGACGAGCTACCTGACGATGGAGCGGCCTGTGGCTAGTAGCCAGTCCTGTTAGGCGGAAACCACAGGCCAGTGGACCCAGGAACCGGAATGCTGTATAGTTGGAGGACAACCGAGGGGAAGATCCGGGAAACTGCCCACTGCAGAAAATTAAGAGGATTTCAGGAGCAGGTCTTCTGGGATCCAGTTCAACATATATATTTATTTATTTATTATTAAGAAGATCAACCTGTTAAACAACACAAAACTCATGGAATCAGAACATCAACAAGCCGAAAAACTCCCAAGAGTTATATGGCCTTTTAACGACACTGAGAGTGTCGCGTCAAGCTACTGCTTCTCTCGTATTCAATTTAGTATTCGATAGTATCTAGAACGGTTAACATGAGCGTCTCCAAGGTGATTAACGTTTCTCAACTTCTTGGGAATAAAGTGAAACCGACAAATGAGCGATTTGGATTATGGCTGTTGGCAGAAAATATGTGCAACAATAATCTGGTGACATATATTGGTAATATTTGTTATGTCGAAGGCGAACAGATGCTGACTGGCGGACACACACACACCAATTACAGAACCATTTTGTGACAATATAATGTTGGTTAAAATTTGCGACCTTTTTGACGCCGAACAAACATCTGCAAATAAAAGGATGTTTATCCTAAAAAAAGAAATTTGTGGTGCATTTAACATCTATCTACGAAGAAAGTTCGACCGATTTGTTTCCGCTAGGCATGGTGTTAAACCTAAGCTTCCGTTTTCTCTGGAAAGCACTAACAAGATGGGCCAGAGAGTAAAAGAAATTATCGGAAAAGAAGACCTCGAATATATTAATAAAAAATTCCAAAATCCTATATGTGTTCCATACAAAGTGGAACTAGCAGATGTTAAGTTGGAAACTTTATTGGAGGAACTACCAGATATATTAGACGAACTCGAAAAAGATTATTTCTATTTTTTTGACATGGATGTAACCCAAGATTTTGCTGGCATATTTAGCAAGATGGAGATGTGTAATTATTTAACTACAAAGCATAACTTTTGCTATAAGGGAGAATACGAAGAAAAGTGTAATATTATAGTTGACAACGATAAAACTGCCGGAATTGATTGTTTAACATGGCTTACAACCAATGCAAGAATTAAGATATACAACAAATTTGTGTGTCAGATAACAAGTCCTCGCGGTAATAAACAACTTGGCAATCATATAGTAGATTTTTTACGTTGCCCAGATGTACGTTTAAGGGAAACTTTTGCGTCTACTTTAGCCAAAGAACATGGTATTACGCGATTGGAAGCGACAATATACAACTGTACAATTGGAAGCTGTGTCAGTGCGGAACGGGTGTATAAACCCTTAAAAGACTGTTTAACCTTATTGGAAGATAGTAAGTTATACTTCCCAAAGGCACCAATGTACTCGGTACCACTTGCCAAAATGTGGAGTAAGCTATCGGACAAGCTACAAAATAGCTGCTGTTTAGTGTATAATAACCTGCTACAGTACGTGTATTGGGGGAATGGCAATACAAAGAAATTGACGGCCAATGTGCCAATGTACTCGGTACCACTTGCCAAAATGTTGAGTAAGCTATCGGACAAGCTACAAAATAGCTGCTGTTTAGCGTATAATGACCTACTACAGTACATGTATTGGGAGGGAATGGTGATGCAAAGAAATTGACGGGGTTGCAAATTAAGTTGTCCGAAAAACCAGAGGAAAGAGAAAAATTGATAAAGTATGTGCTTTCGGCTTTTAGTTTTAACTATTTACCTGTAAATTATTTGGAGATACTAGAGGAGGAGGATAGCCACGATAAAATAAAAATCTTAAACAAGTGCTACATTAAAGCAGGTAGTATATATTTTACACAATCTGCAACACCATATTCTACAATTTCAAAAGAAATAGTCATTTCGGAATTGGGGTTGATAGATACGCCTAACATTCGTCCAGAGGTTGTACGACAACGCGTAAATATTGGCAGTAAACTCTATCCGTTTACGCTAAAGGAAATTGTCCCATTATGCACGCCATACGTTGTAAGTGGAAGAAAAAGACAACTGGAATTAGAGGAAATGGATGCAAAAAAGCGAAAGTTGGACTACATGGAAAACATGGCTACAATACGCGAACAATACAAAGATGTGTTAGACAAAAAACATCTTATTAGAGAAAATGAGGAAGAATTAAAAGATTATTTTATGTGCCGATGGGCTGACTTAGATACATCTGGTTTCTACAAGTTGTATGCATTTGTGGTTAGTAGAAAAGACTCTTTTAGTTATGTAGGCGTTCTTGCGGGAAAGGATGATACTAAATCCGTATATTTTTAAAAGGTTATTCTAAAAACGTATTTATCGAAATGGCGGATAACATAGACGACCTAAGGAATGCGGGTTTCGTAACTTTTGCGTACACCACACGCAAAGGGGGTCCGTTAAACATTGTATATTTGCCTAGTAAAGAACCTTTCGGATCATTTAAAACCGTGGGTCTTACAACCTATAACAACCATATATTTCCAAAAGTGGTAGACATGCAACTACGCAACAGTGAGTGGAAGAATAAGGATTTCCTCCAATACCGACAAGTAGAAGATACGTATGCAAGATATAGTGGGAGAGCCGCGATTAAAAGATTGTCACAAGCTGCAAGAATTACACGAAGGAATGGATCTGGTTGTCGGTGAAATCAAAGACTTTATATATAGAGACAAACTTCGGTACATTCTGCAATTCGATAACCTAGACGGTCTCTATGTATCAAACTATTAGCTAAAAAAGGAGATAAAGGACTTGGGTGTCGATATAAATTTTAAGCTGCGAATAAAATTAGATAAAATTAAAAACCACTCCAAACAAACATAAAGAAAAGACTGTCTTCTGTGTATAACTTTGTATTAAAATTAAGTTTAAACGGCTCCATGCTTGGCATTAAATTTTTTTAAATTTTGTTATGTATAATGTCAGAATAAAAATTTTAGAATAGTATTACATTGCTCTTTATTTATAAAAGGTTATGACATCACCACCAGGGATGTGTCTGGGGCGTACACGAGGGAAGCGGAAGTTAATAGTCACCAAGCATCTAATTCTTTATTTGGATGGTATCGAGTACTTGCCGGTGTATGTATCCGAAGTAAAAAACACGATTTGTACACGTAGATTATTAAATAAAATTAGTGTATCGAGGGAAGATGACAAGCGTAACGTCATCCCTGGAAGCATATCAACCCATGCATGGAGGCATAAAGTTATAAATCTAAGGTAGTTGTTTGATTTTGTAAATCTATTGTATATATTAGTTTTTAAATTCCATAATTTTTAAGTTCTTCGCCCACCTTTCAAATCCTTCCTGCTTCTATCCTGGTGGACAGAGTATACGTGTTATCTCCACGTGTTGTTCGCGGGACACAGCGGTTTTAGATTTCTAGGGAAATGGTTGGTTAAAGCATATGTCTTGGGTAGCGAAAAAAGGGTTTTAAAGATGGAGTTAAATAAAGATGGGTAAAAATTAGAGGTTTGGGTCTTTAAAAGGCGTGACTTTGTAAAGGGTGGTTCTATTTAATTCTATTTGCAGATTTGAGCTCCCTAGAGAAATCTAATATTAGTCGATACTAAACAAAATATAGTTATCTTAAAAGAGTGACTATCCGGCTAACAATAAGTACAATATACCGCTTGTGAACAAGAAAAAGTTGTAGGGAAATTCAAAAGACGAATTTAATGGGAATCTAGTTTTATAATTTGTTGGTAGTAGGGCTAAGTCCTACCGTATTGTAAGCGAGAAAGACACGATTAAAAGATTAAAGGGGTCTCACAAACTGTAGTTAAGTAAAACCTAGGGTCCTACAACCTATAACGAGCATATATCCCCAAAAGGGGTGGGCATGCAACTACGCAGCAGTGCGTGGGAGAATACGGATTCTGTCCAATAAGAAATTAAAGTTTCCATGTACGTAGCACCAGTCATTGGGAAATGGTAGAAATGTTAAACCTATAAAGGCGATTATTAGTTGTGGTTTAGAAAAATAGTAGTTTTCTTGGACTAAATAAAATAGCTTAGACTGATTAATGTATATGGTTACATATTCTCGTACACATCCACAAACATCTGCTTACGTCCGTATACGGACATGGCGATGCCAGTAGTTTTTGTTTAACAAATAGTAGGAAAGATACGTTAGGTGTTAGTGTGTGGAAGCCCATAGGATCGTTGTATTAAAAAAGAACGATGTGGCGGAATGTATGGTGGTCCCCGTTAGAATAATCGAATGTGGTTAATCGATTGTATTAGATGTTTAAATATGGGAAAGTGTAAAAGCCTACATAAGCAAAATTTAATTATCAGACAAAAAAAGTGCGCGATGTGCTATACCTTTAAAGAAAGTATAGAATGGTGCTTTGCAGCAGTCCTAACAGTAAAAAACTGACTTTTTCAAGCAACTACAAGAATAGCAGTAGCGCAGAGAAGGGGTATGCATGTATTATACAGCGCATTGTTAGTTTACGGGTAGCTCGAACGTGTAATTGATTACGACTTATAGATTCCTCGAAGGTTTAAAAATTCTGAGTCCATTGT
Source organism: Platerodrilus igneus (assembly GCA_036346225.1). Classification (NCBI taxonomy): domain Eukaryota; kingdom Metazoa; phylum Arthropoda; class Insecta; order Coleoptera; family Lycidae; genus Platerodrilus; species Platerodrilus igneus. The sequence continues at coordinate 5,657,933 of JARFIW010000307.1, read as the reverse complement.
CGTTTGAAAAATGTTTGGAAATTATCAGAACGGGAGCGGGTCAAAGTTTAAGTTAGATGGATGATTGACCGAGTTTTTTTCTACCTTTTACGAGGGAATCGGAAGTTGACCGACATCGAGCATCTAATTCTCTATTTGGGCGATATCGAGTACTTACCGGTTCTAGAAATCATTACGTGCGACCGACCGCTATGCTAAAGTGAAAAAGCCTACAGAAGCAAAATTTAATTATCAGACGAAAAAGTGCGCGATGTGCTATACTTATAAATAAAGAATAAAATGGTGCTTTGCATCGGTCCTAGCAGTAAAAAAAAAGACTGACTTTTTCTAGCAACTACAAGAATAGCAGTGGCGCGGCGAAGGGCTTTGCATGTATTATACAGCGCACTGTTACTGTAAAATATGTTAGTTTACGGGAAGCTCAAACGTGAACAAATTAAATTTTAATCTATAATTAACCGCGGTCGTAAAAATGAGAAATTAATGGTTAATTTTAATGCCGCTTAGCATATACTTTTGCTTGGTGATTCATTTAGTAAATATTCAAGCCTACCATTTTCGAAAATATGACGTAGAAGTTATTTAAAATTAAATTGCTTTATTAGTAAGTATTCTGTAGACAACAAGTTTGGCGTTCCTTTAGTAAAGGTTTAAAGTGTTTTATTAAGTTTTTGTTTATAGTAGCACTGCATCTTCTACCGCACGACTTGCAACCAATTTGTGTGCGTGTGCTACCACCCTTTTAGATTTTTAATACGCACGCGATGCGATTGCTGATCCGTATAACATGGAAGACGTTTCCGATGTTTCTACTAACGGCATTCGCAGCATGGACGAAGCGAACCGGGCGCATACATTAGTGCTAAATGTACTAGACGAGCAGCAAGGATTGCCACAAGATGACGTCATTTAGTTTCTCGCTGAATTCTCAACTTCGTTCGGGTATCTTCGGAAACCTTCGGTTTGCATTCTTTAGGGTACATAAAGCAGGTACGCAAGAGTAAACTTTTTAGTTATAAGTTAGTTTGCTTACAAGTTTCACCAAAGCCCTATAGTGCGGATTTTGTTTTGTACTAAAATGGTACCTGCAAACGTTTTCAAATGCGACTCTTGCGGTGCTTTCTACACCTAGAAAAATACTCTCAAACGACACCAGAACAAATGTCGTGGTGTAACATCGCCCACGGTTAAGCTTATACATCAGTCAGCAGGAAAGTACTTTAACTGTATGTCTTGCGGTTTCGCTTTTACGAGAATGGACAGCTTACAGCGACATAAGGAAAAACAGCATGGTATGTCATTAAGCCGTAAACGTTCAGCTCCGCCAGCAGTTGGAGAGCCTTCCCCGAAGCAGTCACGGATTCTGTGCAAAGTGTGCGACACGGAGGTGTTAAAGTCTGCATACCCTGGTCATCTACGGAGCAACAAACCTAAAAATGCATCAGTTACCGCTACTAGCGACGATGGAGTAGAAATGGTTAGCACTGCGTTTAACAACCGTATGGCTAGCTATCGCATAAAGAACGCCTGTGTCGACGATGGAGTGTCCGAGTTTCTTTGGAAGCAGAAAGAGCGATTTATTCGATTAATTAATGATAAAAGAATACATCATACAGCAATAAAAGTCTATTGCGAACTCTACGGCGTTTACACCAAAATGGGAAAAGAGACTACCCATGTGAAATCCTTTAACACAAAAAATGTAGTTATAACGTCTTCTAGTAATCTGGAAAATATGTACGAGGTCTTAAGCGAAACCATAAGAACAAAATCAGAGGAAAGTGAAACATGTGGGACCGGTTGGTCTTTGGAAAAGGTGCTCTATTTAGAAATAAATATTAATAAGTATAAACCGATATGAGAAGTTCTAGGTTAAGAATAAAAAATTGTGAACATGTATTTAGAAATGTGGTTTACAAAATTTAAACTGTATTAGTAAAAATTGTCTGTAATAAAAAGTTTTAAGAATGGTTTTGAGATTTTCTTTTAGGTATGAGCTGCAGGAAAGTTATAATTTAGAAGGTGTGTGTGTAAAACGGTAAGGGGTGGTTTGATTTTAAATCTATTTACAGATTCGGATTCTGCATAAAATTCTAAACTAATTTGATGTATTGCATGACTAAAAATTTTATAAGGACGGTCAGAAATCGCTACCAGCAAAAAATCTTAAAATGAGGGTAGCTCCCTGGGGGATGATGAATTCTAAGAAATTCCTAGAGATTCGGTTAGGTGAGAAAATTCTAATATTAATTGATACCAAACAAGGTACACTTATCTCGAAAGATAAGCTAAACAAGATAGAAAGTATGGTATGACATTAAAAGGGAGTAGTGGTACGGTTGCGGTATGCTCGCTAGAAGGCATGTGTGTAATTTTGTAAGGCGTTGTCCTATTTTAAATTTGTTTGCATATTTGGATTCCGCGTAAAATTCCAGACTAATTTGATGTACCGCATGTAAAAAAAATGTTTAAGGACGGTCAGAAATCGCTGCCGGTAAAAAATCTTAAAATGGGGGTAACTCTATGGGGGATGGTGCTATCTAAAAAATTTCTAGAGATTCGGGTAGTTGAGAAAATTCTAATATTAATTGATGCCAAACAAGATATATTTATCACGTGGATGGAAATGGCAAGGCGAAAAAAACTATTTGGTTCAGAATGTTAGCGGTAAAAAAATCTTAAAATTGGGGTACCTCCCTAGGGGGTGATGATATCTAAAAAAATTTTAGAAATTCGGGTAGCTGAGATCCGAGCAAGGAGAGAGCAGTAGGAGCAAGGAGGAGATTTCTTTAAAATAAGACATTATAGTGCGAATTTACATGTAAATTTGGTCCAGATGAGTGAGGAAATGAGAGATTCTGGAGGAAATGAGGTCACAGGAGCCCCGAAAAACAACTACTTCTATCGACATCTTAAAGTGGTAATATAACGTAAAATATTTAGATTCATGAATATTTGAGCATAAAACTATTATGTAGAAGAAACAACAATAAGCACTCATTGGATATAGGAAACCCTGTATAGCCTACGCTTACACAATAGTTCGAAATTACTTTGCGCTACTTCAACTGTAATAATTTTTTTTCACAAGCGGGAATAGAAATCATCTTCTCTGGTGTCAAAATCATGACAAAAGTATGCCATTTCCTCTTTAGGAAAATAATAAGTAAAGCACTTCCAGGGAGTTTTCATTGTTTTGACAGTTTAAAAGAAAGTTACAAACACATTTTCCGTTCATTATATGAAATTAATTGACTTCGTTTTATCAATTCAAATAGGTAATCATAAAGGGGTGAAAAGGTAAATTGATCATCGTAACGTTGTGCACTCTGTGTAGATTAAAAAAGGGACTAGCCGTGGCATAATAATAATAATAATATTAAAATTACTAAAATTTGAAGTGAGAACACAGAGCGGTGGCGTTAAGTAAAACGTTCAATACACCGAGTACGGCGTTATCATATCAATTATTTTTTTAATGGCTGCCCAAGCCTGGGGCTCGATTTAAGAGAAATTACAGAGAAGAAAAGGGCGGGACATTAATATTAATTAATATTCATAGCAAGAAATAGAATAATTAGGAAATTATTAGAAAGTGTTAAGAATACGCCAAGTGGATGCAACATTGTAACACAAGGACAATTTGTAAAGTTTATTAACGTTCATGAAAACGGATGCGCTACTTTGTATCGCAGACGATAGTGACACTGCAGATGTCAGGTCACAGACGGTCACTGACGGTTAGGTACCGTAATTACTTAGAAAATAAGATTACAACAATGTAATTATGAATAGAGTTAAGAATAAGTAGACATGAGATCTGAAAGTTCCCACAGACATGTGAAGGGGTAGGGATATTATAAAAGGCCCAGGAGCCCCAGTCGACGACAGTCAGTCAAGTGATCAACTTTTACATTGCAGTTTACTTGCTACTCAAAATAGTATAATTATTAGTTATTTTCGGACTTAGAATAAATTTAATTCAAGCTTTGTAAAATTTCATAATTAATGTCTGTTTAAGACACGATTCTACTCTAATGTAGTGTAGTAAACAGACGACTTTAATTGAAGACTTTGAAAGTTCTATTGCCATTCTGAAAAAAGTAGCTAATTGCAATGTTTTCAAAAATTGAAAATGAAGGAATAATGAATTACTGCAAGTTAAAGTTTTAATTTGAAACTGAAATGGATTTAATAGTAAATTGATGATGTAGTTTAAACGATTTGGACAATATTAGTATATGAATTTGTAAAGAATATATTAAATTTAACTGGCATTTAATGGTAAATTTGAAACTATTTGGACGATCTTGGTATATCGAGTAGAAATGCAATTTTGATGTTTAATGATATTTAATGAAGACATTCCAACCATATGGAAAAAGAAGACAAATATAATTTACACCATAAAACTAAAATCATATTGTTTTAAAATTTTTAAAATAACTTTTTTTTTAGTTAATTAATTTAAATTACGTATGATTTTGTGTGTAAATCTTTATGTGAGAGTGGATAATTTGCTTTTAGGCTGACTTACTTTGGTTGGCTACACTTTACTGAATACACTCAACGACTTATCCCATGATAATTTTTACATTCATACTTGCTGCTTTTACCTTTGTACAAAGGGACAATGATCACACTCTTCCAATCTTTATGCACCTTTGCTTGTTCGATGCACAACTCTGTCAGTTTGCACAAACATTCAATCATCACTCTGGGGCCCATACTTAAACACTTGTTATTCCATCTACACCCGCCGCTTTGCTATTCTTTACCGCCTTCCAAACCTCAACTACACTGCATTCGAACTTTATGCTACTATCTACGTTTTCGACTAGTACATTACTGCTCTCTTCATAATCCACACAGTAATCTGCATCCTTCTTGCCACCACCATGCACCGCCTTAAAATACTCTTTCCAACCGTTTCTTACACTTGCTTGGTCATAAACAATTCCATATCTACTGTTCGTTTATATTTTTCGGTAGGGGTAGATCCATTGTTCTTCAGCCAACCTTGTTCGGAATTGTTTATTTTATGGTTTTATCCACAATTTTTTTAATTACTGTATTATACTGCACTGGCAAAAAACTATATAATACTGCTTTGAACTCAACTTTTGCTGAAACAATTATAATAGACCTTTCTTTGATTTGTATAGAAATTTTCAATTACCATAAGTTTCATTGTCGTATTATTGTGTCATTTTGTTAATAAACATTTGTTGATTGGTTCAATATTGGCTTGGATTAATTATTTATCTACAAAAAAATTATGTTAGGGATTGGATATTAGCGGTACAGAGTGTGGTGAAGTTCAAAGTGAAATAAAACGAAAAATATTACAAACACAAGTTTTACACGAAAAATTTGATCCTAAATTAGTATTCAGTTACCCAGTTTTGAAAAGTCCAATAGATAAATTTAGACTATTGTGAAAACTCGTTGAATACTTTACAAATTCAAGTTTCTGAGTTTCTAGGAAAATAGATAAACATTGTTTTATTTATTAAATTTGCTCATCATCATTGGGTCTTCAGTCCTGAAACTGGTTAGACGCGTACCATCATTGTTTCCTATTCTGAACTAACCTACAGATTTCCCCGAAATTTGCACAGTCTGCATCTATCACTATCTGATCTAGGTCTACATCCACCTCTTTTTTCCTATCTCTGCTTGTCATATATCCCATACTATTCCCCAAAAAATGCCTTAGAACGAATTCTGCCCTTCTATTTCTCATATATTTTTCCCAAAGATATCCTTGTTCCCTTACTGTTTCTATAACCTATTTGTTATTACCTTTGTCTGTCCATCCTCAAACATCTGAAGCACGGCATTTCAAAGGCCGCTACTGTTCTTCTGTCTGCTTTTCAGACTGCTCGTATTTCGTAGGCATACTGTCTGTGCTGTGCTCCACACATACGCTTTCAACAACTTTTTGTTCTATGTTTGTTGTCTTTCATCATAGGCGCCGTTCTTTCTTGTTAGATGCAGTTCGGTCCCCTTCTATTGTTTTACAATTATATACCCTATTTCTCAGACATTCAGTGGTTGCGAAGGGGGGTAAGCAGTCTTTGGCTGCCAAGTTCCCCCAGCACTTGAACATTTACTGATTTAATATTTTTTCCAATATATCTTTTCGCACAGTCAACATTAGTTGCAGATATTTCAAAAAAAACAACTAGTTGTTTATAATAATAATCAGATTTATTGCGCTTATTTTTTCGTCATTGGGTTTCCCGTCTCAAAACTGGTTGGACATGTACCTGCACTTATTTATTTTCTAAACTAACCTACATAGTTCCCTAAAATTCACACACAGCAATACAGCTCGGTTCCCCTTATATTGTTTTCTAATATTATGCCTATTTATTGAAGGGGTTAAGCAACCTGTGGCTGCCAAGATCCCCCAACACTTAGACATTTACCAAAATAATAGTTTTCCAGTAAATGCTTTCATGCAATTACCATAATTCGAGGATATTGCCCATCCAATGCTTGTAGTTGCTTATAATAAATATCATATTTCTTCTATTGTTTTCTAATATTATGACCTATTTCACTGAGATTTATTGAAGGGGGTTAAGCAACCCGTGGCTGCCAAGATCCCCCAACACTTAGACATTTGCCGAAATAATAGTTTTCCAGTAAATGCTTTCACGCAATTACCATTATTCGAGAATATTGCCCCTCCAATGCTTGTAGTTGCTTATAATAAATATCATGTTTAAGTGCAGTTACTTTCTTCGTCATTAATTTATCCAATTTGGGACTGGTTGGATGCGTACCTCCATTGATTTCTCTTCTGAGCTACCCTACACATTTCCCTGAAACTCCTACAGACTACATCTTTCACTATCTGTGTGCAGTAGTCTAACCTAGGTCTACCTCTTCTTCTCTTTTTTCCTATCTCTGATTCTAGTATATTCCGCACTATTCCCTCATGCCGTAGTATGTGGTCTATCATCCTATCTCTCCTATTTTTTACCGTTTTCTACATATTTCTTTCTTCCCCTACCATTTTTAGTACCTCTTCGTTCTTAATTTTGTCTGTCCATGATATCTACATCATACGTCTGTAGCACCACATTTCAAAGGCTTCTACCTTTTTTTTGTCCGCTTCTCCCACTGTCCAGGCTTCACAGCCATACAGTGCTGTGCTCCACACATATGTTTTGAGCAATCTTTTCCTTGTTTCTATGTTTGTGGTCTTTGAGCACAGTAGTTGCTTTTTCTTGTTAAATGTAGCACGACCTTGTGGTAATCTTTGTTTTATATCTTTTGTGCTTTTCCCATCTTGCGTTATTTGGCTTCCTAGGTAGCAGAAATCCTTAACCTCTTGTAAGTTCGTGTTACATATTTGTATTCTTGTTTTTGATTTATTTTTTCCTCCTTTGCATACTAGTACTTTAGTTTTACTTTTGTTAATTTTCATACCGTATCTCTCTGTTAGAACCGTTTCCATTTCATTGAGAGCAGCTTCTAACTCTTGCTTGCTAGATGCTAATACCGCTATACCATCTGCAAATCTAAACATATCAATTTTTTGTCCCTGCATAGTAATTCCAAATGTCTTCCTGCATTTGACAGTATTCATTGCATCTTCAATGTACAAGTTAAAAATTAGTGGGGATAGGGAACATCCCTGTCTCACCCATTTCCTGATGTTTACTTCTCTACGTTCCTGCTCTAATTCTATTACTCCTGTTTGCTCTTTGTATAAGCTATGTACTATCCGTCTATCCCTATAACTCATTCCAATCTTTTTGAGTATTTCGAACATTTTTTTCCATTTTACATTGTCAAATGCTTTTTCCAGATCTACAAACCCTATATACACGCTTTCCCCTTTTTCTATTGCTTTCTCCATTATCACCCTCAGAGCTAAGATAGCCTCCCATGTTCCCCTGTTTCGCCTAAACCCAAATTGGTCTTCTCCTAGTATTTCTTCAGCCCGTTTTTCCATTCGTCTTTGTACAATTCTAGTTAATATTTTTGATACGTGTGCTGTCAAGCTTATTGTTCGAAAATTTTCACATCTATCTGCGCCTTTCTTTTTTGGTATAGTTACTATGATGTTATGTTTGAAATCTTTGGGCATCTCGCCTGTCTCATACATATAGCTTACAAGTTGGAAGAGACGTTCTGTTACTGCTTGATCAGCGGCTTTTAGAGTCTTCGCTTGCACCTTATCTGTACCCGGCGCCTTACCATTTTTCAGACCCTTTAATGCTATTTCAATTTATCTCTAAGTATAGGATATCCCAAGTCATCATTTTCAATGTCTGATTCCTGTTCTAATGCAGTTAGTTCTTCTCCTGCATATAAATTCCCTATATATTCTTGCCATCTACCCACTTTCTCTACATTTTCTATAATGACATTTTCTCCCGCGTCCCTTATATTTTTGCTATACGGTTCTATGTCCCTAAAATTCGTTCTAATTAGTTTGTATGCTTCATCTGTCTTTCCTTCTTCCATCTTAGTTTGTACCTCTTTGCACTTTTCATCAATCCATTGTTCTTTAGCTTTCCTGCATTTTCGAATAATTTCCCATTTTATGGCTTTGTATCTCTGTTTTCGTGTTTCGTCTGATTTTTTTTTGTATTTTCGTCTTTCTTCTATTAAATTCAAGATATCCTTTGTTATCCATGGTTTCTTATTTACTTTTTGTGTATACCCCAGAATATCTCTGGCCGCCATGTCGAGGCTGGATTTAATGTTATTCCATTCTGTTTCTACTTCCTTAGTATCAGATATTTTCCCGATATCTTTGAGCAATTCATTTGACCTTTTTTCGAATCTTTCTTGAATATCTTTCTCTTTTAGTTTCTGTAGGTCCAAGTGCCTTTTTCCGTTTCTTTTTTTCAAATTTTTAAATTTAAGTGCGGCCTTCATAATTACGATGTTGTGGTCAGTGTCTATATCTGCTTCTGGGTAGCTTCTACAGTCTTTTACTTGATTCCTAAACCGTTGTCTAACAAGAATGTAATCTATTTGATATCTTCCTATATCTCCTGGCATCTTCCACGTATATCGTCATCTAGCATGATGTTGAAATAATGTGTTTGTAATGATTAAATTTTTCTTGTCGCAAAATTCTACCAGCCTATTTCCTCTGTCGTTTCTAGTGCCTAAACCAAATAAACCTACTATCGCTCCTTCCCTACCCTCACCTACCACTGCATTAAAATCCCCCGTAATTATTAAATTTTCATGTCCTTTTACATGTCTTAATATGTCTTCGATATTTTTGTAGATCGCTTCTACCTCTTCGTCACTGTAGCTAGAGGTGGGCATGTATACTTGTATTATTACTGTGTTTACGGGTTTAGATTCTAATCTAACCATGAATACTCTTTCATTCTTTTGTAAGTAATTTTCTACACAGTATCCTATCTTTTTCCGCATAACTATCCCCACACCCAAATTTCCTTCCTCGGCTCCTGTATGAATTACCCTGAAGTCTCCACTCCAAAAATCCCCCGCCTCTGGCCACCGAACTTCGCTGATCCCTACTATATCTAATGATAACCTATTTATTTCGATTTTTAGGTACTCTAGCTTACCCACTTGCTTCATAGTTCTAACATTCCACGCTCCGACTCGCAAAATGTTCCCGACTCTTATTCTTAACTTTCCGATCGCATCCTCCGAAGTAGTCCCCTCACGGAGATCCGAATGGGGGACTATTTTAACTCCGGAATCTTTTACCCCAGAGAATGCCATCATTTTATTATAATTTAGGTACGCTGTGTACTTGGGAGGTAATGTGGTGGTTTCCCGTTGCCTTCCACATCGCGGTAGTGTGTCTTAGACTGCCATACCGACCCCTATGGTATCTGCCAATCTAAGTACCGAAAGAGCCGCTGCAATCTTTCGGGGACCTGTCTTAGTCTGGTTCGTCACTAACGACCCTACTACCTTGGTTGGACCTGTAGTTTGGCTCTTTAGCTCATTAGAACACCCAAGCCATTTCACCTGTTCTATTAATCTAGAACTACGGCAAGGTGCAGGTCTATTCGAAATGGATTAAATTTGCTATACGCAATTATTTTTAATATCTTATTTAATTTTGATCGTTACCCCTTTCGATGATCAATTTTCTCTTTTCACCCCTTTATGATTACCTATTTAAATTGATAAAACGAAGTCAATTAATTTCATATAATGAAAAGAAATATTATTTACAATTTTTGAAATTCTTTAAATACACCCTTCAATCAATTAATATCATATGTATCATTTATCCCAAAATTTATATACTTTGAATTCAATATAAGTCACCAAAAACTACCTCTTTACAAAGTAATCTGGAACAGTTTTGATGCGGAGGGTATCCGTTATGGAGGTGAAAATAATATCGAATTACCTAATTCTTGGCACATTTTCATGAGGGTCTCTAAATTTAAATGTAAAGGGTTACCTTGGGGTAAAAATTGCACCAGAAAAAATCTTTACACTTGGCTTTTATTGGAACATTTTCGGGATAGCTAATACATAATAAATAATAATAATAAATGAATAATAAAGAATTTTTTGCACCTCTACTTTAAGAGTTGAATAAATTTGTACCTTATTTATTTGTCCAGTCCAGTAAAAACTGTCAAAAGTTGAATTTAGCAAAACAGCGCGGCGGAAGACTAACCAAAAACAAACATGGGGATTTATTGTTCATGCACCATGGTGCTCAAAGTTAACGGAAATTCTCAGCACCGTCAACACGGTGTTTATACAACTTGCATATCTATTACTATTATCAAACAATCTATGCTATTATATTACTTCTTAATTCAGGCTTAAGGCTCGCCTCAAATAACTCTCTTTTCCTTACAACTATTGGTCCATCTCACTCTTGCAACGTCTGGTATTGATTCATTCAGCTTAGTCGAGCCTGAACCCCTCAAGTCCAACTTCCTTTTACAGCATTAATCAATCGATTCTGGCTGCCTTGTTGCTATCTGTTGTTACAGATTTTGCCATGTTTTGGAGGGTGGTTGATGCGGATCTTTCTCTTGATTGCTCTCCAACTATATGATATCCAAATTCTGAGCCCACCGGCCTGTGGTTTTCAACCGACAGGATGGCTATTTGCCACAGACCGCTTCATCGTCAGGTAGCTTGTCGAACAGGACTGACGGATGTGCATCCCCAACGATTTCGCTTGACACCCCACATAGCTGGAAAACGCCCTCGAGTTGTCACCTTGTTTCGCCCGGAGACGAAAGTAGGTAAATGTTGATTCCTCGATGCCTGTGTAATTTAAAGTATTTACCTACCGCGTGAGGGTATCCAATTAATAATAAATAATAAATGGGAAGGACCTCTAACACTATAGTACCCTCACGTTTCGGGACATTGCCTCGCAGCTGCTGCAGTCGGTGAGAAGGGGAGGTTCATTAAACAACAACACACTAAGACAAAATTCCAATTGTTTTATTAAACGGCCTACTAACTAACTTAACCTAATTACATATGCATACAAAATTATACAGTAATTAACAATATTTACAAAAGGGCGCCACCATGGGAATTAAACGGCCCAGGGACCGATCGCGGTAATAGCTTTCGTCGCACTTTGTTCGTGACGATGATCTAAGATTGCAGAACAGAAAATACGTCACTTCACAGGGACAAATGTTATTAAGTTTCCGGCTAGCACAAACACAACTTAACTAAACAATTCTAAAGTCCTTATTTTATGAATATTAACAACAGTTCTGGGTGCAAGCACCCCAATACATATAATTAATTAACGCTACCGTAGTCTAACTAACTTGCATACTGAAACGACCTTCCTTTAATCACGGGGTCATCAATAACAGGAAAAACACGACCTTCACACGGGTCAAATAGTACAATAACGGAATTCGTGGCTTAGTTATTACAAGCCTCGGACTACGTCGAAACACAATAAAATAAGGAACCCTTCAAAAGAAGCGGTCTTTAACAATAACCTAAAGGGATTAAATACCGGAACGGAAATTTAACCCGAAGTTGTATGTTATGAAAGTCGACAGATATTGTATTTAAACAAATAAATGACTTATGATGCATAACACAGCTTTGAGTTCATAGTAATGCCATATATAATAATTACTTACTCAGAAAAATAAACTAACTTTGAACATAACGGCACGCACTTGAATTCAGAGAAATAAAACACTTACTCAATCTTGCAAGACCGCGAGCTTCAGACTCTAACGCGTCTGGAAATAAACAACCCCGATTGCCACCGGCTGGCATCCTTATATACATTTAAGTTAATTGAAAAATAACCCCTTTCTTGGCTCTCATACTCGGCTTAGGATACGCCGGTCGTAAATCTTTAAGATTAATTAAAGTGCCAATGCCTAAGATAGCCACACAAGTAGCTCTCCGAACTAATTTTTAGTTGAGTGTTCCGCTAATTGAAAAATTCCTTCCGACCACCCAGACATAAATAGGGTCCTAGAACATGATTGACATCTAATCATAGATAGCAACTAATCTGATATGTTTAGTGCCTTTGAAGTAAAGTGCCTTTAGAAAAATTGATTAACTCTTGGATTAGAACTTTCTGGGAACTTCGCTGGGAACCTACTTGGGTGATTCCGCAGCCGCTACAATTGCAGACCTTCATTCTAATAATTAGAATGCTAAAATTAAACTAGAAAATAACTATTTTTAGGAATACTAGAACTATTAGAGCGTATTAAAACAGTATGTTACACCTGCTGTTGGAATGTCTAGTATTGACTAACTACCTTACTTTATATGTAAAAATACCGAGAGACAAATTGGAGACTGTTGTTGCGGAATGACCTGATGTAGCACTTACAGAAACTTATTATGGCATCACAAAGTTAACTTTAAATAGGAATATTCAAAAAGTAATAGACAGTTAAACCAGGTATTCAAATTTATATATAATTTAAGTGCAAAGTTGCTGATGAGGCACTGCCTAACCTGCTTCATAGAACAAGCAGCCATTTGACTTGAATTGGTCAGTGTATTTGGAGGAAAGTACAAGAAGTAGACTTAACAGAGGAGTACAACACCAACGAAGACTAAAAAATTTTAGTTCGAAGAATTTCAGCGCTTCCTTTTTTACCCTTACATCTTCTTGACGATAGCTGGATAGATGTAATGGCAAATGCGCCACCTCTTGTTCCAAGAATTCAAGAATTTTTGGATTATGTAGTTACTACATGGGTTGATGGTCAGGACACAATGTTTTCATGCCCGAAATGTGGAACCACCATAGAAATTTTACCACCAGAACCATCAATCACCTTAAAGGATGGCATAGTGGCTTCAAAAAATCCATAGAAAAAGCCCATTCAAACATCTACAAGTTTATTGCTGCTTTATAAAAAGAACATTCTAAATTTGAACTCAAAGTGATGCACGAGGATGTCGGATTCAATCCAACGGTTGGGAAAAGGAAATATGTCCATGTCAATAGTCGTTTAGAATGCTTAACGAATTTCTTGGACAATGGGGAAATTAGTAGATTAGAATTTCTAGATACCGCAAATAATTAACACCTCGTACAACTTCAAAGCAATTGAAGATTAAAAATAATATTCTAAAGGGTTTATATATTAGCTGGTATTCACTTTATTAAGATATTTTACATATTGTTGCGAGCTACTATTAGGCAACCTGTCAAACACACAAGCGCCGTAGGCTCTGCATATTCTCCAGGGTTCGAGAATTCTTATAGCAATTACTGGAGGATGAGTCATTCTTTTTAATTTAGAGTATATATAAGACCGCTAATAAATGCAAGTCGAATGTAAAATTATATCGTGTATAGTAAAAGTAGTTGAGCTTTTGGAAGTCCAAGACTATACATAAATGTTATATGATGTGTCTAATGTACATGCAGCTTGTAGTATACATAATTAGATAGAAGTGTAATAAGAATAGTTGTGTTAGTGTTATTAATGGACCTATGGTAAAGAAGTTAGTTTAAGAAGATATTAGTGCTTGTAAATTCATTAGTGCGATAGTGCTTCATTGTTAATTGGCTGAAAACAACTATAAATAAGGCATATACTGTTAATTAGACTTGTGAACAGTAAGTAATAAAGACTCTTGTTATTACTTGTTTTAAATTAGAGAAACGCGGTAGCAGTAGTCCGTTACAATATTGTTAAAATAAAATACGTATATAAAATAAAAGGTCTCGATTACTCTTTGATTTCTAATAACACAAAACGCTTTGACCGCTAGCTAGACTGCTAGATTTGTATAGCTCGACCATTTTGTCTTGTCATTTTTGGGGATAGGTTTTTAATTTTGGTTTTGAAGGGGTGATCCTAAATTAAACATTCTTCCAGAAATGAAATTTAGGCTGTTGAATTTTAAGAATTGCCACCTCACGTGCATAAGTTATTTTTGGGAGTGGGTTTTTAATTTTAGGGGTTGAAAGGGTGATCCTAAATGAAAAATTATTTCAGAAATAAAATTTAGGCTGTTGAATTCTAAGAACTTCCACCTCACGTGCATGAGTGATTTTTGGGGGTGGGTTTTAGTTTTAAGGATTGAAAGGGTGATCCTAAATGAAAAATTATTCCAGAAATGAAATTTACGCTGCTGAATTTTAAAAATTGTCACCTTACGTGCATAAATCATTTTTGGGGGTGGGTTATAGTTTTAGGGGTTGAAGGAGTGATCATAAATTAAAAATTATTTCAGATATGAAATCTAGGCCTTTGAATTTTGATAGTTCACGTAGTTAAATTGCAAAATGCGTACATTTTAGCATTAAAGAAGCTTGTCGGCGAATTACTCGCACGATGGCGAGTTGGATAGTGTCGGCGAATCGCACGACGGCGAACCGCACAGCGGCCAATTGCACGGCGACGAGTAGCACGACGGCAAATTGCTCGTCGGCGAAGTGGATAGACACCACCTTTGGTGTAAAAATGTTAATTTAATTTGTAAGGGAGAAGATTCTAAATTCAATAGTATCCAAGCCAACAGGCCCGCAATTCAAATAGATCCAATTAAAATGCAAGCATATAGAATACATATAGCTAAAAGGAAGCGTCTGTTAAAGCTTTCAAAATTATAGTTTTCATTCCTCTTTGTAGAATCTGCCACTAGTGTGGGCAAGCTATAATATTATATTTTAAACTGTTTTTAGTAGTTATTTACCAAGAAATGGTTTCAAGTTTGAAAAAGTAAAATAACAAATTATTGTGACAAATATTTCATGTATATTCGCTATGGTATTTTTTGGTAATTTTTCTTTAGTTCTGCTTATGATGTCTCTAGATGAGCATTATTTTTAATATTCTTTTTTGCAATTTTGTTCTAGAGGTAGAAGCACCATCCCCAAATTATTATTCCATACCTTATTAAGCACTGTACTACATCCATATAAATTCGCATAACATATAAATTATTATAAAGTGCTTAAAAGTTACTATTTCCGCGAGTAAAAGAAATCAAATAATTAAGAACCTTAACCAACCCTCCATATAAGTATTAATATGTTAACTGTTAAGTAGAAGCACAATATCAGAAAAAAAATATTTCTCGTCTAAATATTATGGAAGATTTAACAACTTGGCTTTAAAATATATAACATTAATGAGATTAACATATTTGATCGCTACTTTATTTTAAAACATTATTAGAATGTGAAAACAGTCTAAATAGTTCAAAACTCAAAACAATAGTGAAAATTTTTACAAATTTCCACTATTTGGTTTCTCTAATCTGTAAAAGTAATTCAAAATTTATATTAAACAACTACAAATACACCAGCGCCACATTTGCAGTGTTTAAACTTCGAACTTCAATGTATTGTTGGCTGCATAAAACTTAATGCTCGATTTTAACATGAGAGTTACCGTTATAAAATGGTGTGTATGTACTACACTGTTTCTTTAATAAAGTTTGGTTTCTTGATAAGTTGTACAAACCAATTTCTACTATTCTCGGATTAAAATTTAATTCAGATTTTATAGTCTAGATTTAAATCACAAATGGTGAAAGCGGACCGTAGCAGATAAATGTGAACGCATCCTTTTGCAATAGATTAGAGATCGCTTTGTTACAACTGTTCCGCAATTTATTTGCCTAACAACTGAAATCCTGTATTTACCTGTGCGTTGATTAACCATACTGCATAAACTAGCGATGAATAAGTAAATAACAAGTTCATAATTAATATTTATAAATTTATAAAGCATCGAAGTTGTTAAATTGAAGAAAACTAAATGCAATTTTATAACCCGCTCAAAAGCACCGAATTTCTCATATATGTCCCATAAATTATTTTAAATCCAAATCAAGTTATGCAGCTACATTTCTGAGGTGTATTTGAATACATAAAAAGAAAAAAATATACCCAAATTTAAGTATCGCCACTGAACACTACTAACCTTAATAATATAATTTAGGAGGAAAATGCTTGTATCTATGAATAATGTAAATATCAACTGCAAATGTCAACACTTTTTCTAATAATTAGTCATGAAGCTTGTTTGTTGATTTAAATTAATTCAATTTATTTATAAATCAAGGAAACCAAACAACAAATCAAAATGTTTATAACAAGCTGCGAGAAGCAAGGGGGGAAGAGTAAGCGCGCCAGTACCCGCCATATCTATGACGCGCATTTCTCTTGTGTTCGCGGCAAGTGACGACCGCCCAAATATTTTGACGTGGCTACTACGTATATCCAGATTTACCCACTCCGATTGCAGCAAAGCTTGTGACGAGGAATACGTAACTGGTAAGTACCCAGCTGAAGAATAATATCGGACATGGTGTTTCTTTTCTTTGTAAAGGGTAGTGAATAATAAAAACAGTTATTAGTGTCTTATTTAAAATGTCGAGTTATACTTTAGTGCGATTACAGCAAAAGGTAGTGAATATGGCGTCAAATTAGTCAGTGTTGTTTTAAATTTAGATTTTACTCATGCCGCTTAGAATATCAACTACTTTTTTAATAGCGCTCTTATCTTCATTATTACGTCGTAATTATTAAAAACACACAGTCATTGCTATTTTAAGTGTAACGAATTTTCCACTTTGACATTTTTTGGTTATGGTAAATGTCATTTTTTCCCTTTTGTTTTGGTTATCGTTTTTAAACATGAAGTAACTCTAATTTGTACTAGTCAATCACTTTGTTGTAAATAATATTAAATTACATAATAATTCTGCATTTCACTGAATAAAATGAAAGTTCCTACCGAAAGCAAGCCACTGTATGGCTTGGTCATTTATGTACCTAGCTATTAACAGAATTATTTACAATTAGCACTTCTAAGAAGAAATAATTAAATTAGGATTTTCCCTACTTAACCTGTAAAAATTGACCATGTTGCTTGTGAAATTAGTACAAGAAGTCTTTAAAATTTGATTTATCAAATATAGTTAGACTAAAGTATTGTATATTGAATGTTTAAATAAATAACTTCTATGCCAACCACCATTAAATCAACTTTCTGTACAAATACATTAATTCTTTCATCGAAAATCACTTTTACCATTGTTTAAAAATTTAGAACATTACATCACATTAAAATTTATTGCCTTCCATGACTTGCATTTTATCACTTACCTTGATCAATGTGTAAAGAGTAATTACAAAGATTCAATAATTGGAAAACTGGTATCTTACTTATAAGTTATCACTAATTATGAAGATTTTCTAAAACCAAACGATATTATATATGCTTTTCTCTATAACTTCAGTTGTTTAAATGATAAAATTTAACTTCTGGTGGTGGATACGTTACTGAATCTGTAACAAACAGTTTACACTATTTAATTTGACGATACATTAACTATTAGTTACTAACAATTTTAAACAGTAACTTGTATGATTTGTACATGAGTAATGCATTTGTACATGACCAATAACATGATTACGTTATTCTAAAACTTGTTAGTTTTAACATGCATTGTAGTTTGCTAGTTTGAGCAAAGTTTGCAAACATTTCTTAATTTCAGTAATATAGTACATTCCTACATTGACACGAAAATACTGTACTTATAGACCCATACTTCATATATTTTTGGTTCCACAATTTTTACAACAATCGAATATTTAGATTTAAAAATTTTAAGAGGTGGTAGTATCAAACCAATGTTAAAAGAATGAAATTTAAGTTTTTTTAGAAAAGGTTTAAGACGGAGGAAAGCTTACTGAATACCAGCCAGTTATGAAAAAATTAAAGTTCTAAAACCTGGCTTCAAAAACATTTGTTTTTATTAACAAATTGTCTAATAATAACTAAGGCATCTTAAGTGCTTCAGACCACGCTGATAGTAGTTATTCTTACCTTTCCTTCTTTAAGTATCACTTTGGACCTTTTCTTCTTTAAAATGCTGGGCACATATGAATCTGTATTTTGGGACAATGAGATATTAGTGTATCAGACCAATGTCTACTATGACGGTTTTCAGGGTCGGAAATTGAGAAAAAGCTTTAGGAATTTTTTATTATTTTTTTCCCTATGCCATTATCTTCCGCATTTCTCGAAACGGGTATACACAAAGTTTCATTTAATAACGACTATTAGAAAAAGTTTTATTAAACAAAAAAAAACAAATCAACGAATGAAATAACGACGACCTAAATTTTTGTAACTTTAACCAGCCCACCATTCATTTCAATGTATTTTTTATAGCACCTGAAAATGTTTCTTTGTACCTTCCTCAGTTGTTCTAGAGTTATTTCAGCACAAGCAATTGTAATTCGTACGTGCAGAACGTTGAATGTTTGAGAGCGTGTTTTATACACAATATGTTTAATCATACCCCAGAAAAAAATCCAGTGAGGTTATGTCTGGGAATCTCTAGGATTCTGCTAATGGGCTGTTACGATCTATCCATAAATTTTGAAAGTGAGTGTTTGGTCATTCCCTCACCATTGTGGCATTGTGAACCACCGGTGTGAAGTAAACAGCCATTTTTTCCAGCAGTGTTTTTTAGAATAGAGCTGCTAACTGCATAAAAGCAAATTTTTGGCAGCTAACATTATTAGTTTATATTCTGTCTCTGCAGACAAAACAATTTTTCCAAAATAATCTTTAATTAATAACTCAAAAACAATAATAATACATATTCCTTACCAGCATGCATAGGACTCTTTCAAACACAAAAACATAAAAATTGCATTCAATGCGATTGTTTGTGCGAATCGAACTTGGGCTAAAAGATACCTCTTAGTATTAGCTATAAAACTATACTAGTGAGAATTCCTTACAAGCCGTTGAAGGGGTGAAAAAACTGCCTCCAAGCAAAAAAACGTAAAAACTGCAATTAATGTGACCATGTGTGTCATTGGAACTAGGGCTAAAAGATACCTCTTAGTAGTTGCTATTAAACTATACTAGTGAGAATTCCTTACAAGTCGTCGAAGGGGTGGAAAAACCGCCTCCAAGCAGAAAGATGTAAAAATTGCATTCAATGCGATTGTGTATGTGAATGGCACTAGGGTGAAAAGATACCTCTTAGTAGTAGGTATAAAACTATGCTAGTGAGAATTTCGTACAAGCCGTTGAAGGGGTGGAAAAACTGCCTCCAAGCAGAAAAATATTAAAATTGCATTCAATGCGATTGTGTGTGCGAATGGCACTAGGGCGAAAAGATACCTCTTAGTAGTCGCTATAAAACTATACTAGTGGGAATTCCTTACGAACCGTTGAAGGGGTGGAAAAACCGCCTCTAAGCACAAAAACATAAAAATTGCATTCAATGCGATTATGTGTGCGAATAGCAATAGGGCTAAAAGATACCTCTTAGTAGTAGCTATAAAACTATACTAGTGAGAATTCCTTACAAGCCATTGAAAGGGTGGAAAAACTGCCTCCAAGCAGAAAAACGTAGAAACTTCAATGAATGTGATCATGTGTGCGATTGGAACTAGGGCTAAATGATACCTCTTAGTAGTAGCTATTAAATTATACTAGTGAGAATTCCTTACAAACCGTCGAAGATGCGGAAAAACCGCCTCTAAGCACAAAAACGTAAAAATTGCATTTAATGCGATTGTAAGTGCGAATAGCATTAGGGCTAAAAGGTACCTCTTAGTAGTAGCTATAAAACTATACTAGTGAGAATTCCTTACAAGTCATCGAAAGGGTGGAAAAACTGCCTCCAAGCAGAAAAACGTAGAAACTGCAATTAATGTGATCATGTGTGCGATTGGAACTAGGGCTAAATGATACCTCTTAGTAGTAGCTATTAAATTATACTAGTGAGAATTCCTTACAAGCTGTCGAAGATGCGGTAAAACCGCCTCTAAGCACTAAAACGTAAAAATTGCATTCAATGCGATTGTAAGTGCGAATAGCATTAGGGCTAAAAGGTACCTCTTAGTAGTAGCTATAAACTATACTAGTGAGAATTCCTTACAAGCCGTCGAAGGGGTGGGAAAACCACCTCTAAGCAGAAAAATGTAAAAATTGCATTCAATGCGATTGTGTATGCCAATGGCACTAGGGTGAAAAGATACCTCTAAGTAGTAGCTATAAAACTATGCTAATGAGAATTTTGTACAAGCCGTTGAAGGAGTGGAAAAACTGCCTCCAAGCAGAAAAACGTAAAAATTGCATTCAATGCGATTGTGTGCGCGAATAGCATTAGGGCTAAAAGATACCTCTTTGTAGTAGCTATAAAACTATACTAGTGAGAATTTCTTACAGGCCATCGAAAGGGTGGAAAAACCGCCTCCAAGCAGAAAAACATAGAAACTGCAATTAATGTGATCATGTGTGCGATTCAAACTAGGGCTAAATGATGCCTCTTAGTAGTAGCTATTAAATTATACTAGTGAGAATTCCTTACAAGTCGTCGAAGAGGCGGAAAAGCCGCCTCTAAGCACAAAAACGTAAAAATTGCATTCAATGTGATTGTAAGTGCGAATAGCATTAGGGCTAAAAGGTACCTCTTAGTAGTAGCTATAAAACTATACTAGTGAGAATTCCTTACAAGCCGTCGAAGGGGTGGAAAAACCGCCTCCAAGCACAAAAACGTAAAAACTGTAATTAATGCGATCATGTGTGCGACTGGAACTAGGACTAAAAGATATCTCTTAGTAGTAGCTATAAAACTATACTTGTGAGGATTCCTTACAAGCCGTCGAAGGGGTGGAAAAACCGCCTCCAAGCAGAAAAACATAGTCTGCAATTAATGCGATTGGGTGTGCGGTTGGAACTAGGGTTAAAAGATACCCTCTTAGTAGTAGCTATAAAACTATACTAGTGAGAATTCCTCACAAGCCGTCGAAGTGGTGGAAAAACCGCCTCCAAGCAGAAAAACATAAAAACTGCAATTAATACGATCATGTGTGCGATTGGAATTAGGGCTAAATGATACCTCTTAGTAGTAGCTATTAAACTATACTAGTGAGAATTCCTTACAAGTTGTCGACGGGGTGAAAAAACCGCCTCCAACCAGAAAAACGTAAAAATTGCAATTAATGCGATGGTGTGTGCGATTGGCACTAGGGCTAAATGATATCTCTTAGTAGTAGCTATTAAACTATATTAGTGAGAATTCCTTATGAGCCGTCGAAGGGCTGGAAAAACCGCCTCCAAGCAGAAATACGTAAAAATTGCATTCAATGCAATTGTGTGTGCCAATGGAACTAGGGCTAAAAGATATCTCTTAGTAGTAGCTATAAAACTATACTAGTGAGAATTCCCTACAAGCTGTTGAAGGGCCTTCGACGGCTCATAAGGAATTCTCACTAGCATGGTTTTATAGCTACTACTAAGAGGTATCTTTTAGCCCTAGTTTGATTTGCACACACGATCGCATTTAATGCAATTGTTAGGTTTTTCTGCTTGGAAGAGTCTTATGCATGCTGGTAAGGAATATGTAGTATTATTGTTTTTAGTTATTAATTAAAGTTTTTTTGGAAATATAGTTTTGTCTGCAGAGACAGAATATAAACTAATAATTTTAGCTGCCAAAAATTTGCTTTTATGCGGTTAGCAGCTCTTTTTTAAAAAAGGCTGCTGGAAAAAATGGCTGCTAACTTCACACCGATTTTCAACAGGACTATTATCCTTTTGGAAATGCAGATTTATTGAATCTTGAAGTTAAGTATTAGCCAAAGCATCCATAAAATTATTATCCAGAAATTCCAAAAAAACACTGCCCAATTAAGGTTTCTTTGGAAAAGAAAGGTCCAATAATTCTTTCACGCATAATTCCACACTACTCATTCACTTTTTGTGAATATTGGTTCTTGCAGTTAATTGCCCGTTCAGGATTGTCTATAGATCAGTGATGATGATTTTGAGAAGAAACTACGCTGCTAGCTGTAAAAGTTGCCTCATCACTAAATCGTAAATGACTTAAAACATTTCGTCGTGAAGATACTCTCCTTGAAACCACTAACAAAACTCCATTCTTCTTGCAGCATTACCTCTTCGTAAGGTATGCAAGAACTTGGGTTTATACAACTTCATTTTGTTCTTTTTAAGACATCTTATTGTTTCTTTGAATATGTTTAAATCTACAGTGGCAGTTCTTAAACTACATTCAGGATTATCTTGAAAATAATTCAAAACTATTTGTTCGATAGGTCTTACTCTTTGATGTAGATGATTTGCTGTTAAAAGATGTTTTGAAACGATACCAATCTCATTAAATATTCTATTAATATTATAAACAGTGTTGCAGCTAATCGCTTTCTGAGGATGTCTTATTAAATTCCCTAGCTACTTATCTCATTGAGTGGACGTTATCACCACTACATGTACAATTTCGATTCTTTCTAGTAAACTTAATTTTTGCATAATTACAATGTACTAGTAAAGTATAGCTTAGTAAACGGAACGCAAAACACAAAGTAATCTAATAATCTCGTCACTTTGACGTTTTGGTACACAACTTTGTTGCACTTGTTTTCTGCTGCATTTATTGTATACATTTTCCCAATAAAATAATAAAACTAAATATTACAACAAAACTTTTTCTAATACTTATTATTAAATGAAACTTGGTGTATACTCGTTTTGAGGAATTCTGAAGCGAATGACGCAGAAAAAAGTAATAAAAAAAATCTCTAAAGCTTTTTCTCAATTTTCGACCCTGAAAAATCGTCATAGTAGGCATTGGTCTGATGCAGTAATATAATCTCATCGTCCCAAAATACAGATTCATATATGCCTAACGTTTTAAAAAAGAAACAGTTCAAATCGATTCGTAAATAAAAGAAATATATAATACACGGGGGTGGCCAAATAAAAACGAAACAGCCATTATCACGAACTGTGTCAACTGTTTAGACAAATGCTCGGACACCTTAATTTTTGATAAAAGAAAACATTATTTACGTCAAAGAATTGTTGCCGTGTGCCATCGAATCACTCCAAAAAATGTTTCGGAATGTGCGATCTCGTTTCAAACAAAATCTTTTCTATTGTATGGATGTGGTTAGACACCAGTTTGAACATTTAATTATGTAAACTAGTAAGGAAGGTAATTTAGCATATTGTCAGTTTGAAAATGTAATTTCTTGGAAAGTGGTGGGCAAAGCTTATAAACAACTCAAGCACGGTTGTATAGCTATTTACAAGGGCTTTAAAATGATACCTTGTTCGACCTCCCAATGCCATTTAAAATAATTGAGGTGAATGACACTCCCATTTTAGGGGTTGCAGTGGTGGGACCGAAATACTGGTAAATAGTGTCCCTTTTGAATCGAAAATTGACACACCCGAGCATGTGCTTAAACAATTTACAGTTTGTGATAATTGCTGTTTTTTTTCATTTGACCACCCTGAATATATGTATGTATATATATATATATATATATATATATATATATATATATTGTCGTAGTTTTCTCTGTAAAGAAGCCCTAAAATCGAGCCCTAACTTTGGGAGCCATAAATATGCAGTGGACTTCTAGATAGAAATATAACTCCAGCGATTTGCACCTAAATTAAACTTCGATACAAATTTTGAAGTTTGATTATGATATGTTCTAGTTTGATTTTTCTACAAAAATTGCTTCTCCAAGTTGATCTACCACAGCTAGCTCTGGGCACCACCTCCTATGATATACTTACCCCAGCTACACATTCTTTCAACACCTTTATACACAACAAAATACAAAAATAAAATAATATCTTTGGACAAACATACACTCTTTTATTCATATGACATAAATGATTATTCAGACAATTTCAATATTTACATTGTCATATTTACAATAAAACATTTCACCTCTTTTTTCAATTTAAATTGTTTGTGAGTTATTACACTTCAACTTTTTTATTTTTCAAAGTAGATGAACCTATCGTAAAACCCTAAATTTACTTTTACTTGGTCTATGGTGAGCTCAGGATGAACCTTTTTCCTTGATATGCATAAAATATTGCAAATTACTCTAAAGACCGTTTACTCTTTACATCAAAAATTATTACTACTCAAATAATAATGGAAAATTGTCTTTTAATATACGGTAATCAAATTAATTAAAACACACGTAGCTTTATAACACAATGCCAGCACCACAGTTCAACAATAAAACAAAATTTGTTACCCGGAGTGTTCTTTGGATGTACCACCTTCTTATATGACCTCCACCAAACTCACGTACATGGATTTTCCCCACATTCTTACTCCTACATGGACAGCAACTCCATCTCAACACGTTCATCCAGTTCCCCCAGTTATTAGTGGATGTTTTTCATACCACCATATATCCAAATCCAAGTTATCTCAATTTAACGTGCCACAAGCACTCTCGTTCAAGAAATACCCGGTTCTCTTACCTCAGTAGCTTCCTGTTATACTCGTACAATTATTTATACTAATTTATTTCCAGCCTGTTTAATCTTTTAGCACCAACTCGTGCATTTACAACACTTGTAACAATGTACGACGGACTGCACTGTTGCGGCTTTTAATTTTTAATTAGGATGTCTTCACGATGCTACTTAATGTACTCGAAGCGGATCAGAAGATTAAGAGAGTCCTACCACCCCTGGCAAGAGCTTTTATAATCTTCAAACCCCTTCTCTAGTCACGTATTTCTGCAGCTTTCGCTGAACTATACATTCGTTACAAACTATTCTCCAAATTCCACCACTCAAATCCCCAACGAACTTTCAAAACTCAGAATTCACTCGTTCCCCCATATCATTACCATGAAAAACTGGCTATCAGTTGCAACCGTCGACGTGTACTCCGAAATTCATTTTTCTCCATATCTCTAACCACCTGCAAAACACGCCTATAGTGCCTGCGTCTCTATTCTCCTTCCAGTCATGCATTCATAATCACTATTTTGTGTCTCATTCGTGTTTCCCTTGCTTCCATCAAGCCCCACCATCTACGGTTACCGTTCCCTCGCTAAATGTGCGCCTTGAAAATTGATTTCGTCGACAAACATCTTGCATCTTTGTTTCACCCATTTGTCTTGTAAAATATACTTGTCTGTCACGCGCTTGAAAACCCTTGTACTTCTATCAGCTGATGTATTCTCTGTCTCCCTTGATTGCTTGCTAACGACTCTCCGTCCCTTAAAATTATTGATTTTTGCTTCACAAATAACATACTCGTTCGTTAACCTGGCGTTTCCCGCTTTACAATACCTTGAAATGTTATCGCCCCATTTTATAGCTTTCAAAGAAATATTTATTTACTTGAAGCTTTCATTCTTTGAACTCCTCGACCGTTTGGTTATATTAATCTTCTACGAATTAAGTTAACGTACTTATTAGTTTGTGATGCTAAATAAATATCCATTGCATCAATTATTGATTTTTATTTACCACGAGGCTTTAATATTTGCCTGCAATAGTCAACTTTGTATTAAATTAACGTATACAAATTATTGATTTTTACCTACCGCAAAGCTTTAGTATTATCCATGGTTGTACACAATTAACGTATACAAATTATTGATTTTTCCCTACCACGAAGCTACATAAAAATATGTCATTTAACATTAAAATTTCTGTATTTAATTGTCTAGCTTGCCATACTAAAGTATGCAAATTATTGATTTTAAGCATAATAAATAATTTATTATTTTTCTATCTACAGGGTCATTATAAAAATACCTTCTGGACTTATTTACACACGTTGACCTTTGACCTACACAGTAATATATATATATATATATATATATATATATATATATAAGATAAGAATTTATTCAGCACTTTGCCTATATACAGGATGTGATAAGTCATTACACTCTTATTCATATTCTATTGTATATTAAAGTATTCCTTAATGCTATAGAACGACTTATCAAATAGTAATTCTTTTAGTAAATGCTTATATGTTTTAAGATTGATTGCTTCTTTTATATAATTTGGAATAGCATTGTATATTTTAATGCCAGCTTGTATCGGCGATTTTGCATAATAAACATTGTGAAATTGTTCTTGATAAAGAAGGTGTCCTTGGCATGTTTCATGTTAATGTATAGATGAGAGAGTACGAAAATTTTTAATATTTTGTCTTACATATAACGATATTTTATATATGTATATCCCAATAACTGTCAAGATTTTTTTTTCTTTAAAAACTAATTTACAGCTAGCTCTGGCATTTAGGTTAAATAGCAGCCTAATAATTCGTTTTTGTGATACTAGTAATCTTTTCATTTCAGTGGCTTGCCCACAGAGAATAATATTATAGCTTAGATGCGTATATACCAATGCGTAATATCGTTTAAAGCTTGGGGTTCATAAGTATTGCTTCATAGTTTTTAACATATAATATGATTTGTTAATCTTTTGCATCGATTATCTATTTCTGCTTGCCAGTTCAATTTAGCATCTATGTAACTTCCCAAGAATAATACTTTTCACATATTTCAACCTTTGATTTATTCAGCCTAATATCGATGGTGCCTAGGTGTCTTATTTTATAAAAGTAAACACATTTTGTTTTAGCTATATTAATAACTAGTCTGTTTCTTGCACACCACTGCCAAAATTGTTCTATCACAATGTTTACTTTGGTCTGAAGCTCTTCTGGAGATTTAGCTTCAACCACCATTGTGGTGTCATCTGCATAAAGTATTACTTTAGCTTTGGTTATGTATTTCGGAAGGTCATTGATAAACACACTGAAAAGCAGGGGGCCCAGAACAGATCCCTGCGGTACACCTAATTCGCACACATGTTCTATTGATGTGGCATTATTGATTTTGGTTTTTATTTTTCGTTGCTGCATGAATGATATTAGCCAGTCACATATTTTACCTGTAATGCCAACATTAAATAATTTAGGTTCCATGAGGTTAGGATTAACACAATCAAATGCACGTGTGAGATCAAAAAGACCTATAACATACTTGCCTTCATCTTGTTGTTTGAGTACATAATTTAGAAATTCACATGCAGCTGTTTCTGCAGAACGACCTGGTCGAAAACCATGCTGCTCATCCGCCAACTGATTATACTTCATTATAAAATTCATTATTCTTTTTGCAATTAATTTTTCAAAAATGATAGAGAAAACTGAGAGTATGCAGACTGGTCTATAATTTTCAACGCATTCTAGATCACCTTTTTTAGGAACTGGCGCCATTAAACCGGTTTTCAATGCATCAGGATACATATACAGATATATATATATATATATATATATATATATATATATATATATATATAGTTCTGTAAATATGGGTACAGCCCGATATTGTTGAAGATGCAATGACAATTAATTGAAAAGATAAAATGATATGATGTGGATTCTTACCTTATTTTTGCTCGTCTTCTCTTGAAAGTTCAACGACAAATATGCAGTGAAACAAAGAAATATCAAGAAACATTTATGTACGATCGTCAATACATTCAAAAACATCCTTCTTTTACACACATTATTTAAGAAATATACTTACACACACATATAAAGAAAGCTTACAAATACAATTTACAGCTTCAGTTTTGAAGTAAACAACATTTTATCACTACTTACGTATTAAAACAATCTTCACCTAATCATTGTTAATAATTAGAAAACCCCAGAAGATTTCATGTCACGAAATTTTCTTTAAAATTTTTATGGATAATTCAAATATGCTTGTATTACCCCATCTCCTGATCAACGACTTAGAACAGAAATTTTTGTAAGGGTCAAAATACCTCGAGATCTGATCTCAAAATTGCTAAAATGAATTATCCATTCACAAATAATTTTCTATATGCAAAATAATACTTATACTAGCTTAATCTACTTAATAATAAACCAATTAACTTTCTAGGTTTAAAATGTGTATTTCCTACGTAAAAGCATAATGTTTTAATGAAAATAATATTATACATGTTTTAACCTGGGGTGTAAGATGAAATTTTGTCTAGTTGGACTGTTTTTTAAATTAAAGATGGTCAGATCTATGTTAAGACTCTATAATGTCATGCCTGCATTCCACATTTATATTCCTAACAGGTATTTGCTATCTTGTTTTCATGCTATAGAGCAGTTGTTGTCAAGATGCCATGAACCAATCACGTATAAGAATGTATAATCATTTGTGCTATAATTACAATAAAATATTTTTAGACATTTTTTGTCTTAATTCCAGCATCCAAGGAAACAATGCAAACAATATAAATTAATTAATTTTTTATTGTTTCGCTGAATCATGTGCTTTATATTGCTTTGGATATACATTATATTACAAAATATTAATATATTCCAAACTTATAATCCAAATAAATCCTCTACATTTTTAATCCGAAAATATCTACAATTATCTCTATACAAGTTGCTACATACGATCTATGTTTTAAATTTATCTTAAGCTCCTTCATCAATTTTCTCTCAACGTTTGATATAACAAAAAATTAAGATGAGCAACAGTTTTATCTCCACAACATAAAAATATCTGGAAGATAGAAATTTTTTTTGATAGAATCAAATAGTTTTTAACTGCAAATATTTGGTGTACTAGATATTTATCTATTTAGAAAGTTGAAGACTTCACTTTGTGGATGTCTCGTTGGACAGTGGCCAGATGTTTTTCTACTGAACTCCAGGTGGATGGAACTCTAACGAATACTAAAACAAAAGTAAGTATCTGGAACAGTTACTTACTTCAGGTATGAGCTTTCCTGTGATTCTTTTTAGTGTCAACGATGGTAACGTTCTAACCTAACTCTTTACACATATCTAAATTACCTATGTGTGTATTCACAACAGTATTTTGCCACTTTGCTTATCTTGCATATAGTTATAATATGCTTGTTAATATTTTTACCGCTTATTACCCAACTCTGTGAAGATACAAAATTTCATGAAATTTTCTATGATTAAAAGGTTTTCAAACAAATAGCTTAAATTTAAATATAACTATTTTATTTGTCTGTACACAAAGCTTTGTGTAAATGTTTATAAAGAAACATCATATTAAGACTTTGTGTGTTCCTGATTCACTGTTAAACACGATTTTTATATCTTGCATATTATTTACAAATTATCATATATTAAGTCATACTAATTAAAAATATACAATTATTTGATCAAAGTTGATTTGATTTTTTGAGATAATTGATGTTTATTGTCAATTATGGTGGATTAGATTTTTTATCTAAAGATGTCCTAAATAAAATTACTTTTCCTAGCAGATTAACCAGAAACGGTGTTGTTTTTTAATTCAAAAGCGAACTTATTATGAATTTCAAGAACTAATTACATTTTTAATTTAATTATCAATTGAACTTTAGGAAAATTTGATTTTTTAAATTCATAAATTGGAGTTTTTTTGGCTCAATTTTTTATGTAAGTTAAAAATTAAAAAAACTAATTGAACACATTTTTTAAAATTTAAAATATCTAATTTAAAATTTTTCATTATAAAGAATGAATCAAAATGACAAGAATTCTCCAGATTTGTTTTGTTATATATGTGGAATTTTCAATCCAATGTCAAACAGAAAATCAAGGACTCCATTAATTGAAAAAGCCTATGAAATGTAATTTTCTTGCAAAATTGAAGATCAACACAAAGTTTGGGCTCCACATTTTTGCTGCAAATTTTGCTATTCTAATCTGACAAACTGGATAAAACAAAGACTTGGAAAAATGCCATTTGCCAAACCAATGGTATGGAAAGGGCCAAAGGACCATTTCTCTTATTGCTATTTTTGTCAAATAAATCTAACATGAATAAATACAGCAAAAGCAAAATTTGTGAATTATCCTGATCTTGAATCAGCTTGACGACTGATTGACCACAATAAATCTGTACCTGTGCCATCTCCGCCTTAATCATATTCAGTTGAATCTGAACAAGAAGAACTTAACGTTACATTTGATGGCCCCTCAGATTAAGACTTTGTTAATGAAGAAAGACATTTCATATCCCAAAGTGATTTAAATGATTTAGTAAGAGATTTGGATTTGCCAAAGAGAAAGGCTGAATTGCTCAGATCGAGATTGTAGCAATGGAATTTATTGGAAAATGGTACGAGAATCTCTATTTATAGAAACAGACACATAGATTTTCCAATTTTTTACGAATGAAGAAGCTATCACATATTGTAATGATATAACTGCCTTATTTCAAAATTTGGAAATTGAATATTACTCAAATGAATGCAGATTGTTCATTGATTCTTCCAAAGTGAGCCTCAAAGCAGTGCTTTTGCATATTAGTAATGAATTTCCATCGATTCCCATCGGCTACTCTACAAACATCAAAGAAACCTACTCAGATTTGCAAATTATGCTTAATAGAATTAATTGCCATATTCATCAATAGCTTATATGCACATATTTAAAAGCGGTTGCCATTATATCTGGTCTTCAGTTAGGCTATACAAAATACTGCTGCTTTCTTTGAGAATGGGATAATAGAGATAGACAGTCGCATTATGCGATGGAGAATTGGCTAGGGAAATTGGATTCCAAGAGAAAAAAATGTTGAGCATATTTCATTAGTAAATACAAATAAGATCATACTACCACCTCTTCATATTAAATTGGGTCTATTCAAGAATTTTGTAAAAGCTTTGGATTTTGAGGAAGAATTATTCAAATATCTCCAAAATAAATTTCCAAAATTGAGCGACTCAAAAATTAGGAAGGAATTTTTGTTGGTCCACAAATCCAAGAAATCATCAAAAATTTTACTGAATTTGAACGACTTCTCAAATCCAAGGAATTATCCGCTTGGCTTTCATTCAAAGATCTTACAGAACATTTTTTGGGAAATCACCGATCACCCGATTTTAGAGAAAAGATCAAAAATATGCTCCTTAACTATACATATTTAGGGTGTAAAATAATGTCTTTGAAGATACAGTTTTTCCATTCTCATATTGGTTTCTTCCCACCTAATCTCGGTGACTTTAGTAATGAACACAGAGAAAGATTTCATCGAGATATTATGAATTTAGAAGAATGTTATTAGGGAAAATGGAACCAAAATATACTTGGAGATTATGGCTGAACAATTAAAAGAGGCAATCCTAATGAAGTATACAAACGAAACCAAAAATTTTTATATATATAAATTGTATACCATAGTTATTCAGTGTAACCTATATGTAAATATTTACTTAAGAATTTGAATAAAAATATATAAAAAACACGAACCAATTTTTTGAAATACTTTTAGTTTTTCTTATTTTAGGGTCTAAGTATTCAAATGGTTACTAGTTTTAAAGATGCAGAAAAAAAGTTTCATTTTGTTTATTGATCGCTCACATTTTATAGAAATAATTGTTCATAAGTTAATTAATAGATTAAGTTCAAAATATTGAACTTTCTATTTATTAGAGTCTGGAATAAGACACAAAACGTATATTGAAACACAACTTGTTTGTGAACTGTCAAAAGTATTCTAACAAAAAAACCACTATTTTTGAAATTACAGCTGCTAGGATACAGAACGTACGTTTTGTATATCAGAGGCGCTTATGAATCTTTAACACTTCCTCCACAACTAAACGTTCTGTCAGCAATATACACAACACCAATGCCGTTCCGTAATTTGCAAAACCGTTTTCTTGTAAGTGGTTTTGTCAGAATGTCTGTTATCTGTTCTTCACCACTAACATGTTCAATCCCTAGTTTTCCCTTGAGAAACTTTTCCCGCACAAAGAAATATCGCACATCCACATGCTTGGTTCTTTTGTGAAATTCGGGATTTTTCACTAATTTTATAGCACTTTGGTTGTCTACAAAAAGTGTAGGCACACTTCCCAAATGAGCAACTTCATTTAATTAGCGAGAAAGCCATATCACTTCTTTAGTGCTTTCACTTGCGGCTACAAACTCTGCTTCAGTCGTAGACACTGCCACCGAACGTTGCTTTTGGCTTACCCAACTAATTGCGCCACCTGCATATTTGCAAATAAAACCGGTGGTTGAACGTCTTGTGATGACGTCTCCGGCATAATCTGCATCACTATATGCTTCAAGTACCCCTTGCTTGCATTTTGACTCGAACACAATTCCATAATCAACTGTACTGCGTAAATATCTAAATATTCTTTTTACTTTGAACCAGTTCACTTCTGTCGGTTTATCTAAGCCTCGAGCAGCTATACCCACAGCATATGCAATGTCCGGCCGTGTGGCAATCATTAAATGCATTAAGCTTCCTACTGCCTCTGTAAGGAACTTGGTCACCAACAATCGTTAACGTACCTCCTCCAGAACTATCGTATGGTGTAGATACAGCATTCGCTGTGCTCATGTTAAATTTTTCAAGCACCTTTCTTGTATATGCAGGTTGCCCAATAAAAATCGATCCATTTTCCAGTTTTCGAATTTGAATATTTAGAAAGCTCTCTAAGGAGCCAATTCTGATTTTAAATTCTTGGCCTAACCAATTTGTAAATTTATTTACTTCTGCAGGGTTTGTTCCGGCTGCCAGTCCATCGTCGACGTATATTACCACTAGCAACTTATCTTTATTTCGATGTCTTACAAACAAACATGGATCAGTAGTACTTTGCACCATCTTTTGAAATTTCAAAAACTCTACCAACCGTGCGTTCCAGCATCGTGGAGATTGTTTGATACCATAAAGACTACGATGCAATCTGCACATCCGTCCTGATCCGTCGTCGTATCCTTCCGGTTGCTTCATATACACTTCCTCCGAAAGTGCGCCGTAAAGGAAAACGGTTTTGACATCAAACTGTACAAGATACAAATTTTCAAATGCGGCCATTGTGTATCAAAGACCTAATTGTATCATATCTTGCAACTGGACTGAAAAGTTCATCACACTCAATTCCTGGCCGTTGTGAATATCCCTTTGCAACAAGACATGCTTTAAGTCTATCTACTGAACCGTCTGCATTTAAATTTTTTTAAGAATCAATCTATTGCCGATGAGCTTTGCACCTGGTGGTTTATTCACCAGTACCCATGTCTTGTTTTCTGCCAACGATGCCATCTCTTCGTCCATAGCGATTTTCCATTCAGCAGCTTCCTCCGAGGCCAGAGCCTCGCCTCGCCGTATGAGTTAGGATCATCGTTGATAAACAATGCTGCCGCTTCTGCACACGACATACTCTCCACTTCTTGCCCAGTCAGGTTTTCTTCTTATTCTAGATCCTCGGCCAAGTGTTAAACTGTCAACATTGTTATCTTTGGCATTTCCGTCGTTATTGGTAGTATCAGATTCTTCTTGATCGTTATCGACACGCTTACACTGTATAGCGTCACTAATTTGAACTCTTTCTGATGAAACTATCGGTACTGTAATTGATTCAGTTTCCACCTCAATTTCAGATTTAATAATTATCTTTTCAGGTTTAAAACTAACATCATGACTTACTATAGTTTTGTTTAAATCTGGTAGCCATATGCGGTATCCTTCCCGTTCACCATGATAACCAACAAAGTTTCCAAAAACGCTGCGAGCATCCCATTTACGTCTTCGTTGTTTTGGTACGTGTGTAAAGCATTCTGTTCCGAACACACGCAAATGTGAGACGTCATTGAACGACTTCCCAGTCCAAAATCAATAGGCGTCTTTTTGTGAATGGGGGTAGGCCCAGTTCGGTTTAATACATAAACCTCTGTATTACATGCTTCAGCCCATAATTTCTTTGGCATCTCACGTGCTTCTAACATAGATAAGGCAGCTTCTACTATTGTTCTATTTTCCCGCTCTGAAGCACCGTTCTGCTCTGGCGTGTAGGGTGCTGTTGTGCGTAGTGTGATTCCATGTTCTGATAAAATTTCGAATAGTTTTTCAGATACAAATTCACCACCATTGTCGCACAGAAGTTTCTTTACTACGTGACCTAATGTCTTTACCTCTTCCAAAAAATTACGCAGACAGTTTGCAACTTCACTTTTATGCTTAACAAAAAACACGTCTAAATTTGCTATAATCGTCTTTAAATAAGACAAATAACGACTACCTCCCAAAGAAATGCTTTGCATGGGTCCACAGACGTCTGCATTTATCTGTTCTCCAACAACCACAGGTCGATTTGAACGAGAACCGAAGCTACGGCGATGTGACTTTCCAAGAGCACATCCATCACAGAATTCACCATCTTCCATTACATTTATTTCTTTTAGCTGCAGGAAGTCTTTTACGTGTCGTTTATTTTTGTGACAAAGTCGTTCATGCCATAGTTGCAACGTGTCGGCATCACTTATATAAAATACAGCCGGTTTGTCTGGAATTATTACTCGCATATTTAGCACATAAAGGCCACCATACATACGACCCATTAGTCGTACTTTACCGTCCAATTTAAATTTACATTCGTAACTATCTGCTTCAAATATGTATTTCTTTGCTACAGCTCGGCCCACAGAAAATAAATTACGGCCGGCATCAGGAACATACCAAACGTCTTCAAGAAACATCTGAACTACTGATAAAACCAACTTTGGTTTCAATATTTACATTTCCTTGTCCAATGGCATAAATAGCTTCACCATCAGCTTTGCATAATGGTTGTGGTGTAGAAAATGCCTTATACGTAGCAAAATATTCTTTATTTGAAGTTATGTGTGCCGTTGCACCAGTATCAGCAATCCAATTTTCAGATGGAGATGTACCATTGTAGCAAGAGAATGATCCAGCATTTTCACTAGGTTTAATTTGACCTGAGGGTGTATTACCTCTGTCTTCTTTTGTTCTGCCACAGATAGATTCTGGATAATCCTTCGCAAAATGCCCTCTTTTGCTACATTTACCACATTTGAATTTTTCCCAGCGCTTTTTCTTTTTACCATTTTGTAAAATAGCACCTTGAGCTTTAACATTTCTTGCTGTTGAAGCAGACTCCGGTGTGCCACTACTTTTAACATAAAATGCACTTTTTTCCGTTTCATCATTATTTCTCTGCTCAAAGGTGCACAGTTTCTCCACAAGCGTTTTCAATGTACGCTCGACACAAGGCATAGCTTCCCACACGTTTCCAAATTCACAGTATTATGGACCCAATTTAGACATTATACGTCCTATTAATAACGAGTGTTCACCTTGTTGTCTCATAGCATCATTCATTTCTGCAAAATGTTTTTATAAACGCGCAACATGACTAGCTATATCCTCTGTTGGATTTCGAACCCAGCCGAAAAATTCTTCCAGTAACCGGTCTAACCTCTGTTCACTGCTCTGTTCATATACAGATGTCAGAGCTTCCCAAACACTGTTAGCCGTTACGCAAGTCATGACCAAAGTCATTGGTTCATCAGAACCAATGTTCATCAGATAAAGCACTTAAAATATACAACATCGCTTCAGCATCAGCTTGTTCACATGCCCTGACTGTACTGACGGCTCCTTTGGTCGCTTTAGTACTCCTGTTAAAACTTATGTATAATGTTCGGCATGTGGACACGACACGACAAAG
The DNA here is from genome assembly GCA_036346225.1 of Platerodrilus igneus. Taxonomy (NCBI): domain Eukaryota; kingdom Metazoa; phylum Arthropoda; class Insecta; order Coleoptera; family Lycidae; genus Platerodrilus; species Platerodrilus igneus. The sequence goes on along the minus strand of JARFIW010000307.1, from coordinate 5,622,150 downwards.
GTCAGTCGTTTTCTGTAGTAGGCTTGGAACGATTGAGAGTAGTTGTTGAAAATAAATTCGGGTTCTGTCATTGTCAAAATAAATAGAAATTAGTAATTTTAGTTAAAAAGGGATAATAAAGAATATAAAACATGGCTTGTTATATTCAATGTCTTGGAAGCTGCGTGTAGAACTGCATAGGCACGGCAGCAAAATTGTAATTAACATATACCAACTACCAACAACGTAGTAGTCGAAGAAGCCTTTTCCGGGTAGGAAAAGCGCAATTCTTAACATATGGTGACCCCGATGTGATCTGCTTCGGTTTAGTAGCAGTCACAAGTTTGTTGTAATAGGTTGGTAGCTGGTAAAGGAAAACATGGAAGCGAAACGAGCAATTTGTACAGCCGTAAGAACTCAGTTCAAGATTGACGTGCAACGGTTTGAAGATATCCTTAAAGTTGGTGAAAATGAGTTGAGTGTTGATAGTTGTAAAGCGTGTTATGATATCTTAGAAAAGCGATTTGCAAAAATTCAAACTTATGGTGAAAAGAGTTTGGCTTCAATTACAGTCAAAGAGATGGAAGCTAAAATTGCAGAGGAAATTGAAGAAGGTGTTGTGTATGAAGTTATGTATAGTACATGTCATGCCGCTTACTCTCGCTGTATGAAAGAATTAGAGGCTCGTATTAGTATAGCGCTATCAGTAGTTATGCACGAAAATGGCGGTCGTTACAAACTACCGAAGATTGAATTAAGAAAATTCGGAGGCGAATTAAAGGATTGGATACCCTGGTGGGCTCAATTTGAAAAGTTTCATTTGGACCGAAAGTTTCATGCGGTTGATAAATTTCAGTACTTAGATCAAAGCATGTTACCCGGATCAAAGGCCAAGAAATTAGTAGCGGGCTACCCGCATTCTAGCGAGAACTATCCGAAAGTAATTGAAGCTTTAAAAATGAGATTTGGGAAAAAGAAGCTGCTGTCTGAGCTCTATGTTCGTGAATTTATAACGCTAATTGTTGATAGAATTACTGTAAAAGACAATTCCTCGATTGGCTCTCTATATGATGAAGTTCTCAGTAAAGAAAAGGCTCTAGAATCATTAGGATTATCAGCAGCTAGTTACTGGGATATTCTAAAGACATCTTTGGTCGAATCATGTTTACCAGTAGACATATTAAGGGTATGGCAACGGCAAGCTAAAGTTTCTGATGAAAGCATGTTCAAGCAATTGTTGGAATTTATGAATGAAGAAGTTACCAATGAACAAAAGGTTGTATTAGCCAGTCAAGGGTTCAATAATATTAATGTTGATAAAAGGAACAAGTTCTACATAAAAAAATGAGCAGTCAGAGAAAATTCCAACTGTTTCAGGTATATCCAATCAATCTGAAAAACGGAAAATGGATGTGTGAGCATTTTGTAATATTAAAGGGTACGAAACGGTCAACTGTCGTAAAGCTAGCAATAGTAAACTAAATGATCGACGTAACGCTATTTGAAAAGCAAAACTGTGCTTTTACTGTTTGGATTCTGGTCATGTATCTAGGTTTTGTAGAGTTAGAGTCGATTGTAAGAATTGTGGAACACGTCATCAACTAGTAATGTGTCCAGAAATTAGTAAGAGTGAAGATGACGTACCTGTGAAAGGCAATTCTGATTCAAAGCAGTGTGATGATGATGTAGTACAAACTAATTCAATGAATTCGTTTTGCGAACGTGGAATTTTGTTGCAAACATTAGTCGTTCGGTTGAGTTTAGGGAATGTTTCTAAATATGCCAGGGCTATGATTGACGGTGGTTCTCAAAGATCCAGCATTTTGGCACACACTGCACAGCAATTAGGTCTAAAGGCAGTGGGGCGAGTCAAGCTTGTCCATGGGTTGTATGGTGGAGTTAAAACAGCAGAAACATTACACCAGCGCTATGTTGTACAAGTCAATGGCATGAATAGTAATTACCAATGTAAAATTGAATGCTTGGATGAAAAGAAACTGTGTAACAGCATTCGCCAAGTAAGCAAAGGTCCTTGGATGAACGAGCTGAAAGAAAAGGAAATTGTTATCTGTGGCCAAGACCAAGAGATGTCGGAAATTGAGTTAATTATTGGTGCAGATGTGTATGGAAAGCTCCTTTCAGGTCAGGTTATTCAATTAGACTGTGGATTAACAGCAATTGAAACGAAGTTAGGTTGGACACTGACCGGTAAATATAATCCATGTTATGATGACTCTACTTTCTCCATGGCGTGTACGACGTCAATGTTCCACGATTCTGTTTTGAGTGAGTTTTGGAAACTAGAAAGTATTGGTATTAGTGATCCAGTGGAAGCACGGAATCAGTTTGAGCTTCAAGAAGAGGCTAGAAACCATTTTGTAATAACGGTCAAGCGGAACGCTGATGGTAAATATGAGGTGCAATTGCCATTCACATTGAGTCCTGATAATTTAGAGAATAACTTGGTGGTTGCAGAGAACAGATTGAGAGCATGCTCAGAAAAACTGAAAAGAAACGGAATGTGGAACGAGTATGATAAGGTTTTTAAAGAGTGGTTAGCAGAAGGAATTATGGAAGCAATTTCTGAAAAGGAAAAGGGGAGCTCATGTCACTATTTACCTCGTCATGCAGTAGTAAAATTGGATAGTGTTATAAGTAAGTAAGTAATTTATTGTCCAACAGAAAATTCCATTATAGGACACAATACACATTTTACAATAAAAGTATGTTTAGTGTATAAATACAATTAGATATTAATATTAATACAAATTAGTTACATAATTATATATATAAAGTAATTTCTTAAGTACTCTCATGTTAATACATATTTTCTTTTAAGCTGCAGTACGTATATAATCTACATTTTAATATTTTTCATGTACACATTAATAATTTCATTTTTAGAGTCGTAAAAAAGATCTATAGAATCCCCCAACAAATTAATTAGTTCAGACATTCTGCGAAGTGGAGATTTAAACATTAAGTTTGTATCAGGTATTTCAATTCTGAATGTCATGTGATTCCTTGAGGAATAGCAGGGAACCCTTAATTGCAACTTTGCTAGTAACTCTGAACTATCAATTTTATAATGAAGAAGCTTATATAAAAATGTAATTGAATATAATTCACTTCTAAGCTTTAGAGAATGCATACTGAATCTTGAGAGAAGTTCATTATAAGGAATACCTCTTTCTGGATAAGCACCGTCTAATTTAAAAGACAAAAATTTCCTCTGAACAGATTCAATTTGGGATATATGTATTTGGTAATAAGGAGCCCATACAATAGATGCATATTCTAATTTCGATCTTACCAATGATTGATATAGCAATATAAGAGTATTAGGATTGCTAAAGTTTGCCGAGTGTCTTATAATAAATCCTAGTTTCTTCATACTGCTAGATACCGTTCTGTTTATGTGTTCGTTAAAAGTTAATTTATTATCATAGTAGACACCAAGCTCCTGCATAATGTCAACTCTATCTATTGTCTCCTTATTAATCGTATAATTGAATATGATTGGCTTTTTCTTTTTTGTGAAACTTACAATTTTACATTTCTTAACATTCAAGTTCAGCATATTAGCTGCACACCATTCACTCATTTCCAATAGTGTGGATTGTAAAGCCTGACTACTAAGATTAGGCCGGTGTTGGATGCTTCGTGTAAAGTCAAAGGTGGCATTTCATTAAATGACTGTTTAGAAAAGGGCGTAAACTTACTAGCTTTACTTCCATCTGTGCTCCTTAGATTCCGAGACAGAAAAATTGGTGTAGTAGCAGGCATACGGAAGGCATTCTGTCAAATTAGTGTATGTAAAGCGCACCGAGATTATCAGCGATTTTTGTGGTGGACCGATGAAACCCAGAATGAATTGAAAGTTTTTCGGCATAGGAGTGTTGTATTTGGTATAAATTGTTCACCATTTCTGTTAAATGCAGTGGTTGATTACCACTTATCAAACGTGCCGCCTGAAAAAGCGGACGTTGCTGAAAAATTAAAGACTGCTTTATACGTAGACAACGTAGTGACAGCAGTTGAAAGCCTAGAAGCGATGTATCAGTTTAAGGCTACTTCAATACAAATCTTAAAAGATGCTTCTATGGATTGCGTTGTTGGGAATCGTTGAATTCTGAAATGGCATTATCAGAAAGCAATATGTACGATTTAAGATTGATGGCTTATAGTCCGGATTTTACTTCAGTTCTTGGTCTGACGTGGGACAAACAATCCGACCAGTTCTACGTTAAAGTTCGCAGCGAGGAAAAGGTGGATGTTGTTACAAAAAGAACGGTATTATCCGGTTTACAAAAGGTGTTTGATCCGCTTGGAGTTTTGTCGACGTTTACTTTGCTACCTAAAGTTGTGCTTCAAGAGGTTTGAGCACTAAAGCTGAATTGGGATCAAGTCTTGCCTGATTCGTATGCAGAAAAGTTTAAGTTATGGTTGTTATCATTAAAAATGATAAAAAATATTGGTATTTCAAGACGCTTAGGATTGTTCACACGTACAGAAAGTGAATGGAGTTTACACTGTTTTGTAGATGCTAGTAAGTCAGCTTATGCTGCAGTTAGATATTTAAGGTGCGAAAAGGGCGGTAAAGTATCTGTGCAACTCCTTCATGCTAATCAAGAATGGCTCCAGCAAAAAAGGTCACTATTCCTAGATTGGAACTGTTAGCGTGTGTAATTGGATGTAGATTGAGTAAAGCTGTATGTGAAGCTCTAAATTTGCATTGTAGACAGTACTTCTGGTCAGATTCATCAACTGCTATTGCGTGGATTTCGCGTTGTGAGAATTGGAGTGTTTTTGTTGCTAATCGTGTAAAGGAAATCAGGCACCTTAGTAATGCAAATGACTGGAGGAATGTGCCTGGCATTCAGAACCCAGCTGGCCTGCCATCACGAGGGTGTAGTGTGAAAGAACTATTAGATTTGCGATGGTGGGAGGGGCCGAGCTGGTTGAAACTGGAAGCAGAAACTTGGCCAGGTGAAAAACCTGTACCAAAGGAAGAGATTGTAAATGTGGAAAAGAGTAAGGTTATTTTATCGGTGTACATTGTTCAAAGTGAGATTCCGCTGTTTCATTCGTTGTTAATTTATACTACATACACACGACTTAGCCGTGTTGTTGCACGTATATATCGTTGGAAAAATCATGCACCTAGCTATAACTAAGAATACTCAAGAGAGGAATTGATGAACGCTGAGAAGAGAATTTTATTATACGTGCAGAAAGACTGCAAATTGAAAAGTCATTTGCGTCATAAATTCTACAAAGTCGACGAGTAATCAAGAAGCTGCTATCAGCATGTTTACGTTGTAGCAGGTTTACAGCCAAGAAAATGGATCAGGTAGATGTAAGCCTTCCAGCAGCAAGAATTGAAGATACAGCGCCATTTCGAGTTGTTGGAATTGATTTGGTGGGTCCATTGTTTTTAAGAGGTGGTGTCAAATTGTGGATAGTTTTGTATACATGTGGTGTCTACAGAGCCGTTCATTTAGAGGCGGTGATGTCACTTAGTACGGAGAATTTTCTTTTGGCATTCCGAAGATTTGTGTCACGGCGAATTTGGCCGTGCATTGTGTATACAGATCAGGGTACTAATTTTGTAGGAGTAGCAAATATGTTAAAGGACGTAGATTGGGATAAAGTAAAACGTCAATGGTCGGCAGACAAGATAGAATGGAGGCTTCCCCCTGTTCACCCTGGTGGGAAAGGTTGATCCGAATTGTGAAAGGATTATTGTTGAGGATTCTTGGTAGAAGAGTATAGAACTATGAAGAGATGGTTACTACGCTATGCGAGGTGGAATCTGTAGTTAATTCTCGCCCCCTCACGTATATTAGAAAAGACCCTAATGACTTACTTTGTTTGTCTCCTAGTTTATTTTTAAAAGGTGTTCAAGCAGATTCTATTCCAGATGTGTTTGCAATTGATTCACTTGGACTTAGGAAACAAGCAAACCTAATGCCTGAGTTTCGACAGAGATTTAGAAATAAATATTTAAGTACCCTCAAGCAAAAGGCGAAAGAAGTGGGGCATAGATCAGTTCGTATCGAAGACTTGGTACGGGTAGGAAACGACGAAACCAAGACATTATTATGGCCGCTGGCAAGAGTTGTCGAGGTTTATCCTACGCGAGATGGTGTAGTGCGTGTTATAAAGTTAAAGACATCTGCAGGGTGGCTTATATGTTCGATACAGCGTCTTTACCCAATAGAGACAGAAGTGAATGTGTCGGAGATAGAACTGAATACCGGATATGACGATCGAAACGAAAGATGTGAAGAGCCAGGGAGAGAAGCACCAGTGGCTAATAGTGTTGTTAAAACTCGTAGCGGTCGAATTATTAGAATGCCTAATCGGTATTAGCAATTAATCATGTTTGTTATGAATCGTGTTGTGTTAAAATAGGTCTCACTATTTTAAGGTGGGAGGATGTTAAAACTTATGTATAATGTTCGGCGTGTGGACATGGCACGACAAAGGTCGGTCGTTTTTTGTAGTAGGCTTGGAACGATTGAGAGCAGTTGTTGAAAATAAATTCGGGTTCTGTCATTGTCAAAATAAATAGAAATTAGTAATTTTAGTTAAAAGGGATAATAAAGAATATAAAACATGGCTTGTTATATTCAATGTCTTGTAGGCACGACAGCAAAATTGTAATTAACATACCAACTACCAACAACGTAGTAGTCGAAGAAGCCTTTTCCGGGTAGGAAAAGTGCAATTCTTAACAACTCCAGTAACCACGTCTGTAAGACGATGTCTTTTGAGTAATAATTAAATTAGCATTTTCCATTTAATCCAGTTATTAGCACCTTCAAGCTTTTCTATACTAATAGCTTTATGTTCCATTTTAAACAGAAAAATCGAATTGTTTCAATGACAGTTATATTCCTTCTTTGCACAGATTTAATGTTCTGGGCCCATAACCTAATAGATTAGGTTCAAAATATTGAACTTTCTATTTATTAGAGTCTGGAATAAGACACAAAACATATATTGAAACACAACTTGTTTGTGAACTGTCAAAAGTATTCTAACAAAAAAACAACTATTTTTGAAATTACAGCTGCTAAGATACAGAACGTACGTTTTGTGTATCAGAGGCGCTTACGCATCTTTAACACTAATGACTGAAATTTCAATATACAAGTTTAGTATTTTTCTTGCCTCCACTTATGTTTTAATTTCTAATTCTCTTCTTCCTTCTATTGAGGTCCGTCTTTTGCAAACCCTACAGCCCTTAAGGCCGATGCTAGCCCCGGCAGAGTATATTTATTTTATACTTTGTAGTACACCTACCCTTTATATTTCATCAGAAAAGCGTACAGTACAGCTTTATGGTTCCAGACATTCGCTGTAACGATTGTTTTATATTTGCAATACCAAATATATGTATATATGGGGCACAATTTATCTCTAAAGATTTTCAGAATTTCGTCAAAAGTTACAAGGTACAAAAAAATTGGTTTAACGCAAAATACCACCCTCAAGTAAACCCTACCGAAAGAGTAAATAGAGTTTTTGTTACTGCTATCTCTTCCTATATTGATCCAGACCATACTACATGGGATGAACATATTTTTAAAATTGCTCAAGCTTTGCATACATCTAAACACGAAGCAACTCAATTCACTCCGTCATTTCTTGTTTTTGGAAGATATACCCCAATCGATGGGAGTTATGATGGTTTGGTTCCTGACGATACTAACGTAATTGAATTTGACGATAAAGTACGCTGGGACAAAGACCAACAGTCATTACCTTTTATCTTTAACGACATTAGAAAAAATTTGTTAAAAGCTTACGAAAAAAGTAAGGACCACTATAACTTACATAAACGAAATATCTCCTTCGCCTCGGGCGAACAAGTTTGGAAAAGGAATTATGTCTTATCAGATGCATCTAAGAAATTTTCTTCAAAATTAGCCCCTAAATTCATCCTTTCTAAGGTCACTCGTGTCATTAGTCCCCTTATCTATGAACTTCAAGATGCTGAAGGAAAACGCCAAGGCAGGTGGCATATTAAAGACCTTAAGCCATTCTCTGCTGACCCAAGTGCTAGTTAAGTTTTTCACGTTCCATTCCCCTCACAATTTACCTAATATTTTTTGTTCTCACTATCAATTAGTTAACTTTAATTGCTTATTTCCTCTCTTGTACTGTGTATATCTCTTACACGTTTAACTTACTCACCTTAAATTAGCTATCTGTCTGCGAATTTGATATATATTCCGTAATTGCGCGTTTAAATTTGCATATTGAGTGACGTCATTGACAGATGGGCGCGCTAAAATCTGTATAAAGATTAGAGCTACCAACTGCCGTTGCGTCTAGTATACCGCGCTTGCGGTTATGTAATCCGAACTTTTAAATGTAAGAAGTCTCTCGATAGATTTATCAATTATTGTAATCTCAACGTATTTAAAGATACCTTTTCTTACTATCAATGGGTTTCTAAATTCATTTTGAAAAATGCATGTTTTATCTAAAAAACCAAATGATACAAACTTTCAGTCTTAATTTGCATATAGAATTTTAGAAATTGCACCCTTTTATTTACAACATCCGACAATCCATAAGACCTCGTCTTAAATATAAATATAAATAAATAAATAAGTTAGTCACAGTACATATTATAAATTTCAAATATTCAAATATTTAGTAATACAATTAGTAAGCAAATTGAAAGACAAAAGTTATTCAAAAGGGCATAATTCATCCGTAGATACTATTACTTATACCCTAACATGGTAACACCACAATTATAATCATCAGAAAATATGACCGGATTGGTAGTCTATAGATATAGTCTATAGACTATAACTCGGTTTTTTGAAACGCGAGTAGAATGCTTTTTACTGAAGACTTGCAGCTGAGGTTGGATTTTGTTCTGGTGTAGATTGTTGAATATTTATTTAGTACCTTGACGGCAGTGTATGCAAAGCATCCTTCAAACTTAGCAGAATAATGTTTTGGAATGGTAAAGTGATTTTGATCACGTAAGCAACGAGAATGGATAGTAGAACGCCTGTGTAGCTGGCTGAACAAGTAGGTGGGTAGTTGATGATGCACAATCTTAAAAATGAATGTTGCATAAAGAAGTTCAGATCTGTAGCTGAATTTAAGGATCTTCTGATTGACATAGTGTGGAGTTACGTGCTCATATTTACATATGTTAAATGCAAATCTGAGACATACGTTCTGCATAATTTGGACCCTGTTTCTTAGTCTTACTGTTAAGAAGTTGTAGTAAACCGTGGAGCAGTAATCCAGTTGACTTAAAATTAAGCTGTTCACAAGCTTCCACTTAACGGCCGAACCTAGCTCCATTTTAAATTTATATAACGACTTCATTTTGAAGTAACAGAGGCTGATTTTTTATTGATGTGATGTTCGAATGTCAGCTCAGAATCAAAAATAATACCTAAATTTTTTGCAGTATCTACTATTTTTATCACGGTGTTGTTAACTACTATGTCTATAGTGGCATTAGATTTTGCGTTGATGCAGCCAGTTCGTGTACCAATGCACATGGCAGTACTCTTTTTAGGGTTGAGAATTAGACCGTTACTTATACACCAGTTGTAGATATGGTTAAGATTAATGTTCATTTTTAAGATGGTGTAGTTTGATTATGACGGAAGACATGATATGTAAAGCTGTGTATCGTCTGCATACATGTGTATGTTGCAGTCAGTGGTTAATATCTGCGGTAAGTCAGCAGTAAAAATCGTAAATAACAACGGACCAAGAATACTTCCCTGCGGGACTCCATGATTAATTGTAAGAAGTTCTGATTGCTTGTTATCAATCTTGACTAACTGTTTTCTATTAGTAAGGTAATTATTAAACCACTGCAAAACAATGTTTTCACATCTGTAATAAGCTAATTTAGCAATAAGAAGATCATGATTAATGACATCGAATGCTTTGCTGAAGTCCAATAAACATAAGAAGGTTACTTCTGAGTTATCAATATTTCTCGCAAGATCAGTAATAACTTTAGATAAACATGTAGCAGTACTATATTTAGGGCGGAACCCTGACTGTTGTGCAGGTAATATGTTGTTGTTTACTACATGGTCCAAGAGTTGCTTATGAACAATGGCTTCCACGATTTTGGACAAGGTTGGTAGTAAACTAATAGGACGTAGGTCACTGTAACTTTTGGCATTTTTACATGTGATTTTCCAATGCTCCACCCGAAGGTACTACATTGGCCAGGAAGCGAGTTTTTTTTACCTGGAAAATTTTGAATTTTGCCGAATCCTTGCTGTTCCAAGCAAGGTAGGGATCTTTAACGTGCGTGACAACACTCACACACGGGACCTCCATTTTACCTCTCATCCGAACGAGGGTGTATTTTTGTGAAAAATGCTCGCCTAACATTTTTCAAGCGGACCGTGTCGGGATTCGAACCCGGGACCTAGGGCGTAGTAGTCACACACATACCACTACGCCACGGAGCCGCCTTGTAACTTTTGGCAACAGGTACCGTAGAAATTGGAACAACAATAGCTTGTTTCCAAAGTTCAGGAAAAACACCATGGCTTATTGAGTAGTTCACTATGTGAGTGATAACATCTAACGAATAGGGTAAAATTAATTTTAGCATATGTAAATTTATACAGTCAGTGCCAAATGCATTTGTCTTCATTGAAGAGATAATTTTACTTATTTCATCAGAGCTAATAGTACTCAAGTTAAAACAGGAGTTCCAGGTTTTCGTGTATTAACGTATTCTTCAATTTTAGTTTTGCTAACTTTAGGAGAGTTGATCGAATTTAAGAAGTAGTTGTTTATTATCGATGGGTCTTGCAATTCAATAGCAATTTCATTTCTAGGTTTAGAGTGTATGTTGTTTTTTTCAAATACATTCCAAAGCTTATTGCTGTCATGTTTATATAGTTGACATAAGTAACTAAAATATGCTATTTTCTCACGTTTGATCGATTGAGTTACATAATTCCTTAGTGTTTTATAATATTGATAATCCTGATTTATTCTCGAATGCGGAATTTTTATAAGCTCGATCTCTCAAGTTCATCATAATTTTTATGGTATAAGTAATGTAAGGAGGTCTATTATTTTTAATTGTGATAGATGTGAGAGGTGCATGGGTATTAAAGAGATGAAGAATATATATATTCAGAAGATTGATTTTCTCATCTATGTCAGATACATCCTCAATAGTGTTCCATGGAGTATTTTTGGCATCTTCATTAAACTGATCCATTTCCAAGTGTTTATAGTTTCGGAATGTAATAATTTTAGACTTAGGTTTTGGAATCAAAATGTTAAAGCTACCTTTTACCATTCTGTGATCAGTAAGGTTATTAAAATCAACAGTGCTGCAAGTAACTAATCCTGTGTTTTGGTGCAACAAAGTATATCTATTGTCGTTAAAGTAGACCCAGTTACTCGAGTAGGTTCTTTAACATGTTGTGTGATTTTATAAATATCGAATATGGCTTGCAAACGATTAGTTCCAAAATTAGGATTCAGAAATCTAAATTAAGATCGCCAACTAGAATTATTCCATGTGAGTCAAGATATTCAGAGGATAATGCAGTTTCAAGCTCTACTAAACATTCTATGCTAGTGGAGGGATGTCGATAAATAGCACCTATTGCTACATTCAGTTTGTTAACTTTAATTTTTAACCATAATTGTTCAAGTTGAGAATTCAGTGTATTGTGTGTAGATACCATATACTTTATAGTATTTCTTATGTAGAGACACAGCCCTCCACCCCTAGTGTCTCTATCTGCTCTGACAAGATTATATCCCATTAGCATGATCAGATTTGAAGGGAAATCAGGACTTAACCAAGTCTCAGATATAGCTATTATATCTAAGTTGTGTTCTGCGAAGATATTTATACACTGATCGAAGCATTTGTTTAGCGATCTGATGTTGATATGTCCTATTTGAAGGGGCTTATCATTTTTTGAGCTTGATTGCTATATATCTCCATAATTAATTCTGGCTTGCTGAAGTTTTAGAAGTCTCACATAGCATGGACAGTCCTTATCTTTTTGTGTTGTGGTATACATTGAGATTCAATCCCAGAGTAGAGTTAGCTTTTAGGCAGTTGGCGCATTTGGTTATAGTGGAATTGCAATCACTGTGTTTGTGATTTCCTGAGCAATTGGTACATACTTCATCATTGCTGCAGTGTTTTGCTAGATGCTGGTAACCTTGGCATTTGTAACACTGTAGTAAGTCTACATGGTTATACACACTTGCCCGTGACCATCCTATGGTGATTTTCTCTTTTTTCATTATGCTGCTGTGTGTGTTAGAATCTACTTCTAATATAATGGTTGAGTAGTTCCGCACTCTGTTTTTGATTATCTTGACTACTTTCATATAGAAACCACTTATTTGAGTATCTAGCTTGTTTTGTTTAACTAATTTGTCTATTATCACATCAACCTCATCAATGTCCTCGTTACTTATAGTACCAATTCGAACTCTTGGCTGCTTTAACTTAAGAATTTCCACATTGTAATTATCATTCATAGTGTCCACAATCTTAGTATGTAGCCCATCACGTTCCTGCTGATTTTCACATCCAATGATTACAGCTCCTTTTGATATTTGTTTTATCTTAGAGATGTTGACACCAATTTGAGCAGGGTCAACTGTATTTTTTATATCGTTTTTTGTTGTTTGAATGGCTTGTTCTTTTCTTGCTTTGACCATAAGTACTTGCTCGGGCTTGTTTTTTACAACTGCTGAGTAACTTTTAGTGTTTGGAGTATCAACTTTATTGATTGACTTCTTAAGTAGGACTTGTAAAGAGTTAGTAATGGTATCAACTTTGGAGAAGAGAGAAGGTAGATTTTTTATAGAGTTGGTGCAAGTATTACATAAAAACCACAGGCTTCGCTTTTGAAGAACTACGCATTTTAATTCTGAGGGAGAGATTTCTGCACATTCTTTATGAAGTAATCTGGAACAGCAATCACATTTGATGCATACATCATGATCATTTAAAGAATCTAAGCATTTCATGCATTTATCCTCATTATTATCCATCATTAAGTAATAAATATAATCATAATCCTTTTAGACAGTATTTCACTGGTAAAAATATTAGTTGAATTCCAAAACAAAATGTAAACACAGGTTGTTTATATCAGACACTGATAATGGTTTATCTACTTATAAGCAGCTTTGAATATTTCTAATGATGTATTGTTTGTATTGTGTTTTAATGAAATTATGCAATTTGCAAAGATGAAAGCAATATAATTTGTTGATAAAACACAGCCTCACACTTAGAGTAGCACTTTGTCAAAAAACCAGGTTTTAAAATAACCTCTTTTACTAGAAATTTTACTTTTTAATCACAGCACTCAAAACACCTGCAACTTGTAGAACAACTAAAACTTGATTTATTGTTTTCACTTAAAACCTATGTTATTTACTATTGTGTTTAATGATTTTTCATTACATTTGTACAACCCATGTTGTATTGCTTATGCCACAAAAATTTTACAGAAATATACTCAGCTGAAATTATTTACTTACAAAACAGTAATTACATTACGAGTAGTACCACATTTTGTAAAATTGTCGTCTATAATTGGTTTTCTATAAATCTTTCTCTTGAAAGTGCAGGGTTCATTTTTTTTTTTTTACTACTAACTTGTGAAGTGGCCATTATTTACTCCATTACTTGAATGAGAAGTAGTTCTTCTCTCCCTAGGTTAATAATAACAGTGAAAGTTCCTAGGTCAATAATGAAAAAACGCCAACTATTCCAGTCAAATGACGTTTAACATTACCAATCAAAATATTTTAATTTGACGGATTACCTGCGTAAAACTTTCAGACCAATTTGTCAGTAACCAGAAACTTTTAATATTTAGCTATAATTAACTTACCGATATATCAAAAACAATTTTTCTGATATTTTTCTAGCTTTCTTTTTTTTACACCATTCTTTGTACTGAGTGTAGCACATATATACAATTTTCTAGACTTATCTGGTAACAAATCACAACTAGCACTGTTTACAAGTTGTGCAAACTCAGGTGGGGTCCCATTTATTTCTACTTCTGAGCCACTATCGCCCATTTCTACTTTATATATAATACTCAAACCAATTAAAAATACTTCAAGTAACCTAACATTTAACAACACCAATCAACTTTTTAAAGTTTGACATCCAACCTACTTAGTATTTTAAAAACTTAAACATAATTTTGACTTGCTAACATAACGATCTAAACAAACAAAATTTGTATGTTTTAGTGTTAGTAGTAAAAAATATTCTATATGTACCTTGGTTGAGAAGTAAAATTATAAATCTTGCACCTTATATCCTTCGGCGCTTTGCATCTCAGGATATAAAAGTGCTCGATTTATAATTGATCACTTCTCAACCTAGGTATGTAATATACTATTTACATGCATGTGGATAGGTGGATATTTAAAGCAGCTGCAATATTCTAAAATACAATTAATGCACTACAACTTAAAGTAAATAATTAAATTACCTTACGAATGACTGAAAAATGTTCAAAGGGGTTATGATAACATACGAATGCACCAACGAGAATATAAACTATAAAGGTAATTCTTAATGTCAAGAAAAACCTTAAAGCTGATACCGTTGCAAAATCAACCAGTAGAATAGAAAACTTTTTTTAATGATAGAATGAGATAAAAATATTACTTTTGATGAAAGATCATTTATAATAATACCAGTTTAGAAATTTTAAGGACTATATTTTATTTACCTTTTATGCGTGAGCTGCGTTGATTTGATGTACAGTCGGATTTAAATCGAGAAGTAACTTTTGAAATAATATTTTTCATTTATACTTGGAAGCAATTTGCCAATTTTATCATCTATGTCATCAACTTATGTATGTGGTCTTCAATTATGTGAAGTGCTAACACTTAACTATATTAATTTTATGATACATTGCTTTAAAATTGTTCATTGTCTGTTAATTCTTATTTTTTGCAGGTGTTTTTAAAAAGTTATGGATGGTATGGTGGAAGAGAACGGGACAGTTGATCCTTTGGCTCCATCACCGGATCCTCCATTGTCAATAGCATCATCGGTAGGGGTCACTAATTCACAGCCTCATCTAGTAGCAGCTACTAACATAGTACATCTCACCTTGCCTTCCCACAAACAAGCGCAGGTAGGGCTTTGGCCCCTCTGTGCATGAATTTACATGCATATTTATTTTTTATTATTACAAATAATTGTTTATAGAGGATAAACCATTTATGTTGGTAATGGCAATAATCTGATAAAATATACATTTTGTGAATATACTATACAAACTTTTAATCCAAAGAGCATAAAGAGGTTTTGTTTGGTCACATATTGTATCTCCTGTAATAAAAGTTAATACAAACTAAATCGGTATATTAAATAATAAATGCTCGTTAGTATCCTTCACCACCACACATCCATCTCTCACCCCTGCATAAATTATTACTTAAAATCTTAGCTGTATCATTCTGAAAATTTTTAATTTTTTTATGCTCCGTCATTTATTTAAAGTTCAATATTTTATTTTAAAATAAGTACATGTCAAGTATTTTATTATAGTTTGAATAGTTATATATTGGAAAATAAACATAACTTATAACACTGTGCCACGAAATATTACACGAATTTCATCACAATTTAAAATTAAAATATTTTAATCTTCTTTTTTGGATTTCCCTTCAAGTTTTAAACATAAGATTTGTGTTTGACTATTGATTATTAAAATTAATAATACATATCTATCATTTGCCTATAAAATGTTTAAACTGATTGAGAACCACTGATCCGAGTGTGTGATATATATATATATATATATATATATATATATATATATATATATATATATATATATATATATATATAACGTTTAGAAACTATCTTACAAAGAAGATTTGTGTAGTATTCCGCTAAAGAGTTATGGCCATTACTCATTCGGATTACGTTACGAGCAGCACAAACCTTCTGAATGAGTTATGGTTTCATAACTTGCTCGTTGAATAATATACCATTTCTTACAAAAATATAAGTACATTGAATGAGTTTGTCAGATTGGGTCAAGTTTAAAGGACCATGAATACAACAAGATACTGTAAGGAAAAGATCTGAAAATGTTAATACATTTTAATTATAGTAATTAAAGAAATCATTTTTAATTTTTTTTTGCCTATTTAATGTTCAGTTTTTGTAATATATGGTAATGTATTTAAGGTTCCTTCTAGATTTAATGTTACGGGCGGACCCTAACCTTGAAAAGGTACCATCAAATAGAAACCAAGTCAGTCTTATGATATAACCATTGGATAGAACAATACCACTAATTCTTGTAAAAACTAATTTCTTTCATTTTATTCACAGAGATTTTATGAATCGATCATTATCAATGATTTAAATCTGTGTAAGCTGTGAACTAAACGTACCAAATCTTGAAATTTCGAGGTGCTGAATGTGAACAGCATTACTCTGAAATGTCTTGTATCCA
This sequence comes from Platerodrilus igneus, assembly GCA_036346225.1. NCBI lineage: Eukaryota > Metazoa > Arthropoda > Insecta > Coleoptera > Lycidae > Platerodrilus > Platerodrilus igneus. The sequence continues at coordinate 5,605,657 of JARFIW010000307.1, read as the reverse complement.
TAACTAGAGAAAAATAAAACTTTCCAGTTAGATAAGCTCCTCAGGAAGTCTGTTTATCTACTTTATAATTGTATTGTAGAAAAATAGTCTTCTGTATTTTTTGTAATATCGTGACTTGTCATTTCTGCAAGGTAATTTTCGCAAGCATTAGTAAAGATGGCCTTGTTTTTAGTTGTTTATGTCTTACAATTTTACCCTTGTTATACTTGTCATAAATGCACTATCCTGGTTTTGAATTTGTTTTATTCAAATATTTTCTGCATTTTGTATTAAATTAAAGTAGGAAAAAAGTGATACTTTGTGAACTTTTGTAGTGATTTGCACATGCATCTCTCGAATTGATTATTGTTTTTCACTTGCTGTCCTCTTAAAACTACCTGAGGGGTTTGAACATATAGTAATTTCCAGGACTCAGTTGGCATTGTAAGGCAGATGATATAGTGCAATTAGGTACATTTGCTTTAATTTGATCAAAGTTATGATGGAACTATGTGGGTACTCATCATACAAAACGAATACATTCTCACTCGTTTTAAGAAATAGGAATACTTTTCCTTTGTCAGCAGTTCACAGTAGTACTGAACATTAATTGTTAAATAATTAATGAAAACTATGCTTAGAAATTTGATTAAGTTTGTTCATTATACTGGAGGGCACATGGTTGAGTTAGTATACTACAAACCATAAAAGGAGACATCTACATCATCGCTTGTATTCGTATGAATTAAGTTGAAAATTATTAAGCCAGTGTAGTATCTAATTATTAAAGACCAAATAAATATTCCGATTTGGAAGTTTTTGTTTTCCTCATGTACAAACCCTAGTGAAGCAGGGTTGCAAATAGTACTTTATTTTCATACAGATAGTTGCTTTAACCATTTTTAAATCGACAGTCTTTACAGTTCAGGAGTTCAACGAATTCAATTAATATTATTTTCAAAAATTGAGTTATGCCCTATTAATCTGAATAGAGAAATCTAATAACTGCGATACAAACTATTACCTTCAACTTCAGTTGAAATCTTTATCAAGACTATAACTTTGCCAACTGCGCTGTAAGGAAAAATTAATAAAGTGACATCACCAAATGAATTAATTTTAATACTTTTTAAACTTTATAACGTATATTTCATTTACGAAAAAACTATGAATGGTATTCTATTTTAAAGAGAGGCATAAAGTATAAGCTATTGCAAAAGTAAGGTTATGTTGTGGTTCTTTTGACATGCATCCCATGAAATTAATGTTCACTAACCTAGAATTAAAATTTACAACAGAAATACTTTCTAAAGATTTAATTACAATTTGTTTTTAAATTAATAAAATTACATCAATTAAAATGAGAAGAATTATCAAGCTAAAACGAGTAATGAGTAAAAAAGCATGTTTAATAAGTCTTCATCACTTTCAGAACTCAATTGTGAGTCTTCACCAACTTGTATTATAATGTTGTCGACGATCATATCAAGTACCTTTTCTCTTTCATACCATTTGTTTATAACAGCATTTGTGTGATTGACACAATCTTGCCAAATATTTCCAGTACACTGATTTGATGATTCCTTCCACGTTGCCACAACCTTGTCATCGCCATAGACATAACGACCAATGTTGTAATATTTCTTAGCATTTGCCCACACCATCTCAATCGCATTAAATTCGCAATGGTAAGGTGACAATTGTAAAATGTCATACCCGTGGGTTTGTAGTAACTCGTCCACCTGATATTAATTGCTTTTATTATACGACGTAAGCAATGTCAACAGTTCAGATTTGAACATATGTTCATCACACTGAATGTTATTGTTTATTAGTCACTGTTTAATTATATCTTTATTCTACGATGACAAAAGCATCTTTTCAACTAAAGTTGAATGATGGGACGCATGATTCATGCCAATCAATGATGATTTCTTTAGGGTTGTTTATTGATTATCTGCCCATTTCAGAAACATTTCACCATTCATCTCGACATGATAATCTTTCTTCTGCGATTTTGATGCAAGTATTAATCCAGCATTATGCACAAAGCATGTGATAGAACCAACATGTACAATTACAAAGCATTTACGATTATAACGTCCTGCTTTACGAACTCTTTTTATGTTGTATGTTCCTTTTACAAAATAACCATGTCTTGTCTATAAAGACAACATCTTGTTTAACTTGCGAGTTCATATTACATGTGTATCTTTCAAAATTTTCAGCCTTACTTCAGCAATGGATCGTTTTTCGATTAAAGTACGATGATTATTTTCTTTCTTCTTAAATCCAATGTTGTGGAAAGTGCAATTTAAGCTGGTACTGCTAAAAAAAATTTGGTTTTATCGAAGTTTGACATTTAGGATTTTGACTGTGACAAGTTTCTCTGTAATAAAGAATACTGTATTACTTACTTTCCTGGTTCCCATTTTTACCCATTCAAACAAGTTGACCGACTTTAGTTTTTTATGAGGTTGTTTGTGTTCAGGACTAGACAAACTTGGATTTATTTCATAGGGTGCTTTAACTCGACTCATGATAATCAAGCTAATCTTCAAAGTGTTTATAACTCACTAAAATAATAGGGATTTTATTAACAGTAAGAAAATGATTTTTATAATGTACCGTACCTCATGTATTGCACTTAAAGAAATTAAAGGTACATCATTATTCCGTTCTTGTTAGAAGTATTTTAATAAATTTAGAACTAATTGTTGGGATTGTGAAAGCAATGTTTTTCCTTTTGCTAACATGACACTCCTATATATGTATATATGTATAACCTTTAGATTATCTAAGAAACTCAAATTTTTAAATACTTTATATTTAGTCAAGGTTAAAGCATAGTCTTAAGGAACATTAAATATCAAATTGAACAATCCAGTCAATATTCCTTTTTGTCTTAAATTTATTAAAATATATTGATATCTGTTTTTTAAAATAAACAACCAGAAATAGATGGGCATGTAAACATGAAACTAAATTAATGCATTAATGTATTTCCTTTATAACAAAATTGTAGTATTTACAGTAGCGCTCTTTAGGGATCTAAGTGGACATATTTTATCTCGATTTATTAAACACCTAAATGTAAAATTAGGCCAGCAATTCCTAATATAAAATGGAATCAAAAATAGTGAACTTAAGTGCAACATTATTGGTGTAGATATATAGGTTGATTTAAAAAGTGTGAACATTACTTTAAGGAAGGGCTCTTTTGCAGGTCATATAACAAATTGATTGAATACAGGTCATGTAACAAATTCATTGAATAACTATTTTCCTCAGATTGAACTTGAATATGCAGTAGGTTTTTCACCTTGTTTGCCTAACCTAACAATTAGATTTTAATTTATGGGGTAAACGTATATTCTGTAGCTATAGTCTGGAACATCTTCTAAATTAGATTCGATAAGCTGTCGAAATATTTCGTCAAAATCCTATACATAATTAAATTGTTTGTTGGTGTGAAGCCTGTATTCTAATGGAAATCATTTTGAATAGTTTTTATAATTTTAGTTTCTTTTATTGTTTCTACTGTTGGTGTAATCAATTTGTATTTGCATTAAGCAAATTTTTCCTGATTATTTTACCAACCATTGAGAATTGAACATATGTATTTTATTATTTTTACCCACTCCTTTTAAATCGTCTTGTGTATGTCTGTTCTAAAAAATTTCAAAAATATCTAATAATTCTGTGCAATACATTATTCGGAATAGTATAATTCAAATAATTTTTTTTTCAATTTATTTGTTGCTATAGTCTGCTTTTACACTAAGTGTAATATTCAATATCATATTTATACTGCAGAAATAACCAAAAACATCACTGAAGTAGGAACATGATAATTTCAATATTCAACAGTTTGCTATAAACTAAAAGATCAAAAACACTGAGTAATGTTCATCTGAAGAAGTGTATTAATCAAAATAAATAATGGTTCTTTAAATCATCCATAATGCCATTAAGTCGAAACCACCCATTCACTTATATGTTTCCTTCTTATGAGACTTTTCTTCACAATTTATCAGTTTCCCTGTGAATAAACCAATCAAAGCAAGTTTTCATTGGGATAATGGTACGCTAAAAATTTCATGTTTTAAATGGTTCGTTCAATAGCATCTTCTGAGGTTGAAAATCGTTCAACATGAAGTTGATCTTATTTTTGAAATTTTAAAATAGTCGAAACTGTATGTAGGCTGAGACATTAAGTCCATCATTAGAATGGTTAAATAATTTGTTGTTTGCTGTGCCACTTCAAAATGATGCGATCTACTTCATTTTTGCTTTTCAGAGATTACTTGTGGTAAACAGAGGTTGTATACCATTCTGCATTCTCAGTAACCACATGTGCAGTTTTTGAGACGAAAAAACAAGCATTTTCTTGGAAACACTGCAGCAACAAGTAACTTTTTTCTTTTAATGCGTGCACTGTACTTAAGGGTTTTGTGAAAGAAGCACTTACAATGTAGCATCAATATACTATTTTCTCATTCCAAGCTTAAAGGTTCTCATACTGTTACCAATCTTGTACATAATGGCCCTACCCCTAAAATCTTATTTTGTCCATACCGGTGGGGCTCCAAACTTCGATTATTTCTTCTATGGTAATTTATTAATGCATATTTTTCCTGAAAATAAATTTGTATAAAAATTATTAATGCCTTGAATGTGTTCAGAATTTTATAGGTTAAAAAATCTTGCTAATAGCCAATAAATTACCTCCATTATGGTTGAAGTATAATAGAACATTACTTCGTACAAAACTATTTTGTTTTTGCATTATTTATTAAAGCATTTTTTCTTTTTAAGGTTCAGTCAGTTATTCAACCAAATCAACAGTCAGTAATTCAAACAGCAACAAATATTCAACCCATGTTAAGTAAAGGAAATGTTATACTTGTTAGTAGCAAACCTAATTCAGTGATACAAACAGCACAAGGTAGCTTACAAACGTTACAGGTTAGTATAAATTACGTATTTAAACATATTAGGCATTTATCCCAACTGCAAATTGTATTGCATTTTTATTTTCAAATAAATGTGAGATTTATTTTTTAAAATCTAGTTTACATGTGTATTTAAGAAATTGTACAAAAACAAGAAGTAATTTTTACATTAAAAACATTTTTAAAAGTTTATATTTCAGACATTCGACATTAAAATTGAATTTACAGAAAGTTGCAGAGATTACATTGAACAGCAGAAAGTTTGCATTTAATTGCTTTTTTCGTTTTCGTAGTTTTATCGTTAATACATTTAATAGACTTAATAACCGACTGTAATATGGTTTGTTGATGAATTATTTATGAATGAAGAACGACATTTTTTGCAAACATTCAATGTACCCCTTTCACTTACATTTTTGGCTTTTCAGTGATAACAGAGTTTTGACATTTGTTTTGGTTGTTACAACATGCTAACTGTATTGTCTTAATTAATAATTTCAAATATGCTTTGAGATAAATCTGAAATCATTAAGACTGAGAAACCCCAAATATTGATGTGTATTACTTGTTCGCTATAAATAGAAAAAAGAAATTAGTATTAAAATTATATATCTTTTCTATAGATAACTCTCGCAACTTGTATATTTTTGAGCTTATCACTAAAAATTTTCAGTATGTCTGCTCCTCATGTACGAATCCACATCTTACAAATTGTTTGTTCATTTTTCTTTATTTTTGCATTTGCAATTTATTCAAACTTGATAACGGTCTAGGGATGGCATTGGGCATTAATGATTCTGCACTAAGGACAAAAGTACAATTAAATAGTGAAGAATCAGGGCGAGTTTAACCTGTAAATACTTCCATAAAACTAAAAGTTTTATACATTTTCCATAATGTATACATCAGAGAATGGTCTTACATTGTGAATGAAAGATTGTATACAAAAATATTCTTTATGTGCAGCGCTTTTAGGAAAGGCAATTTGAATGTTTGAGTACTTGAACTATTACAGTTCATGAAGTCTGTTTTGTATGTAATTAATAAATCACTACAATTTATAATATTGTTTTATTTATCATAAATGTATATAAATATGCATTAGATGCATTCTGTTACAAAGTAGCTCATTGTTCTTGTTTATGAATGTATCCATGGAAACTGGCTTCCAAGCACTTATGATTAACTTATGATATGCATACATAACACACACCACCACCACCCCATCTCTCCCCCACAACTTAATCTGCCAACCATCGCAACTTCTGTTCGAATATGTCATTAACACTTGAATCGTTATTCTCATCTGGTGTCGGAATCTGCAGTACCTCTTTTTATTGAATTATAATCTTCATCAAAAGTACTCAACGCTGCTGGTTTTACGTTGATCAGCATGCCTTGGTATGATATTGCCATTTTGTAATTTTATTTTATATGAAAGAGGACCCGTAATGGACATCACTATTGCATATTTTACATATACAGGTTCCTTCCTACTCTTTAAATAAGGACGTAATTTTGTAGAATTCGATGCAGCATTTAGCTTTTCCTCTCTACTGAGCTGGATTTCTGACGACAGTTTCGGATGCAGGTTATCCAGACAAGTTTTTAATTTCCTTCCCATAAGTAATTCAGCAGGACTTCTTGAAGTAGTGCTGTTGGGGATAGCATGCTGATGTAATAAAAATCTAGCTAACTTTAATTACCAATTCTTCATTGCTTTCTTTTTAGGAATTCTTTTGTAGTCTGAACCGTTCTTTCTGCCATTCCGTTACTTCGAGGATGACATGGGGTAGTTTCCACAAGGAGAATGCCATTATTTTGTCCAAATTTTTCGAAGTTGCTACTAGTGAACGCAATTACATTGTCCAAAATTATATTATCATAGATTTCATGCGATGCAAATAGTTGACGAAAGTTAGAGATCACAGCATCTGTAGAAATGGAATAAACAATTTTTACTTTTAACCAATTCGAAAACGAATCAACTACTGTAAGAAATACTTTTTCTTTATAAGGCCCTGCAAAATCTATATGTATACGTGACCAAGGTTTCTTTGTAGGTTTCCAAGGGGATGTAGGTGACGTTGCAGGAAAAATTTCATTTTCTCCACAAGCAACACCATTTTTTACACTGTCCTCAATGTTGTTACCAATTTCTGGGCACCAAACATAGCTTCTTGCTAATGCTTTTTTTTTTACAATGCCATGATGACAGATGGGTAAAATAGATAACATTTTTTGTGCAGCTTTTCCAGGTATTATAACTCGAAATACACGAAGCAGGCAGCATTATGAGACTATAATTCGTAGCAACATCTATAAAATGGAATTAATACTTTGTCTATTTTGTATTTAGGCTAATCCCTATTAATAACTTTAGAAATTACATAATCTTTTACTGATCGTTTAGCTATTTCTTTCACATTTAATGGTAGATATTCCATGAATTCTAATAACGGTATTTCCTTGAGATCAAGAGTTTCTACATTCGTAAACTACAGTGGAAGTCTACTTAACCCATCGTTATTTGAAATTTGTTTTCCAGGTTTATGAAATATTTTGTAGTTATATGTACCAAGCATAAGTAACCATTTTTGCATTCTTGGAGATAGAAAATCTTTGGGGGTCAGTTTATCAGTAGCTAACAGCCCTAATGATGGTTTATGATCTGTGCATATCGAGAATTCTCTACCATACAACTAATTATGGAATGTTGTAACTCCTGCAATAATGCTTAAAACTTTACCACGATCCAACTGCAAATAATTTTTTTCAGTAGAAGCGTGTTCTTGAATAATAAGCAATTGGTGCTTCACTGCTATTTCCAATAATGTGGCTGATCACACATACAATGCCATACAGAGATGCATCGCAAGTAATAGAAATTGGTTTATCCGGGTCGTAGTGAACCACTACAGCGCCAGTAGTAAGCAATTTTTTTTACATCATTAAAGGCACACCATGCATGTTTGCATTTCCGTTTTGTTCTAGAATTCAATAGTCTGTGTAGAGGCTCAGCAGTATCAACTTTATTACTTAAAAATATATGGTAGTAATTTAGTAATCCCAAAAAAGCTTGAAGTTCTATTTATGTTTTTGGAGTCAGAGCATCGTTAGTAGCTTGCATTTAACTTCAAAAGGATGAATACCATTAGCATCAATACAAAATACAAAAAAGTTTACTGAAGGAAGCCCAATAGCGCATCTTTATGTTTTAAATTTTACACCGTTATCTTGAAATATTTTCAAAACTTGTTCTAGTCGTTTATAAAATTCGTTTTCTGAGCGACCAGTAATTAATACATCATCAAAAATATAATAACACCTTCTGCATCTCTAAGAAGTTCTTCCACGAACTGCTGAAATATACCAGGTGTTTAACGGCAAATGCTCTTTTATGTGTAATGATTGTTTGTGCTGCTGCGAAGCATTATCTACTAGTAACTGCTGATATGCTTGGCATGTCGCGTTTTCCAAACATTTTTCTACCTACATTATGTCATTAACTGCTGGAATAGGATATGGGTATTTTACAAGTGCTTTATTTAATGCACTCTTGTAGTCTCCACATATACGAATTTTATCAATTTTTTTCATATAGACAACCTCAATAGGAGTAGCCCAATCAGTATTATTAGTATGAACGACAAACTCGTTTCTCTAAATAATTCAAATCTTCTTCTACTAGAGGTTTTATTACAAATGGTTTTGGCAGTGTCTTTATAAAAATTGGTTTGACGTCGGTTTTTAGTTGTATAAATACCTTATGCCCCCTTAAAAATACAGAGTCTGTCAGAGTAAACTTCAGGAAATTTCCTTATTAAGGTTGGAGTTAATGTGCTGGCTTTAGTAATAACAGGTTCATTGTTTATTCGATTAATGCCAGAATTGCTTAATCTCAAAGCAGTAAACCAGTTACGACCCAAAAATATTCTTCTTTTGACTAGCCCAAACAGATAGGTAGGTTGACACATTTTTTGTTAAAACACACGCTAATATCACAGACACCAATCATTTGGACTGACTTTCAATTATAATCAACAAATTTATCAGTAGAAACACGTAGTTTTGATTATTTTGTATACACCACATTGAACCATGCTTTCGAAATAATGGATGCAGCCCATCCCTAATCGACTTACATAACACAATTGTGATCATCAATCAATACCTCGACATCATATGAGGACACGTCATATTTCATATAGTTTAGTTTGTTAATTTTTGAATTAACTTCTTCATTACAGTTGTAGTCAGCTACATTGACATACCTGGTTGTTGCTTTATTCTTCGAATTTGAATTCTGATTTGGTTACATATTGAAACACACCTTTTAGCAAGCTTGATATTTTGAATCCTTAAATGTGCAGTTACTATGTAAGTGATTTCCCCCACATCCATAACAATGGTATTTCTTTATTGTAGTTCTAGCACTGATTAAGAAGTTTGATCATTAGCTGCAACTTCTTTGCAAGAACGACCGACCAGGTCAATACTCTGCTCCCTAATTTCTTTAGTAGTTACCGAAGCAGTTCAGCAGCAAGAGCTTTATTATAAGCAGACTTCAACGTTAATTCCGATTCTGCCAATAAACGACGCCACAAAGATTCATCATTCACTCCACAAACTATGCAGTCTCGTATTACCTTTTCCAAAAAAATTGCCTAGAAATTCAGGTACAATTGATGCCATTTATTCATTATCTCTCTGGCTTCGTTTATTAAATAGGAAAAGTTGCACAATAACTGAAGACTTGGGTCTGAAATGTTCAGTAAAATCTGAAATTATCTTTAGGTGTGTCACTTTACTAGTAGATTTGATGATTGAATAACATTTAGGATGACAGACTGTAACCAAAACTGCACGTTTCATTTAATCACCTTTAATTGCATTAGCTTCTAAGAAAAAGTATAATCTTTCGTAGTTGGGCCTCCATAATTCTTGATCATTAGTATGGAATGTCACAATATTACAGATTCCTGCCATTTAACTTCTTTTACCTTGTTGCCAGTGTTATGTATATAATTAGTAAATTACTACAAGGTGTAATATTTTATTATTTATTCAATCACAACTACTTGAAACTATTCAAAATAAGTTTATATCATACATTTACTACAAAAAATTTAATACACATATAGGTTTCAACTCGTACAGTAATGCCCGGAAAATATTCGCGATTAATAAAATTTCCGAACGTCGAACAATAATAAGGTTTTCCTTTCTACATAAAATTCTAAATAATAAAATTGATTGTCCTTATATATTAAGTGAAATAGGTTTTTCTGTCCCTGTACATTATGGTCGTCTTAAAAACCTGTTTTATATTCCCACATTTAGAACAGAATTAAGGCGCAATTCACCAATACTAAAAGTACTAGCAGCATATAACTCTAACAATAACAACAAATCATTATCATTATTCTCAAGTAATGAATATGAGTTTAAAAAGATATTGCAAAAATTAATTAGCCATTAATATTCATAACCACAAATACACATACACACACATACATACGTATGCGCGCACACACTACACATGCATACATAACAATAATTTAATATGCATCATTCATATTGTTTTGTACTACATTATTTTAGTATGTATATCACATTAAATTTAGTGAAATATGTAACTAGGGCTTGCCCTGTATATTTCAATTTTAATAAATAATAAATAATAAATAAATGTATAATAAATATATATTTGTAACTCTGAAATATTACTGAATTCTAACTGTCACAAAGTATCTCCTTGTTCTTGTTTATGAATGTATCCCTAGAAATTGGCTTCCAGGCAATTGTGATTAACTTATAATACACATAACAAGGTCATATAATGTTTGAGACTAGCATGGGCGGGTTTGAAAAGTTTGTCTCGTATAATTTCTGCATCAGGAAATGGTAATGTTCCAGTAGAATTTCTCGAAAAAATGTTAAGCTTAATCGTCGAAAAAATATACAAACTTTCGATATGGATCAGCAGGACTTACTTTGGTGGGAAATGCCATCCTAACATTTTTCTCGAAAAGTGAGCTGGTGGTATTTGAATTCAAATGTCAGGTGGCATTGTCTAACAATTTGCTTTACCCGTGAATTTGAGATTTGTTTCTGTCTATATCTGACTTGTTATCAAAAACTTGCACTGTCAGAAATGGTTCACAAAAATGCAGAACATTATGTAAAGTTAGGTTCGATATGCTTAAATTATCACTAAGACCTGTTCCCCAAATAGTATTACAATGCTGATTATATGGAACATTGTTGTTTGGGTTAAGATTTTTCATTGCTACAGTTACGTGTCAGAAACGAGTACCAGTATCGAATAGAAATTGTCACGCATCTCTTGCAAATGAAATTGACAAACGCACTAGACGTGCATATAATATTCTTACATTTTGCCTTGAGCAGGTAGGTGACCACTGATAAAAATATTTTATAGAAGCTGGTAGTCATTCCAAATGCACCTGCACCTTGAAGAAGTTCTAGATTACTAAAACAGGTGGAATGGCTTGTGCGTTCCAGTGATCTAAAAAGCCAAACTACAAGTCCAATCAAAGTAGTAGTGTCTTCAATGAGGAACCAGACTAAAACAAGTCCCCGAAAGAGGGCGTCAGTGTTTCGGTACTTATGGCAGAGACCATAGGGGTCAGTATGGCATTCTAAGACAAACTACTGCAATGTGGAAGGCAACGGGAAACCACCACATTACCTCCCAAATACACAGCATACTTAAATTATTTTTAAACGATGGCATCCTCTGGGGTAAAAGATTCTGGAGTTAAAATAATCCGCCATTCGGATCTCCGGGAGGGGAGTACTTCAGAGGATGTTATCAGAAAGCTTAGAAAAACAGTCGGGAATATTCTGCGAGTCGGAGCGGGGAATGTCACAAACATGAAACAAGTAGGTAAGCTAGAGAACTTGAAAATTGAAATGGATAAATTAGAACTAGACATAGTAGGAATCTGCGAAGTTCGCTGGCCAGAGGCGGGGGATTTTTGGAGTGGACACTTTAGGGTAATTCATGCAGGATCAGAGGAGGGAAATTCGTGTGCGGGAATAGTTATGAGAAAAAAGATAGGACACTGTGTAGAAAACTACTTACAAAAGAACGAAAGAGTACTCACGGTTAGATTAGTATCTAAACCAGTACATACAGTAATAATACAAGTATACATGCCTATCTCTATCTACAGTGAGGAAGATGTAGAAACTATCTACGAAGAAATCGAAAACATACTAAGATATGTAAAAGGACATGAAAATTTAATAATTATGGGGATTTTAATGCAATGGTAGGTGAGGGTAGGGAAGGAGCGGTAGTAGGTTTATTTGGTTTAGACATGAGAAACGACATGGAAAATAGGCTGATAGAATTTTGCGACAAGAACAATTTAATCATCACAAACACATTATTTCAACATCATGCTAGAAGACGATATACGTGGAAGATGCCAGGAGATATAGGAATATATCAAATAGATTACATTCTTGTTATAGGCAACAGTTTAGGAATCAAATAAAAGATTGTAGAGGCTACCCAGAAGCAGATATAGACACTGACCACAACATCGTAATTATGAAGGCTGCTATTAAATTTAAAAATTTGAAAAAAAGGAATGGAAAAAGGCACTTTGACTTTGAGAAACTAAAAGATAGAGATAGATAGATAGATATTTATTTGTTCCCATCTTTATGATGATGCATAGTATATATACTTATTAGTGCACAAATGTATAAATAAAATAAATACTATTAAATTCTACACATATAGATTGTTCTTAATTCTAAATTTGCATTCCACTCATGCACATACACAGACATACACACACATTCACGTATATATAACCATCTACATATACACCAATAATAATAATAATAATAATAATAATTTCTTGGTTACCTAATCATTTAGTACCTGATTAATCTTTAATTCTACAACTGTAGAGAGTCATAAATTGTTAATATTAAAAACCTGTCTTCTAGAAACTGTTACATTGTAATAACAGCGATCACAAAGCAATGATAATAGAGCTGATTTAAATTTATTTAAACTACTACTGGATTTAATTGTTGCCGGAAGTTTATTATAAAGAGTTGCCGCCATGCATAAATTTTTTTTTTTTATTGTAGTTGATGTTGGTTTTTTGGTCGATAAAAACCAAAAGCAAGTCGAGTGTAGCGTTTATGTATGGAGTTTGCGGTGGTGTATTTATTTTTATAAAGAGTAAAACGTTAAAAGTTTAAGCTTTTTAAACAGTAGTCTACAGTGCGCATTTTTAGCAGACTGGCTAATGATTCTAATCACTCGCTTTTGCATTTTAAAGATAATAGTTGTTTTTAAGGATGGTATAACCCCCGAAAGTGATACCATAACGCATTCTAGACTCAAATAATGCATAATATGTTTTCAAAGCACTGTCAACAGAAAGTTCTGCGGTTATGATTCCAAGAGCATGGCAAACTGATGATAGTTTGCTAGTTAGATTTAATATGTGCTCAGAGAAATTGATGTTTGGGTCAACAGTTATCCCTAAAAATTTAGTGGCTATGACCCGATTTATTGAAAGTTCTTTTGAAAATAAATTTGGAATATTGGGCCTGTTAAATGGTTTACTACATGTTTTATCGGTATTTATAACAAACATGTTTCTTTTAAACCATTCTTTTGAACTGATAGGTCAGTCTTTAAATAGTTTTTTAGTAATTCTAGAGATGAAGCTTCCCAATGGAGACTAATATCATCTGCAAAAGATGTACATTTTGCAAAGTTGATTGCAGAAAGGAAATCGTTTATTTATAGAAGAAACAGAATTGAACCTAATGCCGAACCTTCTGGGACACCTGAAGTTAATTCAACCTTATCAGGAAAAGCAGTTTGAAGATCCTTTATAATTTTAACCGCTTAAGTCCTATCTTCTAAATATGATTTGAACCAGTCATATGCAATTCCTCGAAAGCCGTAGAAATATAATTTATTGAATAGAATAACGTGGTAGACACAATCAAAGGCTTTGCCAATGTTTATGAATTGTGCAATGGATAAAGAATTATTATTATTGAGCAAATAATATACTGGCGATAAAAAATTGTTGATAGCATCAGTGGTGGATTTATTTTGGACAAATCCAAATTGCGTACCATTTAGGATCTCATATGTGGAAGTAAAATCTACCATACGAGATTTGACCAATGTTTCTAATAATTTGGAGAAAATGGATAACAAGGAAGTAGGTCTAAAATTGTCAACACTAAAAATTCCACCTTTATGAATAGGGACTTTAGGCTCGATGGAAAGATTTATTTATAAGTTTTGAAAGATATTTAATTATTAGTATTATTATTAGTATTCTAACGGTGATATAGTCGTTGTAATTTAAGTTCCTATTTACGTCATTAATAATGTTCGCATGCATACCAACATAGTATAGAGTTTATTTCCTTTCTTATCTTAAACACTCGGATCTTATTAATGTTGGTGAAAATTGCAACGATGCCGGCATTTCTCTACAAAAATTTAACATTTAAAACTATCAAAAATAGCAGTACATAACCTAAACCCATGTTCTAGAGGTTATGGGAAAGTGTTTCTGCCAAATTTTTTGCTTCTCAGGTCCAATCGTTTTATAAACTTCGCCTTTTTTTTCAAAACTGTTCTTATCAGAACAAATTCGTGTAATTTTTACGTTCGCGAGCTTGTTTTTGAAAATGCCTGGAATGCACTTAGGTGCTAGGGGGAAGCAGCTTGTTGCCAACTTGTACGAGTTTTTTGAACAAGAGGAAGCAAATGGGGGACCTTTTATTCTTGTAACAGCCGTCCGAGAGTTAATCTACGAAATGTAATTCGTTATAAAATTAATTTGATTTTATAGAGTTGCAGCTACTCTTAAAATTAATCCGTCAATCGTGACTATGGTGACCAAAGCTATTAAAAATGGCGAATCATTAGATTTAAAAAAAAGAATTCCCAATAAACCTGTAACTGTTGTTGATGAATTTATAGAGTTTGCAATTCGCAATGAAATTTAACGAATGCATGACAATCGTAAGTTATTAATGTGTTGGTAGCTTAGTTTTGATATAATCATCTGTTTCAGATGAACATTTTACATTACATAACTTGTATTTACAACTTCAGAGTGCAGAATTGTTCAAAGGATGTGATAAATCTTTAAATACACTGCTACGCAGAATGGGATTTACATATCGAAAAGACAATCCCCGTCGTGCTCTCATAGAATTGCCTCATATTGCCCTTACACAGTTTGAATTTCTTGTAAAGTATATGAGAATGAAAATGGAAGACATTTATCAATTTGTTCATCTCGACGAAACTTGGATTTTCCAAAATGGTACTGTTTATCGTTCCTAGCATAATAATGATCTACGAAGTGTAAGAGGCACACAAGTCGATGGGAAAAGATTCATAGTGTTGCATGCAGGCAATGGAAATGGGTTCATTGGAGGTTGCGAGTTGATCTTTTCATCTGCGACAAAGTATGGGGATTATCATGGAGAGATGAACGAAGCAAATTTTCTTAATTGGTTTGAAAATCAATTGCTGAAGAATTTGGAACAACCGTCTGCAATTGTTTTGGATAATGCTTCATACCACAGTACAGTGTTGGTTAGAAAAAACCGAATTACAGTTGGACTAAAGGGGACATATCAAACTGGCAGACAAATCAAGGCATTGCACATGATTGTACTTCTTTTAAAAAAGATCTTCTTAATCTTGCTACCATGTATGTATATCAACCCAAATTAAAATTTGTGTAATTAACATGGTTATTAATTTTCAGGCATAAATCACAGAAAGTCTACAAAGCAGATTACTTAGCGGAACAGTATGGCCATAAAGTTGTACAATTGCCTCCCTACCATTGCTTTTTTAACCCGATTGAACTTGTCTGGGGTATATCCAAAATTTTTTACAATCGTCGCATTGGTAGGAATGGCAAATCGGCAAAGAATTGTTTGAAAATGTGGCACGAAGCATTGGCAACCATTACCCCAGAAGTCTGGACAAATGCTCATTGTGAAAGGTTAATTTGAGACTGGTACAATAGAGAAGTACGTTTAGATACAGTTAATGTTGCACCTCTTGTAATTACTTTTAATGCTAATACCGAAAGCGATGGCATTGATTATATTTAAACATCGCTCGAGAACTTAATGGACAAAGGTTAGCAAATTTATATTTTGCCTGATCTATATAAAACCGTATGACAATGTGGCATGAAGCATTAGTGTGGCCCTAGTTCCTCAAGTTTGGACAAATTCTGTACAAAACGCAGATGCAATTATTAAAGAATGGAAGATTGCAAACTTAAGTCTGATGAAAATAATGTTGCACTGTTGATCATTAACATAAACGACGATGGCAACGACAGTAGCTGGGATTCAGACAGCAGTAGTAACTAATCGATAGGAGGTCATGGAATCATAGGGAAATTAATGAAATACATTTTGTACAAGACGAAATATCGATATTTGTAAATTAATTATTGGCATTTAGTTTATTGTGAGGTAATCAGTATCTGTAACTTTCTGTATGACAAATAAATAAAACTAAGTATATTATTTTATTAATAATTTACAAACAATTAATTAATTAATTACAAACAATCACAATTTTTTTATGATACAAGTAATCATTTTTGAATTACTTCTATCGTTTTTGACAATCTTCTTTTGTTAAAGTCGTATACTTACATCTTATCATTAATAAAGTATATTGTATTTTCAAATTCACAGAGTACTTGTACAACTCTTGAAAATGTTATTTATTTTACTAACTGCATACACTTCATACTGACAAAACTAAGACACTGGGTACTATCAAGCTTCTACATCTTCCAATTTCAACAAGTTAGCAAGATATTGTATGCGTTTGTTTAGCTTCCAGCAAACCTTAAAAAATAAATTTTCAAGACTGTTCGTCCTATATACACTTACCTACGAGATATCAATATCCATGTACTTTCGTATTATCTTAAAGAATACATATTTGTTTTATATTTTGCCTAAAATGACTACATATTATTTGAAAAGTAAACATTTACAGATTAACCCTATTTATCGACAAACAAAATTCTACTTCACAAAGGCGGAAAGAAAATTGAATTTTATATGTATTTCGGTTACTTTGTGCTGGCAATCCAAGAATTCTTTATAACGTGAATTCCACACTTTTATTTAGTTTTGATAAACATAACCTGTTTTATCGAATAGCGGTGGCTAATATTCCATGTCTGGTGTAATGCGATTATTGCTATAAAATGAATCACATTAAAAACACTAAACTATGTTTAAAAAATGCTCATTAGTTAAACTTTCACTTAAATAGCCTACATTATTTAGTTAAAGCGTTTGATCTACAATTATGTCCATATAAAATGATTTAAAAAATTGCATTTTAAAAAGTTACAAACTGCATTCCTTCATCTATTAGGATATATTTGTAACATCAATATTCTACCGATGACCTCATTGTGGTTACGAAAAATTCGTATTTTGATAGTGGCAACCGCACCATGTTATGACATTACGAATATTGGTGACGTAAATCGGAACTTAAATTACAACGACTATATTATCATTACCTGCACAGTTTTTGTTTTTGAAAGATTTTAGAGTATTGATGATTTCTAGTGCATCAGTTGGAAAGAAAGCAAAGCTATGTTGATTAATTTGTTTCTGTTGATGTAGAAAGTCAATGGATTCAGAATATGGGGTATTGTTTTTTGATAATAGATTAGTCACTGCATTAGCAAAATATGTGTTTAAAGCATTTGCAACTAATTCATCCGCACAATTTTACAGGTGAATTTCTTTCTGTTGAGAATCATTCCTCTCTGTTATTTCACGAACAGTTTTCCATGATTCTTTCTGGGGAATCTTTGAATAAATAATGCGATTAGACATGTATCCATTTTTCGCTAGCTTGACTACTTTATTAAATATCCTTTTGTAACATGTAATATTGTTTAATAAATGTTGAGTTTTCATAATGTTTGTAGATATAGTATAGAGTTTCTTTATTTTTAGCAAATATTTTGATGTCCCTTGTTAACCAACATTTGTGTTTTGGTTTGACTTTAACTAGGGGGAAGGCAATTTCAAGTGATGTTGAAAATGCATTAACCGTATATAAAAATTTCTCATTTAAGTTACCTATGTTTGAGGAGACCTTGCTTAATGTACAAATTTTTTTAAATGTATGTATATTTTTTGCGTTATAGATCTTTGTATATCTTATATCTGAGTTGCTTCATACGTTTAGAATGGAATTAAAGAGTACAAAATTTTGGTCTGATAAATCGTTATTAATAATTGCATTATTCAACGGCAGTTGAATTTATTTATTTATCGGATCCATTGAAAAAATTACTGTGGAAATTCTAGTGAGAATTATGTAGCAGTGGTGTGATAGCGACTGTAAGAGTGATTCTAACGTGTTAAAGAAAAGATCGATATTACCATTGAGGGAACGATAAATACAAATAATATATAGTTTATGTTGTTTATTGAAGATACAAGAGAATTCAAAATTGAGTTCTTCTTGCAAATGATTTAGTCTAGAGATGCATTGAAATTCTGCATCGACAGTGCAATAAATAGCTGTGGTGCCATGTATTTGGCATTATCTGTATGACACACTTATAAGCTTATAATTTCAATTTGTATGTGTTCCTGTGGCTTGAGCCAGTGCTCTGTAATACATAAGATGTAGGGAAATGTAAACTGTCTAGCAATACCGCTAGATAATTAGCTTCGTGGCATATGCAACAAATATTTGAAAAAAGTCCAATGAATTTCTGAAAGATCGGGTACATTTCTAATGCTAATGAAGTAGAAATGGAATGGAATAACATTAAATCCGGCTTAGACATGGCGGCCAGAGATATTCTGGGATATACACAAAAAGAAAAATAAGAAACCGTGGATAACAAAGGATATCCTAAATTTAATAGAAAAAAGACAAATACAAAAATAGATCAGATGAAACAGGAAAACAGAGATACAAAGCCATAAAATGGGAAGTTATTCACAAATGCAAGAAAGCTAAAGAACAAGGTTGTGTTGTGCTATTAATAGGAAAGAGTGTGCACCATTTTTGTTTTGTCACCTACAAACCATACCAGGTAAATTGCACTATTTTGCGGCTCAACAACGAATACTTTGTGCAGAAATGTATTTTGAAAATGAGTGATCATTTACAGCTACATTCAAAAAATATAGTATTAGGACATGAAGCATTTATAGAGTTAACAATTCTTAATTTATCTAAAACAATTGAAAAAACTGGTTCTGTTAACAATACAGCAACACCAACCAATATGTTCTCAAAGAGGTTGGTTAAACGAAAATATTATTGCAGTAGGTGAAAGTGTACGATATGATCCCACCATTTCAATTTGACATCGTACTTATGTTTTATATGCTTTATATTAACTATTAGGTGTTAGAAATACAGATTACTTCTGATAATTGAAAAAATAACTACACATTCATATTTGATTTAATTATAATCAAAAGTCTATTGCATGTTGTATTTTGTTTCAAGTTGAAAGGTCTCAAGATAGCTATTCAATCAGTCACTATAACTACATCATTTACCATCGCTGTTGTTCATATCGACATTTAATATAAGTGAAACAACATCTTTCCTTTCAAACATAATTTCCTTATTCCACCATCTCTTAATTTCATTTTGAGTGTGCTGAATGGTGTTCCTCCATGTTTCTGGTGTTGCTTAAGTTAATACTTCTCTCCACACGCCCAACAAACTTTCCGCAGATCCACCATCCTTGCTATGTGGTTGTGGTAATAACTATTTATACAAAATTTTCAATTCCATTAAACATGCAGTGGTAAGGTGACAAACGAAGAACATAGTGTACATATTTATGTGCTAAACAATCAGCAATGTACACCTCAGCGGTGATGCAGTTCTAAAAATAGCAATTAATTTTAGATGCCCGTTATAAGTGTATAAACAAACTTACAATTTAACTAAACCCAGTAGTTCGGTCTTCAACATTGTTGTGTCATATGTAATTTTATTATTATAGCCATTCTTGAATATCGGCATTATTAGAACTGATAGTAGGTAGTTTTTGTTCAACAATGCTGTGGTAGTTCTAGCATTATCTGTAACGATTACGACGGTTTTTCTAAATTTATTAAATGTTGATTTTCAAACCACTGTAAGAAATTCACTTGGTTCATTTCACCGTCACAATCAACATCTTTCGGTTTTCATGCAAACACCAATTCAGTGCCAGGAATAAATCCATTCTCATAACCAGCATGCAAAAGAGTTCCACTAACCTTCAGCTGTTTACACTTCGCTGTTGTCATCTTACCATGATTGCTCATAGTCCCATCTTTAGAAATCCATGATTTGTCAAGAAGAACAAACTGAAAACCTTCATGTTTCAAACGCATATACTTTTTAAAAAATATACAGGATGTGGAAACTCTGTTAAATTGCATTATGAGTCATCCTTACAGTATTTAAATCCCCTGTCTTTTAAACTGTCAGCAAAGATGTCTTATCATCATTAAGAAGGTCACGTTCTTTAAGTGTTTTTTGCAGGGTTTTCAATGTAATATTTTGTTCTACAATATATTTGAATTGTTACTACAATTTGTATTACACATAATACGTACTGTTTGCATACATGTTGTATACCACATTCTTAATTTCAGTTTATTGCTAAGGAGCAATGTCTACAACTGGCTTAGAACGTGGTTTATTATGTTTGTTTTTTGGGCAGCTACTTTTGTTAGTACTATCAGCGATGTGGTTGACTGTATTCGGACTAACTTGCAGTCCATTACTAGCATGATGTAATAAGAATAATTATCGATTACTTATTTAACATAACATGATCTTTGACGGTGTGAATAATTAAGCTAAATACTTAGGTTAATATACATATTACTCTTACTTATCTAATTGCAGTTACATGTAACAAAGAAATGGCTTCTTTTGCAGCTTCGCTTGCAGCAACAAATTCAGCTTCAGTAGTCGATAGTGCTACTGACCTCTGTCTCTGGCTAGACCAAGAAATGGCACCCCCTTGAAAAATACTAACAACACCAGTGGTTGACCTTCTTGTTTTTGGATCCCCCCTAAAGTCTGCATCTCTGTAAATCATTAATTTACCATCTCTTCCTGCATTGTTAACCAAACCTAAATGCATTGTACCTTTGAGATACTTGAGTATGCGTTTCACGTTTAGCCAATCTTGATCACAGGGTTCTGCAAGATTTTGACTCACACAACTAACTGTATAAGCAATATCAGGCCTCGATCCGATTATTAAATACATTGGGCTACCAACTGTTTCACGATATGGTACTCTCCAATCGCATTTTTTTTACTCTTCTTTTTCCAAAACTTGTTGATTTTTGTCAATCGGGGTAGCAACTGCATTACAGTCTGACATATTAAAGCGTTGTAGTACCCTCTTTGTGTAGTTTTTTTGGGACACGAAAACTGGCCCATTTTTGAACTGTTGAATTTGCAAACCCAAGAAACATGTTGCATTCGAAACAGTTATTTTAAACTTTGCTTTTAATTCACTTAGAAAGTTTGCAGCCCCTTCCAGTACTATCTTCATAGCATTGCAGTTGTTGCATATACAGTTCTTCTTCTAGATTGTTATATAAGAAAGCTGTTTTTACATCAAATTGTGTCATGTGTAGCTCATGTGCAACCACACTCAACATAGCTTTACTTAAATCAAACCTAACCACACGACTGAAAATTTCATTATAGTCGATACTGACCTTTTGTGATAAACCTTTTGCTACCAATCGGGCTTTATAGCATTCTGTATCGTCTTGGAGATTTCATTTAACATGCAAAACCCACCAGTTATTAATTGCCCTTCTACCACATAGTTAAGTCACCTAACTCCCAAGTCCCATTTTCAGCTAATGAATCTAATTCTTCTTGCATTGCTTTTTTTCCATTCGAGAGAATTTTCTGAAGCTACTGCTTCCTCAAATGAGCTTGGATCTTCATCAGCTAGCACTGCAAAATCATTATACTTCATTGAAGCTTTCAACTTACTGCGATCTCGCAAGTGTCAGTACTCTACAGCAGAAACTTCCTCGTCTGTTAAGGGCTCGTGATCACTTTCATCTTGCATAAGACTGGGTAATGAAACTAACTGTTTAGGGTCTTCATTAAAGATGATGTCACGGTTAACCTTTAAAGTTGGTGGCTTAGGTACGTACACTCTGTATCAGTCTTTCTCGCCAACGTAACCAACGAATATACATTTCCAAGACTTTGCATCGTTTCTTACGTTTCTCTTTCGGCACATGAACAAAACATTCTGGGCCAAATATTTTTAGATGGTTCACAGCAAGCGCCTTACCAAACCATAACTCGTAGGGACTTTTGTCGACCACATGTGTTGGTCCTGTCCGATTAAGAACATATGCAGTTATGTTTACGGCTTCTGCCCCGAGTTTGCATGACAAATTTTGTTTTGATTGTAGCAATATACACGCTGCTTCAACTAGCGTTAGATTTTCCCTTTCAGCTGAACCATTTTGTTCAAGTGTGTACGGCATTGTCATACGGGGATTAATTCCAAACTCCGCTGAGTGTTTTAACTGTGTTGTTGTCGAATTCACCACCATTGTCTGAGATAAGAACTTTTAGTTTGTGACCAACTGTTTTGGTTTCTTTTAGATATTGAGGTAGTCTTTTTGCAACTTCAGATTTTTCAGAAAGAAAATAAACAACTCGATACTTCGAAAAATTGTCCTTAAAAGCCGCATAATATCGTTTGCCTTTCAACGTTTTCTCAGATATTGGACCACATACATCCATGTGAATAACTTCCCCTGGCAGCATAGCTCTGTCTTTGCGTGTGCCAAAGCTTTTGCGATGTTGTTTTTCTAAAATGCAACTAACACAAAGGATACCATCTTTAACAAACCTAATATTCGTTTCTTTAAGATATCGTTCAACATGAGCTTTATTTTGATGACAACCTCTCATGCCATAACTGCAAGGATTCCGCTACATAAACATGAGCAGGTTTTTCAGGTGTAACTGTATGAACTACCAGTCTGTACAGACCATTATGTCGCTTACCCTTTAGAATAACTTCATCTTTTAGTTTGACTTTACAAAAGTCTTTATTTAAGTTATATTTGAATTCGGTATCTGCAGCTAACGGTATTGAAAATAAATTCCTAACAACGTTCGGTGTATACCACACGTCTGTAAACTTTCTTTCATACCACTGGTTATCCACAAATGCCTCAATCATTACGTCGTCTTGACCATATGCTAGCAGCGTATTATTGTCGGCTGTAGTAATTCGTCTCGGCTCATTAAACGGAATGTAACACATGAAACATTCTTTAGATTTTATCATGTGATGACTGGCCCCAGTGTTAGGAATCCACAAGTCAAAATCTGACAGAAACGCGACATTGTCTACTAATGCATGCACCTTTACGAGACTGTGAACTTGAATCAAAATTACTTTTATTATTAGGACACTTGTATTTGGTATGGCCCATTTCCCTGCAAATATTGATTTGGGATTCACATTAACTACCCGAGCTTGAGTCTGACTTAACACGGCATGTTTTTCTACCCTCATTTCAACCATTGCGAATCGCTCCTAAAGGTATTCAACCATGTGCTGTTTACGAGGAACGGACTCCCATGTAGTTCTAAATTACTTGTAACTGTCTGGTAACATACTTATGATACGCATAAGCAGCAAAGTGACTGGTAAATCTTTATCCTCAAGATGACGTGATTCTTGAAGTTCAAGCCAAATCTTTTGAAGCTTAGAAATGTGAGTTGTGATGCAATTGTTGGGCTCCTTTTTATACTCGAGCAATTCCAGATACAGATGTTGTAGATGCTGTTCCGAGACACGCTCAAACGTGGCATTTAGCTTATCCCACATGTCTTTTGCTGAATTATGCATCTCAATTAAACGCAATGGCTCTTCACTTAAGGTAGTCGTAAGCAGTGTATTGGCATAACCATTAGCACGTTTAAAGTTTCATACTTGCATCGAATGCCACAGTTTGTACAACATTTGCATCTGTTACAACTGGAGCAGGCTTCAGAATTGTGACCGTAAGAATTCCTTCAAAATCATGATACGATAAATTTGATTCCATATTCTATTTGGAGTTTCCAAACAGACCAGTTTGACTGATCCTTTAGTTTTGGTATCTGCAATTTGTCCATATTTAATATATAGGGATTTTTACTGCACTACTTTACAGTCTTGACAGACTTCAAAATTTTTGTCTATCCAAAAGCGGTCCAAATAAAAATTTATTTTTACTGAACTCTGCAGCACTGTCCGTAACTAAAATAATCACTTATAATTTATACAGTTTTGCGTGGTTGATGGTGTCTGGGCTCATAACCTATTGAGAGTTAAACCATATAAACTATAATTATTTAATTATGCTTGTTGGACTTTGCAACTTGGCATGACAGTTTATTTTTTACATAACTACTCTTGTTTTACAAGCTAAGGTATTATGATAATGTTGGATATTTTTTCTGACAGTACTAACAAGAACTGTTTTATATGAATTTACAATAAAATTAAGAAAATTATAATTGCTGAAAACTCAATATAATACTCCCTGTATGTTTGTTGTGGTTTGTTTAGTATTCTTCTTAATCTTCTTTGGGGATTAAACCACTCATAGTTTTTAAAATTATCTTTATTAACGTTTCGATCCATGACCTAGGATCGTTTTCAAAATAATAAAAATTTCAAGTTTGACATTTATGACATAAATTGAAGGTGACTTTGATTTATTGATGATAGAAATATTTGGTTTGAGTACACTAAGCAAAAATTTTTTAAAGTTTAAATGAATGATTGCCTTCAATTTGTGTTACGGCCTGGGACCGACTTTTTTTAGGTAGCCAATACGCTTAACGTGAAATCAGCTGATTAATTCAAAAAAAAGTCGGTCCCAGGCCGTAACACAAATTGAAGGCAATCATTCATTTAAACTTTAAAAAATTTTTGCTTAGTGTACTCAAACCAAATATTTCGATCATCAATAAATCAAAGTCACCTTCAATTTATGTCATAAATGTCAAACTTGAAATTTTTATTATTTTGAAAAAGATCCTAGGTCATGGATCGAAACGTTAATAAAGATAATTTTAAAAACTATGAGTGGTTTAATCCCCAATGAAGATTAAGAAGAACTCAATATAACTGACAGTTGACATTCACATGAAGATAGGCACAGACTTCATATCATATGCGTTAACTTCAAACTGAACAAAATAGGCTTGACAGCAGTGCATTGCAATACCAACAACAAAAACAAAATGCTCTAAAATGCAACGGCAACACATTATATTTTCTTAGTTCTCTTTTCATTTAGAATTTAGCTGCACAAATTACTATTTATGTCATATCACCGATTTGACCGATCAAGTATACATTCTTTATTGCTTATGCAGTAAAGTTTAGAAAGTTAAATGTTTTTGTGTACTATACTATTTGATGAATGTGACTAAAATTGCATCTAATTGTGTTAGTAAATATCAAATTGTAGGTGCAAAAATGTCTTTATACTGGATATTAGCAGTCTGTTACCATTAATTGTATTATTTTGATTATTATATATACCTTGACGGTGATCGAAAATAGATTATTAGCACAATTTCAATTAACTTGAGTTTAATTTGGACATTATTTATAGGTAGTTGAAGCAGATTCAGATGATAGTTTATCAGATGATGAATCACCAAAGAAACGAAGAGACTTATTAACACGAAGGCCTTCTTATAGAAAAATACTAAATGACCTTGGTGGTGGAGAAATTGCTGGTATGTATATATAAAATTTGTTATAGTTTTATGTTTTGAGTCTTTATTGTGTAACTAATTAGCAGATGCGTATGATGGCAAGTGCTATAGATATGCAGTAAAGTTTGTTTTTGCATAGGGCATGAATTTATAGTTTTTGCATGATTTTCATCACTTTTCTATGTAGATTAAATTGCTGGTTTTCAAATTTTTACACAACGTGACATATAATAATGTAAAAACAACCATTACTTGTGGCCCATTGTTTTTGTTTGAGTTTTATAAAATAAAAAGCAAAATAATTTAAGTACAGTATTTACTAAAATTATTTAGTGATTCACTTGCTAAGATTGTGAAAGATACAACTACATTGTAATAATTCTTTAAAATTAGAAGTGCATAAAGGTTAAATGCAGTTTGGTAATTGTTATAGTTAGATTAGTGCCATTATTGGATATACTCTTTTTACAAATTTTACTTTTGAAACCTACAGAGTTGTGACTACGTGAATTTTATAAACTGAAACACACTAAAGAATCTTACTAGGCAATGCTAACATGTACTTATTTGCTTCCATTATCAAGGTACATATGAAAACGAAATCAAATCTGACAGGAAAAGTATTTACAAATAGTAATATAGAGTGAAACATGTTCCAATATTTAAAAATGAATGAGAATAAGTGAATATATTTTCAAGTTATTAAATCAGTTATTTATTTCAGTTGTTTTGAATTGATTTTTTTTGTTTTATTTTGATTTTCTTTAAAAACGTTTCCTAGCTTGTGTATAACAAAAATTTTACTTCTGTAGTAATGTAGGGTCTTGCATTTTGCACAAAATTGCCAGCATCATTATTTGCTACTATAGAAGTAACTCGAACAGAAAAATTACATGTAAAGTACATTTTAACTCTTTTTTTCTGACTGTTATCAATTCAAAAAGGATTACAATTTCTATTGATGATTATGTCAAATTTTATATTGAAAAATGCACAAATGACCGATTACCTACTCAACACAATCATGCCTTCTAAGAAAATACTACACCCAATGTTAAATGATGAACTTGGTCACGGAAACTAATACATTTCCAACTAAATAGTAATGTATAAGAAGAAAAACATAACCACTTTCTTAGTCCACTTTACAGATTTTCGCGTTACCGAATAATAAGAAAGCTATTGATCTGCACTGTCACCACCTTTCATATATGTGTGATAGACCAGAATACAGATTGGTTTTTTGATGGGCAATCCTGCTTTCCTATTTATTATGTTTGCGGGGATTATAGTTACATTATGGATTGTTGAAATAATTATCACTGTAAGCTTCTGTGTCAAACCAAATGTCTTTGAACAGTTCAGAAACAATTATAAATATTTATGGTTCCGGGTTGGGACCGTGTCATTTTATAAATTAAGGTGGACGGGGGCTTCATCAGGACAAGAAAAGAAATAAGTAATAAAATAAAAATAATAAAAAATATATAAAAAAGATAATATTAAGTAGACAAGTTAAAGTGTAAAGAGAAGAGTTACTCTTGAACTAGCAGACTCACTAGCCCATTCAAAGCCAAAAGGTGTCTTGTGGCAAAGTAACTGGTGAAAGTAGCGAAAGTGGTAGTTTATATAGGGCGAGAACTTGATGCATGAGCGATCATGAATAGAGAGGAGTGCCGTAGCAGATCAGTGAAAGTCCCGATTCCGCTGTTGTGAACATAGGCTTGTTTTCCAACTGAGGAAAAGGTAGTAGCCATTGTCTTTGTTTAGGTTATTAGAATTTTTATTGATTTCTATGGATTCTCTAATTTTTCTAGTGTAGAAAAATGGAATTCTGGCAATTAGTTTCGTCTTGTCAAAGTTAATGGTATGACCTGTTTCATGTTGATGTTCGTCCACCGCTTAGCGATTGTACTGTCTTGTTATTAAGCATTGCTTATGCTCGTTTAGTCTAGTCTGTACTGACCATCCTGTTTCTCCTATGTATACTAAACTGCAACTGCTAGATATACTATATATGCCTGGTGCTTTAAGACTATTTTCGGAATCTTTTGGGGTTGGTAATATTTGTGAAATTTTATTGATGGGTTTTTAGATTGTTTTGATGTTGTGTTTACGTAGAATTTTGCCAATTCGGTCTATTACTCTGTGTATATATGGAAGGATTGCTAAAGAACGTGTATCGGGATTGCAGCGTGGTTTGGGGGTTCGTGTAGGATGCAGATGCCGGTTTATTACTCTGCCGATATCTGAGTTACAATAGCCATTTTTTATGACTGGTTTTAAGATGGGTCAGTTCATTAGATAAGTGTTCTGGTTGTGAAATCTTAATTGCACGGTGGACTAGAGAGTTGAAATAGGTAGAAGTTAAGCATTTTTCAATGAGCTTAACTTCTACCTATTTTGTCTTCGACGGACAATTTTACAAACAAACTTCGGGCACACCAATGGGCTCACCTCTGTCCCCTATTGTGGCCAATATATTCATGGAGTCTTTGGAATCCATGGGTCTAGAATTCACATACCTTAAACCAAAAACTTGACTCCGTTAGGTAGATGACACTTTTGTAATCTGGACCCATGGACATCAAACGCTCAATAATTTTCTAGATCACATAATGAATCAACATAAAGATATTAAGTTCACTATAGAATTTGAAAAGAATGGAACTCTGCCATTCCTTGATGTTCTGGTGGAGCACCAACCTAACGGACGACTAGGTCATTCCGTATATCGAAAACCCACACACACAGACAGATACCTACATGCGTCGTCACATCATCATCCCTCACAAAAATCATCGGTAATCAACTCTCTAGTCCACCGTGCAATTAAGATTTCACAACCAGAACACTTATCTAATGAACTGGCCCATCTTAAAACCAGTCTTATAAAAAACAGCTATCGTAACTCAGATATCGGCAGAGTAATAAACCGGCATCTGCATCCTACACGAACCCCCAAACCACGCTGTAATCCCGATACATGTTCTTTAGCAATCCTTCCATATATACACAGAGTAACAGACCAAATTGGCAAAATTCTACGTAAACACAACATCAAAACAATCTATAAACCCACTAATAAAATTTCACAAATATTACCAACCCGAAAATATTCCGAAAATAGTCTTAAAGCCCCAGGAGTATATAGTATATCTTGCAGTTGCAGTTTAGTATACATAGGAGAAACAGGACGATCAGTACAGACTAGACTAAACGAGAATAAGCAATGCTTAAGAACAAGCCAGTACAATCGCTCAGTGGTGGCCGAACACCAACATGAAACAGGCCATACCATTAACTTTGACAAGACGAAACTAATTGCCAGAATTCCATTTTTCTACAATAGAAAAATTAGAAAATCCATAGAAATCAATAAAAATCCTAATAAACTAAACAAAGACGATGACTATTACCTTTCCCCCATTTGGAAAACAAGCCTATGTTCACAACAGCGGAACCGTGACGTTCACTGATCTGCTACGACACTCCTCTCTTTTCATGATCGCTCATGCATCAAATTCTCGCCCTATATTAACCACCACTTTCGTTACTTTCACCAGCTACTTCGCCACAAGACACCTTTTGGGTTTGAATGGGCTAGTGAGTCTGCTAGTTCAGGAGTAACTCTTCTCGTTACACTTTAACTTGTCTACTTAATATTATGTTTTTTAGATATTGTTTATTTTTTTTATTTTATTACTTATTTCTTTTCTTGTCCTGATGAAGCCCTTTACAAAAGTGGGCGAAATGTCGATCTTAATTTATAAAATGACACGATCCCAACCCGGAACCATAAATATTTATACTGACTCGGGCCTTCAAAGCCTCTGACAATATCAGTTCAGAAACAAATTCATTATCTTGTTCTTCCATAGGACACTAACCACTTTAGAACCGTCGCTGATATGCCATTATAACAATTGATGTTTTGGCTCTTTATTACCAAAAAAGTATTTTCCTTTGCCCCACCTCACCCCCTTCTTTCTTTTTTTAAAGTTCTATTTTGGTGTCGAAGTTAAGTCACTTTAGGGCAACTTCGACATAAAAATATTGTATAAATTATTATAATTAACGAATGATAGATATTAATAAACAGTCTGAAGTCTAAATAAAGCAAATGTGTCAACAAAAATCATATTTGCCTAAACTTATTTATTATAAAGTCATAAAAAGCAGTATAAAAGTAGGTACCTATCAAAACTAAATATCATATTTTTATGATAACTATAAGCCCTAGAAGTAATCTATACAAGTAATCTACCTGGCTAAGTAAGTATATATAAAAATAGAACATAAGAAATGTAGGTATTTTATTCGTCGTCGAAGCATGCGACACATTCGTAGCTCACTTGCTTGCAACCCCAGTTGCAATGTCCACAACCTATTTTCCACAAGTCATGCACTTGATCTAGGCATTATGATTTGTGTACTCGGAGAATTGTATCAGACAAATGGAACAAGAACTGCAAGTAGGGCATTCATACTGAGGGTTATTCGAGCCAAGGTTACAAACCCCACACACCCACTGCAAACAAGAAACACAACAAATCTCGTCTTTGTTGTCAGTATAATTTGCATAAGAACAAGTGCATACAGAGCAGAAAGAGTCGTCATTAGTGTCTGTAATTTTGTTTCTTGTTCCATGAACAGTCGATGGTCCAGGTTCATCAACTTTCATTTTAATTTTAGGTTCAGGCTTATCACTTTTAGGTTTAGAGCAGCTGTTCACCTTTTTTCTTTCTTTCTTTTAGGTTCAGGCTTATCACTTTTAGGTTTAGAGCAGCTGTTCACCTTTTTTCTTTCTTTTTTCTTGGTCTTTTCACTATGAGAAATCACCGGATCATCAATTTCTTCCTGTGCTACTTTTTGTAAGGAGGATGGAGTGCTCGTTTCAGATGACGTTACTCGCATTGGTTGGCCTGGTCTGGTTGTGATTTTTTCCCTCTCTTAGAAGGCATTATAGATTTTTCGCTATATCCTCTTGACTCTTTTAGAAACTCTAGTAGACTTGAATCTAGGTCCCTTTCGGAATTAGAAGTTTCGCTAGGAATTTTTACTATTACCGTTTCGGTACTAAAGGGGCTTAGGCCCGTTGTCTGAAAACCAGATTGTAGATTTTTAGCAGCATTTCCTTCTTGGTGACACCATAATCGATTTAGAAAATTTGGAAATTGCTCTTTGGGAATGCTCCCCTTTCGACAACTTTCCTTCCTCCATGAATCTAAGATGTCTCGCCATTTCCGTTTCATAGGAGCAAAGAAACTCACATCGAGGGGCTGCATTAAGTGAGTTGAATTAGCTGTTAATGGAGTCATAAATATTATTTGCTAATGTCGCTTCAATAACATGGGGAGAAAAATGTCAGGCAAGGTTATCTCTAATTACAACTTGTTTTTGTTCTGGGGTGCTATTAGTGTTTATCTGGGGCATCAAAATTTGAAAAAACCACGTCCCAAATGTAGTCATATCAAACCAACCACTGGGCGTAACATCATACACTGACCCACAGGACCACCAGACATCCAATTTTTGTACAAATGCTGTGCCTTGTAAACCAACATGGGAGGCAACAAGTCACCCTTAGCTGTTCCGCATACCATCAAACTCACAGATGTTCCAGAGTGCTCCTGAAAACGATCCACTCTTTTAGCTCCTCTGGGAACCAACACTTTTTTTGCACCAGGATCATCAGTTATGTTGGTCTCGTCGTAGTTATAGATATGATCGGGCAAAACATTTTCACATTTTCTATGGCGCTTTTCATGTTGTTAAAAAATTCTGTTAGCTCCGGTTTACCTACATTACATGTGATTTTTCCAATGCTCCATCCGAAGGTACTACACTGGCCAGGAAACTAGTTTTTGTTACCTGGAAAATTTTGAATTTTGCCGAACCCTTGCTGTTCCAAGCAAGGTAGGGATCTTTAACGTGCGTGACAACACTCACACACGGGACCTCCATTTTACCTCTCATCCGAACGAGGGTGTATTTTGTGAAAATGCTCGCTAACATTTTTCAAACGGACCGTGTCGGGATTCGAACCCGGGACCTTGGGCGTAGTAGTCACACACATACCACTACGCCACGGAGCCGCCCTCCGGTTTACCTACAGCAGCTCGTTGATGTTTTATGTTGGTAGCCAAGCGGCTAGTCATATTGTTCCTTGAAGCAAAGGCTTGTATAAAATCTATACCGGGTTGATTGTTCTTCCATTTCTTAATGGTCCTGCCCTGCTTGGTAACGAACTTTGCTATCACTTCACGAATATCTTGGTGTATCATTGGAAAGCCCCAATTGTTTACCGTACCAAGTGTTTTTGCTATTAAATGTTCTTCATCACTAGTTAACACACACTGACGTCTCGATTTTAAAGGATGATGTCCATGAATTTTATCGATCAAGGTTGTTCTGGGGACTTTAAACTTTCTACACGCTTCTAGCTTCAACATGCCATGTTTTACAGCATCGATGGCTTTGTTCATGTTTTGCTTGTTATAATTGACATTAGGTCTCCTTCCCAACTTTTCCACGTACTTATGAGACATTATCTTTATAAAAAATTAATCTGAAACAAAAAAAAAGGCTAGGATAAAGAATAACAAAAACAAAATAATACTAATACCCACAGTAATGACAAATATTGTTATTGTTATTAGTATTATTATTTGTGTAATCAACAAAAATAGCGTAGAATGTAAAAAAGAATCAACAAATCAATCAATAACCTGAAACAATCAATAAAAAGAGTAAAATTTTATGTTCAAAATATCTGTCGAAGTTCCCCCATTTTACGGTACGTTCCCAGATTGCTTATAGAACTGAAATAAGCATACAGAAGACGTAATAAACACAAAAATGCAGTATAAGTATTTATGGTTCCAGGTTTATATTACCTTGTTTCCTATTTTTAGTGCATATTTTCTTATCCCTCTAATAATATTTATTTACTCCTCTAATAACTACATCTTTGCCACCAATTGCACTTTGTGTATTATGCTTATAACTAACTATTTCTTCCTGTCAGTGATCACCCATGCTGCAACCACCTATCGCCAATAACCATTCCTTACTTTTACCTTTCTCCTAATAATATCTCCTAATATCTCCTTAGTCGTACCTTGCTACAGCATCCCACTCGATAATTTTGTACATAGTATTTAAGTTAAAAATTTTTAATAAACATTCAGTGTTAAACAATAATTAAACAAATATTTCGTTTATAAATAAATTATTGGTTATATTATTGCCCTTTATCAATATCAGCAAACTTACTTCACAAAAATCTTTAATAGCTTTTGAAATAAAACTATTGTACTGTTGAACTAATAATGTAAAATTCCATGATTGGCTCCTGGCTTTGCATGACGCAAAAAAGTAAAATGTGAGTGACTCGTAGGTACTTTTGAAATGAAAAATGTAAATTTACGATAGTGGTCTCAAAAGTTTTATAATATACAGTAAAATTCTAAGCTGTATGTGCTATTAATCAGTTAAAAATGAATTAAGGGTTTGTTTTTATTACTTTTCTAATTTAAAATGAGTGGCAAATAGAAAACAGCTTTTATTTAATACATTTTTTGTATATGCTGTAATAGCTATGATCAAGAGTGCATAATTTATAATGAATAACTCTGTACTTCTAATTTTTACATGTTTGTATATATATTTCATTAACAATAAATTTAACTTGAACATTTTTTTATTCTTACATAATTATAAAATATAAGCCTGGAATTTTGATAAATTGGTTAGGGAAAACCTGAAAACCCAAGGAATTCTATTTTTATAAATAATTCAAAACTCTGAATGGACAAATGAAAACCCCTGATTATTTTTGTCTTTTTCTCACACCTTACAATATTACCGATTTTCTACTTTAAATTATGCACATACAAAAATTTTATGCATGTCACTAATAGTTAAATTTTTATATTGAATTAAATACACCGTCATTATGATGTAATCAGTGCTAATGGCAGACTCCCACTTAGCAGAAAATAATTGATTAGTGAAATACTTCTTCGGGTTATTATAAACACTGGATTCGTTTTCTGCATGTAATGACTTGGAATGGACAAATATATAGTCTTGAAGAAATACTATTGATGAATTCAAATTAATTGTTTTAGTAAAATTCCTTTATACACGTGATCCAACAATACAGCAACTTTTCTGTGTTAAAAAATATATTG
The DNA here is from genome assembly GCA_036346225.1 of Platerodrilus igneus. NCBI lineage: Eukaryota > Metazoa > Arthropoda > Insecta > Coleoptera > Lycidae > Platerodrilus > Platerodrilus igneus. Next base: position 5,571,671 of record JARFIW010000307.1, on the reverse strand, counting down.
ATAATGAATAGTTTTTTCACTCAAATAAATAACGATAGACTAGTTTTAGGATGTCTTTCGTTACAAAAATGGTTAATTGAAATTAAACTTTATTGTGACATTTCCAAAAAAATATTGCAGTTTTGCAAAAACACAATACGATGTCATCAGTTAATAGGCTTAGTTATGTTTAGTTTGTCTACATTATTAATTTTCACCAATTCTAAGTATATTTCAAAATTTAAAGAACAGGTACATGCAGTAGAATCTTCTGTAACACATACTGACTCATATGCTGCTATACCTTGTGTACTTTGATTAAATTAATCAAGCCTAAATTCTCGAAGGACCAGTACATAAATACATATGTACACACACACGGGACCAAGTATTTCAATTTATATGTAAATTCAACACACTCACCTGAACAAAACACATCCCGTTCCAACTGTATTTTCGACACAACACACCACGTCTGGTCGTCTCTAAGGATGGCGGCAAACAGCCCGGAATGTCCGTTTTCCATGCATCAGGTAACAAACCACAGCAGGTGGTCGAGAGTGGTGGTTTCACTAAATTAAAATACTAGTCTATCCGCGAACAAAATTTACACCCACAAATTTACAATATAACCCCTATTAATTATAAACATACCGCTCACCAATAAGCTCTGCTTATTTAAAACTAAAGGTACAAACAAACAAAAACTACTATATATATATAGATATATTGAACAATTAAACTATACTTAAAAACGACTTGAGTACAAATTGGTGCCTTGATCGCTGTATAGGTCACTGCAGCGACCACGACGGGCAACAAAACGACGAAATGCTGCTAGAAAAGCTTCAGCAGTGAGATCTGACACTAGTTCAATATGAAGTGCTTTGGTGGACATGCATACAAATAAACACACATAGGCTTTGGTGCATTTTGTACCTCGAATACGCCCCGACGTGATGGTGAAAGGACCTGCAAAGTCCACTCCAGCATGACTAAACGCTTTGAGCTGAGAAATTCGGGAAGAGGGCAAATCTCCCATTAAAGGAGCAACCGAAGGGGGATTAACTTTAAAACAACGAATGCATTTGGCTACAACATGGTTAATAGCGCTTAACTCCCAGAATCCAAAATTGTTGCGCGATGAAGAAGGCTAATGATTGGGGTCCAGGGTGAAATAGCTTACGATGCATACTTTCAATTATTAATTCGGTTAGTCGATGCTTTGGGAAGTAGCATGGGATGCTTTGCATCATAAGATAGTTGAGAATGACGTAAACGACCACCAACCCGAATTACACTATTGGAATCCAGAAACGGAGCTAATTTTTGGATAGGTTTTTTACATACTTTGCCACTTTGAATACAAACAAGTTCGTCAGGAAATACATCATGTTGAACTACCTTTACAATACAAATTAAGGCGTTGTACAACTCATCCGCAGGTAACGAACCACCTTGCCTTTCATGCCTTTTCAATTTCGTATTTCTAATGAATCGGAAGCACGAAGCCACTACACCTTGCAGTTTACGAAGTGAGGAGAAACGAGCTAGCAAACTATTAATCAAACTATCTGGCACTGTATATACTAAGACAACTTTTCGCTCTTCACACTCAGCAGTGGAATCTGAGTCTGATTGATTAAATGGTTGATATATACAGTTAGTTGAATAAAGAAACTTTGGACCTGACCACCAATGGGCGTGGATACAAGATCTGAAGGCAATAAACCTCTAGACCCACAATCAGCAGGATTATCTTTGCCACTTACATGATGCCATAAGTTAGGAGGAACTCTATCTTGAATGTGAGTAATACGGTTACTAACAAAAGTTTTCCATCGGTGTAGAGGATTTGATCCATGATAAAGTAACTGTAGAGTCAGACCAGGCATGAATTGCATCAATCGTGATGAACGGTTTATAAACCTTATTTACAAATTCTATTAAGTCAGATAAAAGTACAGCTGCACACAATTCTAAACGTGGCACAGAAATACGTTTTAAAGGTGCTACCTTGGATTTGTCATACACAAAATTTACTGAAATTATTCCCGCTTTGAAACACAGCGAATATAAATAGCTGCAGCATATCCAGCTTCAGAGGCATCACAAAACCCATGAAGTTGCAATGACACAATATCGTCAACTAAAACACAACGTGACAAGGATAAGGTCGCTAAACAAGATAGCTGCCGTTTATATGCGGACCAACAATCCACAACATCTGAAGGTGGCACCTCATCTCAATCCAACCCTAAACTCCATAACCGTTGCATTAAATTTTTCAGAAGGAAGGTCACAGGGGTCAACAAACCAAGCGGGTTGAAAACCTTTGCTATGTCTGAGAGTATAACCCGTTTTGTGCACGGACGTGCAGTACTATCCACTTTGAACTGGAAGCAGTCTTTTGTGGGACACCACTGTAACCCTAAGACCTTTAAGGAAAGTGAGTCAGCATCATTAAAAGAAAATGGCTGAAGTTCTTCAGGGGGGAATGACAATAATTCAGGACGATTACTTGCCCATTTCCTAAGGACAAAACATGCACTCGACAATAACGAAATAAGTTGACGTTGGATTTCTAAGGTTTCTTCCAAGGATGCACAACCTGTTACTATATCATCAACATAGGTATCAGATATAAGAACCTTTGCTGCTAATGGATAGTTTTGAAGATTATCCCTTGCTAATTGTTGAAGAACGCGAATAGCCAAATATGGAGACGAAGATACCCCATACGTTACGGTGTTTAATTGATATTCTTGAATAGGTTCAGCTTTTGAAAATCGCCAAAGAATACGTTGGTACGATCGATGCTGATCTGTCACCTCAATTTGCCGGTACATTTGCTTAATATCAGCGGTTACAACAAATTTGTGTAGTCTAAACCTTAACAAAATACTCGATAAATCCTGTTGAAGTTTAGGGCCGATCAGTAAACCATCATTTAATGACTTGCCATTAGATGATTTTGCTGACGCATCAAAAACAACCCTCAATTTAGTGGTGCTACTATCTGGTTTCTGAACACAATGGTGAGGAATGTAGTATCCCGATGACAAATGTGTAAGAGGTTCATGAACTGTGGACATATGTCCAGACTCTAAATAGTCTTTCATGAAATTTGAATATTCCGTATGTAGGTCAGGATTTTTCAACAAACGATTTTCTAATAATTCAAAACGACGCAGTGCTGTGGAATAAGAATCGCCTAGTTCTATACGAGAATCTTTAAACGGCAAATTAACAACATATCTACCGTCCTCCTTTCTTTGATGTGTTTCTAGAAAGAGAGTTTCACATTGAATATTTTCAGGCGAAAATGTAGGAGTTGCTGGAACATGTTCAACCTCCCAGAATTTTTTTAACACAATGTCCAATGGGGTATTCATAATCGATGTACAAAACGAACTCACACGATTAGTTGACTGACGACAGTCTGTTTTACCGACCAGTACCCAACCAAACACTGTATTAAGGGCAGTAGGCTCTCCAATTTTACCACGTCTAATGCCAGGCTGAACCACAGTAGAATAAATATCTGCACCCAACAATAAATCGACCTCGCGAGGGCGTCCAAAGTACGGATCTGCTAATGTTAGACCTTCAAGGAAGTCATAACGATTTGAAACGGGAGCCGACGGCATAGAGCCGGCAATTGCAGGAATAACAATTGTATCTACAACGAATGTAGGATTGGCCTTTTGATACGGCCGCAACGAACATGTAACGAGACCAAAACTAGAGGTGCTCATTTGATTTAAACCGCTAATCGATATGGACGATGATGACGATTTTAATCCAAGACTTTTCATACACGATTGGGACATAAAACTTGCTTGACTACCATTGTCAAGTAATGCTCGACAAGTTTGATAGTTTCCACGTGCATCCTGTACTTGTAACAAGACAGTAGACAACAAAACAACAGACTGACTAGCCACTGTGCTAGTCATCACGGCGACTTTATTAGAAGACTCTGGATTTGAGGGCCCTTCTGTCAAGTACGCTTCACATTCTTTGTCTGGCGTCACAGCAGAAGTGGGAAAAAGCAACAATGTGTGATGTTTTTTATCACAAACACGACAACTAAGTTTTGATGGACACTTAACAACAGAGTGGTTGGTTCCTAAACAATTATAACACCAGTTTGAAGTTTTTGCAACTCTATGTCGCTCAGAAGGTTCTAATACTAAGAATTTGTCACATTTAAAAACAGAATGATTAGCTTTGCAATAAATACAACTAGTACTATGGGTTTTCTTAGCGGTGGTAACAAAACTTAATGATTCTTTTGGCTTGAACGCAACAGGATACTGTCGTGATACTGTTGGCTTCTGAACACTAACAGGGCCTGGCTGTCCTACAATAACCTGGTTTGTCTCCAATGCCTTGCAATGTTTAGAAACAAATGAGTACAAATTTTCATAGCTAGGAATTTCAACATCATGAAGTTCAATTTCAAAGCGTTTCCTAGTGGAGTTATCCAATTTTGCAATAATAGATTAAAACGAGTAAAATCCCACATATCATGATTAAATTGTGCAATTGCCGAAGAATTTTCAGAAAATGTAGACAATAATGTGCGTAACGAGGACGCAGAATCTGAACTAACTTTCGAAGCATTACAAATGGCCTGCCAATAGCTAGTGAGCAACAACCATTTGTTTTCGTACCTATCTATTAATTGTTGATACGCAATCGTATAATTATCAGAAGTTAATGGAAGCCCTTTAATAATTGCCAAAAGCTCCTTAACCAATGATGAGGTTAAATATTGAAATCGTTCAATATTAGATAAAGTTTCATTTTCATGAATTAGTGTACGGAACAAATCGTAGAAAGAGCTCCAATTTTTATAATTACCATCGTAGGTGGGAATTACAATTCTTGGCAACTTAACTTTATTAGGGGCACCCGAGTGTTGTGTTTCAATACTAGAACGAGTATGAGGCTGCGACCTCTTAGCTGTTAATTCTCGATGCACAATTTTGATTGAATATTGAATTTCATCAAAACTATCTTGGATCACCTGTTGTTGATCTAAATGAGCAACCTCTACAGAAGCAACTATTTCGTAATGAACTTGTTCAAATTTATCTACTATGTTTGATAAATCGGTAAATCGAACATCAAAGGCAACAAAATTATTCTCAGGATCCATTTGAGCTGCTTCAGCACATTTTAATAAGGCTTGTGCTTTACGCATTAACATGTTACGTTTATTTGACAATTTTTCAATTTCCATTGTCACAAATAATGGAAAACAATCAGAAAGTAAATCACAGTTATGTAAACCCCAGTAGCAGTTATCTACTTGATAAAAATGTTTATCTAACAAACAATTGCACAGCTATCAACATGCGAATCTCAGAATACAAAACTATCAACAAATACATTTAATAGATCCTCTAAATAAATTATCAGACACTATAATAATTCTACCTGTTTGCAAATGCTAAAATAGGAACCGCTCACCGTAACATAATAATCTCTCAAATGTAGGTAGCCACAAGTTATTCACCTCTTAAAATACCAAGAAGATTTTAAAAGCTGAACCATAATTCCAATGGAATGCAGTTAGATACATCTGGTGCCACCCTTAAGCAGGTTTCAAGATGTTTAAAGGGGTAGCAACAGACAGGAATGTCAACCCTCTATTCTGAAAACTCCATAGTTCAACACACAGGGGGTTGACCTTTATGCAATTGTACTAAAAATACCTTAAATATTTTTGAAGTCACTAAGCTATATATAATACTATTTTTACAGTCATATTATTATGTGAACGGTAATGTCAAATTTAATTGAACCTTTTTCACTAATTTCTAACGAAATTCGCCATCATTTACGCAAATATTTATGCAAATATCTTACGCTAATGATCGCCGTAAATTACGCGACAACAAAGGCTAAAAAACACGCAAAGCCAAATTACGTGTTTTTATGAACTATAAATCCACTAGATTAATTCAAATCCGGCTCGAAGGACCAAATGTACTTTGATTAAATTAATCAAGCCTAAATTCTCGAAGGACCAGTACATAAATACATATGTACACACACACGGGACCAAGTATTTCAATTTATATGTAAATTCAACACACTCACCTGAACAAAACACATCCCGTTCCAACTGTATTTTCTACACAACACACCACGTCTGGTCGTCTCTAAGGATGGCGGCAAACAGCCCGGAATGTCCGTTTTCCATGCATCAGGTAACAAACCACAGCAGGTGGTCGAGAGTGGTGGTTTCACTAAATTAAAATACTAGTCTATCCGCGAACAAAATTTACACCCACAAATTTACAATATAACCCCTATTAATTATAAACACCTTGACTCGCAGAAAACTTCTTTTTGTTATAAGACATGTAGTTAAGAACACCAATAAGTTTTTTTTACACTTGTTATAGTTCTAAAATGACTTCAGTCACCCCTAATACTATTTTAAATCTGCATTACTTACTACTTGCATTCTACCTCCATATCTCCTTTTATTTTTATTTTCACTCTGAGAAATATTTTCTGTGCATCAGATTTGCTTATATTTTTTATCTGTTGTTTTAATTTTTATTCATTTTTATACATTTTATTTTTTTTATTAAACCACATAGGATATCATTTAGTTGCTTTACGTATCAATAGTACAGTCAAATATTTCATATATTTTATTCAAAAAAATTCAAAGAACGGTACTTACTTGATTAAAATATCATACACTGGCAATTATTATGTTTTCGTTTTCAATATGCTTAATTTAACTAAATAATGGTCATTTACAGGTAATGTTATTGTACCGAAATTGTCATATCGATCTCTGATTCGTGTCTTATGTTAGCAGTCATCAACATACATATTTCTAATCCAGTGCTTCACTCAACGCTTGCATTTTATTTTACAACTTCTAAAACTAATTTTAATATAATTTTCTTTGAGCCGTACGTGTTTTACTATACATTTGTTTTCAAGTACCTATTGAATTATTTCATGATAGTATTAAACTTGTAAAAAAAATATAAATAAAGGTTACTTTTGGTTACTATGGATTTGGTAAATAGACATTAAATTGTTTTGTATGTAAAGAATTCCTAAAGTTTAGGTATAAGTGCATATAATCATTTGTGGCAGTGTTTTGTAAATAATAACTAGAAGGAATCTTAAACCACCATCAATTACAAAATTATTACTATATGATTTTTAATTTTTCACGACGTTTTGAAAATCTGGCTATTTACCAAACAGTTGGGAGCATAACTTGATACATTAAATATTGACGTTTAGGCAAAGTATATATGTCTGGATCATGGTTGTAGTTCTCCTTAGCTAGTTTATTACTTATCTTTATTTTTAATGCCCAGTAAGATCCCCGTGTTGTCTAATGTTTCTAAGCATTTGCCATGATTCCTATAAATATCATACTACCAGTCACTGATTTAAGAAGCTATTATTCTGTAATAGCTAAGTATAATTTTCTTCATATGATGCACAGACATGTTTTATAACTGGTGGTTTTGTATATAAACTTACAACATTTGGATAATATATAATCATATTTTTTCCTTGTTACCAAAAGTTTTAGGATAATTATTGGAATTTAAACCATTGACAAATTAAATTGTGTATTGCGTTGTTGTATTTGTTTGTCCATGCAGCTTCAAAAAACGTTAGTGTTGAATTGCTGATTTCTGTGTGATATGCAACTGGATTTCTATCATAATACTTTCAAATAGCGATCAATTCACTGTCGCCCAGAAGCCTTGAATGTGTCTTATTAAAATAATTAGAATTTTTTTGTAATATTAGGTTTTTGTAAGTAACAGATACTATAGTTATGAAAATTTATTTTTGTTCAGAAAATGCTGGTAATTATTTTTAATCTTAATTGTTCCTCAAATATTTTAACATATTGCACAACATGATGACAAATATCTAATAAGGCTTTAGGTTATCTATATTCTGTTGTAAATATAGATTATTTCCATTTTTGCATTAACATTATTTTTAATCATAAATTATAAATTATCGGATGTTTTTTTAACTAACCATAAGTAATAGATTATGTTATAGAATACTTGTGATTTATAAATTACCTCACAACTCTGTCTTACCATTTCCAATGTATTTAAACAATCTTAGCAAGTAAATTGTATTAATATTGTCAAGTGCTAACATTGCTATTGCACTTATGTTTTGTCTGGATTGCAATTAAAGAATAATTGTATTAAATATGGGCTCTATGTGGTATGGGATTCAATTTAATCTTAAAATTAATTAAACAATGGGCATTATTTAAATAAAAAATCACACTAAGAACAATAATTAAATCATGGTTTTCGCAGTGGTGGGCAAGGTAGAGCAGACGTCCTCAGAAGCCGAAAGCGAGTTGTCATCTCATTCGATCCCATACCACACAGGTTAGTCACAAAAATACATAAACGCACCTAATCCCATATAGTTTTAGCCCATTGTATTTTACTAACATTTACTCGTTTTTTTTTCAATCTTATCAACAATCACATGTTTTTTATGTTTATTAATTTGATTAATGCATTACTTATTTATTATCAAAATTGCATGCAATATCATTACAGTAGCTTAGTAGACATTTGCATGAGTAGTTTTAAGTATATTAGTAATCTTAATGATAATTGTAAACAAATGGTTTATATTTATTCTTTAATGTCAGCATGTCCTGGGTAGAGGGGGATAAAGTGTTTGACTATATAATAGTCATTTTGATTATTATGGTATATTTCAGTGGATTGGACACCATAATTAATTGATTGAAAGTATAACTTATTGAAACAACGATTTAATGTATTCTCAGCAATAATGATGAATTAATTAGTAAGGGAATTATTAATTAGTATTAGTTACTAGTATTAGTTACTAGAGCTTTGCTACATCGCAATGCATTTTTCTATACCCTTGCTGCACTAAAAATTAAAATGTTAAAACAGCATATACTCAACATTTTTGTTGTTTTCAGAGGTGTGTAGATTAATTTTTAAAACCTTCCTGTAGCTTCAATTTTTAAGTAACTAACACACAATTTGGTATCATTATAAAAAAATTTTAAAGCTTTTTCAGAATTTTGAAGAAAATACTGTACCCTTTAAAACAAATAAAGTTTTTATGTTGTTCTTTTGTTTTTTCATCAATTGCTTATTTTTTTGTTAAACACTATTAATAGCATCTTAGGGTATACTAACTCTTCCCTTTCATCTTTCTCTTTGTATCTATACTAATAACAGAGATATCTTCTGAAACATGTAAAAAATCAATCACACTGTATACAGGTTAATTCACAACTTCATAGAAATATTTTAACTTACGCATAAGAAAGGGACATGGTTAATATTCACTTGGTCTAGGTCTTCCTATACTCTTCTATCTTTTTCCTATCTACCTAGCTCTACCTAGATATCAGCAACCTGATGGTAGTTAAAGAACTCCAACATGTTTACATGATTCCCATTTATAAGTAAATGAAATATTACCTGGTTATCCCCTCCAAAAAAGGAAAAGTGTTAAATTATATGTTATGGTAAGGCTTGAGCAACGAATCGCTGCCAACATGCTAGAGCAGTAACTAATTGTGAATTATGTCATGGTGACGTTTATTAAATTATATGTTATGGTAAGGCTTAAGTAACGAATGGCTACCAACATGCCAGACCGCTAACTAATTGTGAGTTATGTCATGGAGACGTTTATTAAGTTATATGTTACGGTAAAGCTTAAGCAGCGAATCGCTGCCAATATACCAGACCCCTAACTAATTGTGAGTTATGTCATGGTGACATTTAGTTAACTGATTTTTTTTTGTTTTGTTTTCGAACTTACTTAAGGTCGGTTTGACGCAGCTCTAAATTCTTTTCTATTCTGAGCTAGTCTAAAAAAGGTCTACATACCCTTCACAACCTAAATCTCTAATAACTTGACTAATATAGCTTTGTCTAGGTCTTCCTACTCTATTTTTATTGGGTAGTCTATAATCTAAGACCTTACTAAATAGTCCCTCATGTCTTAACTGATGCCTTATTATTCTATCTCCCCTGACCTTTAATTGTTTCCACATACAGGGTTCCTCACCTATCCTTCTATAAAATTTCTCAATTGTTACTTTATCTGTCCAACTAATCTTTAACATTCTCCTATAACACCAAGTTTCAAAAGTTTCTGTCTTTTTCTTATCTTCCTCTTTAATTGTCCAAGTCTCACTACCATATAATAGAACGCTCCATACGTACGACTTCAAAAAACTTTTTCTATTCTCTAAACAAATACTATTAGTAAGTCTTTCTTTTTAAAAAAAAAAATTTTTTAGCTTGAGCTATTCTAGCTACTATATCCGTTCTGATACGTCCGTCCGTTGTAATTATACTACCTAAATAACAAAATTCATCTACCTCCTCTAACTTGGTATTACCTATTTTTCATTTTGATTTAGAACTAGGCTGTAACTCACTTGTCATTATCTTTGTCTTTCCTGAGTTAATTCTCATACTATAGTTACTCTGTAGTATCTCATCTAAAATATTTAAAAACTCTCCTAACTCTTCTAAACTCTGCCATAATGGCTATATCATCTGCAAAACGTAACGTGTCTATTATCTGTCCCTGTACACTAATACCTATCTCTTTTCTCTCTCTAGCTAAGTTTAAAGCTTCCTCAATATAAACATTAAAAATCAAGGGAGATAGTATACAACCCTGTCTAACACCATTTCTAATCTTAGCTTTCTTTTCTATTTCATCAAATCGAATTACTATGCTTTGGTTTTTATATAGACTGTAAAAAATTTAAATCTAAAATCTAAATGGATGTTTTACAAATGTGTATAACTGTACATGTAAAGTAAAGATGCAAGGGATCACTTACAAGTGTAGTATTTAAGAGGCGCCTACTCTATTTTCTCTAATCGCAGTTCACATTGCCCATTGATGTTGTGAATCAAGTAGTCGTGACTTATAGAAATATTTTAACTGGTGTTTAAAAAAAAATGTGTAGAGTAATATTTATAAAAGGTCGCCCATGCTGATTAATTAAGAGCTGATACCAAATGAACCAGCTAAAGTCTAAGCTGAACCCTATTAATAACACTAATTCTAAATAACTACAAAAGAATAGCTTACACAGTGTGTCGCTGGAACGTTGTTTTAATATATCAAAGCACATTTGTGCATGCCATTGGCTTGAGATAACGTAATGCTACTGTAAACATTGGGGTTTAAGGGACACAAAATCAGAATAATGACTCGTGCTATTATAAATAGTGTCAATGCTATGAACGCTGTAATAAAGCTTGAGGTAAATCATCATTGTAATTTCAATTGTTCTGGCTATTCTCTATGTATTTTCCTGTATCAGCATAACTTATTACAACTAATTAATAGTAACGTTCCGAGTACTTATACATTAATTCACCTTTGCTTGTTTCTACTAAAAACGAATTTTTTTGTTAAACCATTTTACAAAGCTGGCACAGAAGAGTATGTTTGTGTAAAAAAAATGGAGGGCAATTTGAACACCTATAAACATCCAGTACAGTACGTACATATGTATAAACATTTGTTTGAAGTTTCTCTCCTTTTTTAATTATTTGTTAAAAAAATCCTTATGTCAAGAATCTTGTGTCTGATTCACAAGTTCATTGGGTAATGTGAACTGCCGATTAGAGCTAATAGAGTAGGTGCCTCTCAAATACAGTAAGTGGTGAGTCGCCTCATTACTTTTATACATGCAGGTACGCACATTACTGAAAACATCTATTATAACCTTAGATTTTTATTTTTTATGGAAAATATTTTTTTGAAGCGTAAATATCAACCTATGTTCCTTTCTTAAGCATCAGTTACTGTACTTCTATGAAGTTGTGAATCATCCTGTATGTTCATACTGAATAGTGATATTAAATGGATAACGAACACTTTAACACTAAGCCAAATTGTCTATGATATAGTTGTATACTACTATCTCGATACAAATTTAAAGAGATTGTTATGTACAGTTTTGACCCCAGAAAATCCCGTTTTGGTAAAATACCGAAAACCTCGACTGTACTAACAAAAATGGTTGTCGAAAAATAACTCAGTGGGATGGATTGTGCATGCTTGAAGATTCCGGAAAGCTATTGGGTGTAAAATATGTCGTAATTGGGAAGTATCTTGGACACCACCTAATCTTGCATGGTTTCTATGGGAAAACCCTAAAAAGAATAACGATAGGATGCCAAAACCTGACATCCGGAGAGTGATTCTGGCTTAAAATTTACCTGAGAAATTGTTAAGTAACCATATTTTTATTTTGAATCAAAACTAGAATATCTTTTGAAAGGGGGAGGGTGATCCGTATTCTACTTGTGACACCGACGAGGGTATGTAAGTATTCACGGAACCACCTCTTCTAGAAGTGCTTATGTACCTGCGATATTAGTTGCCAATAGAATAGACTGTTGCATTTAAGTGCCGTAACATCATGGTTGGAAATAGCCATAAGGCTTTCCATTATTAGAAAATGACCGGGGATGAGCACCTCCAAGGCATTCGGGTCAGTGCTCATTGGGACTAATGGTCGTGAGTTTACTACAGCCTGGATCTGAAGTATAATCGTAAGGAATTCTTCATATGTGAAGCACTGATCACAGATTGCCCGCATTATGTTTTAACACTTTTTATTGAAGTCTCCCACATGCTGCCGAAATTAGGTTCTGACGGCACATTAAAATTTCACTGAATATCTTCCAGCGCTGCTGCGGAGACGAATAAACTATTTAGTTGTTTGTGGGCATCTACAAAATGGGTACCCTCGTCGCTGTATAAGGATATGCAACGACCCCTTCATGTGATAAATTTCTTACGTGCCGCGAGAAAACAGTCGGTCGATAAATCAGATGCTAGTTCCAGATGGATAGATGACCTTAGTTGCAAAACACACAAAAGGGTAATAATAAGCTTAAATGGATCGGCGAAGTCTATCCCACTGTGAAAAAAGCATTTATAGTTGCCCGTGACTCGCACGGGAGGTAAGTTACCTATAAGAGGAGTTGCAGCTCCTATAGGACCAGTTCTCCAACAAGATAAACATTTTAAAAGAATGCGACGTTCAACTCGTTTACTATCTAAAATCCAGAATTTCTGTGCAAGTATACACCGCACGGTTTGAAGATGCATGGAAAAACACACTATGAATTAATATAATTGATTAACAATGTGGTAAATGTGGAGCAACTGGCCAGCACGATAGAGCACTTCTTTGAGAATGGGATTGGTGCAAAACGTAACTTCTTATCTACACACAATAGATCCTGAGAGTCTTAAGGACATAATTTGCTGAGAGTCTTCGGTAAACGCCTACTATTTTTTAAATAGGTAAGTTCCTCGGGAAAATGTACTTGTTGCGTATGTTTCTCAAGGAGAATTATCGCCTAACGGAGTTCATTAGACGACAATGCTAATAAAATTATATGCGTAAGGAACTTTCTTGTAACGTGTAATAAATCGTAATATATAAGCTAGAACTTGCTGCAGCTTTGATACAGTAGAATAATCGTCCAACAATTTCGTGAGCATGCGTGAATTCGGAGCTGTGGTAACTAACAAGACTAAAATCTTACACTCTTCTATGAATGTCTCCGGAGGACCTGGACCTAAATTCTCATTAAACTACTTACGTTGTGAGGATACTAAAAAGGTAGGGCCTTCCTGCCATAAACAACAACATAGGAGTTCACTAGACAGTAGTTCACGTGATCCGATGTCAGTGGGGTTGTGCTCAGAAGGTACATAAAACCAGCTGTCAGGAGTTTTTCCTGAATATATGGCACGTGGTTAGGGGAAACGTTTTCGACCAGTGCGTATCAGATGAATCCAGCAGAAGGTTATATGGGAATCTGACCAACAACATATTTGTGAAAATGAAATTGTATTCTTGAAAACCTGTATCACATAAGAAACAGGCTGTGCGATTAACGCCTAAGTACACAACTCTAGTCGAGGTAATATTAATCTTTTAAGAGGAGCAACTTTCAATTTTGCACAAACAAAAAATGTGAAGAAAGTACCTTCCTTAATTGGAAATACCAAATATACAAACTGCACAATACCTATTTTCACTTGCATCACCAAGACAATGAAGTTTACATTGTTTGAAATAACTGAGAGTGAGCATGCGTGCCAGAGAAAATTCTGTCAATACGGTGAACCTATCGCAACACTTTTTTCGCAGACGCCAGCTAAAGGCGGGGGGAGGGTGATTGCAATCAAATTTATGACTCCACAGTTGTTGAATTAAATGTTTAGTTTATTTATTTATTTATTTAAATATCATGGCACTACAGAAACATTGTTTCCAACTGACCACCTTTAACTAAAAATAAAAATATAATAACATCATCATCATTAGGTCTTCAGTCCTAGAACTGGTTAGACGCGTACCATCATTGTTCCCTATTCTTAACTAACCTACAGATTTCCCTGAAATATGCACAGTTTGCATCTATAACTGTCTGATCTAGGTCTACATCTACCTCTTTTTTCCTATCTGTGCTTGTAATATACCACATACTATTCCCCAAAAATGCCTTAGAACGTATTCCGCCCTACTATTTCTCTTTTCCCCAGATATCCTTGTTCCCCTACTATTTCTGTAACTTATTTGTTATTATCTTTGTCTGTCCATGCTATCGTCCTCATACATCTGAAGCACAGCATTTCTAAAGGCTTCTACAGTTTTTCTGTCTGCGTTTCAGACTGCCCGTATTTCATAGGCATACTGTGCTGTGCTCCACACATATGCTTTCAACAATTTTCTTCTTATTCTATGTTTGTTGTCTTTCCTCATAGGCGCTGTTCTTTCTTGTTAGATGCAGTTCGATCACTTTCTATTGTTTTACGGTTATATGCCCTATTTCTCCGACCTTCAATGGTTGTGAAGGGAGGTAAGCAGCCTGTGGCTGCCAAGTTCCCCCAACACTTAACCATTTGGCGATTTAATATATTTTCCAATTTATCTTTTCGCACAGTCAACATTAGTTGCAGGTATTTTGCAACCAACAACTAGTTGTTTATACTAATCATCAGATTTATCTGCGCTTATTTTTTCGTCATTAGGTTTTCCGTCTCAAAACTGGTTGGACATGTACCTGCACTTATTTATATTCTGAGCTAGCCTACATAGTTCCTGAAATTCTCACACAGCATGTGTATTCAGCTCGTTCCTTTCTATTGTTTTCTAATTTTATACCCTATTTTACCGAGATTCAGTGAAGGAGGTTAAGCAACCTGTGGCTACCAAGATCCCCAACACTTAGACATTTGCCGAAATAATGGTTTTCCAGTAAATCCTTTCACACACTTAACATTATTCGAGAATATTGCCCAACCAATTCTTGTAGTTACTTATAATAATCATCATATTTAAGCACAGTTATCTTTTCGTCATTAGTTTATCCATCTTGGGATTGGTTGGATGCGTACCTCCATTGATTTCTATTCTGGGCTAGCCTACACATCTCCCTGAAACCTCTACAGCCTACATCTTTTACTATCTGTGTGCAGTAGTCTAATCTAGGTTTGCCTCTTCTTCTCTTTTTTCCTATCTCTGCTTCTAATATATTCCGCACTATTCCCTCATGTCGTAGTATGTGGCCTATCTCTCCTATTTTTTACCGTTTTCCACATATTTCTTTCTTCCCCTACCATTTTTAGTACCTCTTCGTTCTTAACTTTGTCTGTCCATGATATCTTCATCATACGTCTGTAGCACCACATTTTAAAGGCTTCGTTCTTGTTCTTGTCCGCTTCTCCTACTGTCCAGGCTTCACAGCCGTACAGTGCTGTGCTCCACACATATGTTTTAAGCAATTTTTTCCTTGTTTTTATGTTTGTGGTCTTTGAGCACTGTAGTTGCTTTTTCTTGTTAAATGTAGCACGACCTTGTGCTAATCTTTGTTTTATATCTTTTGTGCTTTTCCCATCTTGCGTTATTTGGCTTCCTAGGTAGCAGAAATCCTTAACCTCTTGTAAGTTCGTGTTACACACTTGTATTCTTGTTTTTGATTTATTTTCCCCACCTTTGCAAACTAGAACTTTAGTTTTAGTTTTGTTAATTTTCATATCGTATCTCTCTGTTAGAACCGTTTCCATTTCATTAAGAGCAGCTTCTAACTCTTCCTTGTTAGACGCTAATACCGCTATATCATCTGCAAATCTAAGCATATCAATTTTTTGTCCCTGCATAGTAATTCCAAATGTCTTCCTGCATTTGACAGTATTCATTGCTTCTTCTATGTACAAGTTAAAAATCAATGGAGATAGGGCACATCCCTGTCTCACCCCTTTCCTAATGTTTACTTCTCTACGTTCCTACTCTAATTCTATTACTGCTGTTTGCTCTTTGTATAAGCTATGTACTATTCGTCTATCCCTATAACTCATTCCAATCTTTTTGAGTATTTCAAACATTTTTTTCCAATTTACATTGTCGAATGCTTTTTCCAGATCTACAAACCCTATATACATGCTTTCCCCTTTTTCTATTGTTTTCTCCATTATCACTCTCGGAGCTAAAATAGCCTCTCGTGTTCCCCTGTTTCGCCTAAACCCAAATTGGTCTTCTAGTATTTCTTCAGCTCGTTTTTTCATTCGTCTTTGTACAATTCGTTAATATTTTTGACACGTGTGCTGTCAAACTTATTGTTCGTTAATTTTCACTTCTATCCGCGCCTTTCTTTTTTGGTATAGTTACTATGATGCTACGTTTGAAATCTTTGGGTATCTCGCCTGTCTCATACATATAGCTTACAAGTTGGAAGAGACGTTCTGTTACTGCTTGTCCATCGGCTTTTAGAGTTTCTGCTTGCACCTTATCTGTACCCGGCGCCTTACCATTTTTCAGACTCTTTAATGCTAATTCAAACTCGTCTCGAAGTATAGGATATCCCAAGTCATCATTTTCAATGTCTGATTCCTGTTCTAATGCAGTTAGTTCCTCTCCTGCATATAAATTCCCTATATATTCTTGCCATCTACTCACTTTCTCTACATTTTCTATAATGACGTTTTCTTGTGGGTCCCTTATTTTTTTGCTATATGGTTTTATATCCCTAAAATTCATTCTAATTAATTTGTATGCTTCGTCTGTCTTTCCTATTTCCATCTTAGTTTGTACCTCTTTGCACTTTTCATCAATTCATTGTTCTTTAGCTTTCCTGCATTTTCGAATAATTTCTCATTTTATGGCTTTGTATCTCTGTTTTCCTGTTTCGTCTGATTTATTTTTGTATTTTCGTCTTTCTTCTATTAAATTCACGATATCTTTTGTTATTCATGGTTTCTTATTTTCTTTTTGTGTATACCCCAGAATATCTCTGGCCGCCATGTCTAGGCTGGATTTAATGTTATTCCATTCTGTTTCTACTTCCTTAGTTTCAGATATTTTCCCGATATCATTCAGCAATTCAGTTGACTTTTTTTCATATCTTACTTGAATATCTTTATCTTTTAGTTTCTCTAAGTCCAAGTGCCTTTTTCCGTTCCTTTTTTCAGATTTTTAAATTTAAGTGCAGCCTTCATAATTACGATGTTGTGGTCAGTATCTATATCTGCTTTTGGGTAGCTTCTACAGTCTTTTACTTGATTCCTAAACCGTTGTCTAACTAGAATGTAATCTATTTGATATCTTCCTATATCTCCTGGCATCTTCCACGTATATCGTCTTCTAGCATGATGTTGAAATAATGTGTTTGTGATGATTAAATTGTTCTTGTCGCAAAATTCTACCAGCCTATTTCCCCTGTCGTTTCTCGTGCCTAAACCAAATAAACCTACTACCGCTCCTTCCCTCCCCACACCTACCACGGCATTAAAATCCCCTGTAGTTATTAAATTTTCATGTCCTTTTACGTATCTTAATATGTCTTCGATCTTTGTAGATGGCTTGTACCTCTTCGTCACTGTAGCTAGAGGTGGGCATGTATACTTGTATTATTACTGTGTTTATCGGTTTAGATTCTAATCTAACCATGAGTACTCTTTCGTTCTTTTGTAAGTAATTTTCTACACAGTATCCTATCTTTTTCCACATAACTATCCCCACATCCAAATTTCCTTCCTCTGCTCCTGTATGAATTACCCTGAAGTCTCCACTCCAAAAATCCCCCGCCTCTGGCCACCGAACTTCGCTGATCCCTACTATGTCTAGTGATAACCTATTCATTTCGATTTTAGGTTCTCTAGCTTACCTACTTGCTTCATACTTCTAACATTCCACGCTCCGACTGCAGAATGTTCCCGACTCTTATTTTTAACTTTCCGATCGCATCCTCCGAAGTAGTCCCTTCCCGGAGATCCGAATGGGGGACTATTTTAACTCCGGAATCTTTTACCCCAGAGAATGCCATCATGTTTGTAACAATTTAAGTACGCTGTGTACTTGGGAGATAATATGGTGGTTTCCCGTTGCCTTCCACATCGCGGTAGTGTGTCTTAGACTGCCATACCGACCCCTATGATCTCTGCCAGTCTAAGTACCGAAAGAGCCGCTGCCCTCTTTTGGGGACCTGTCTTAGTCTGGTTCCTCACTAACGACCCTACTACTTTGGTTGAACCTGTAGTTTGGTTCTTTAGCTCATTAGAACCCGCAAGCCATTTCACCTGTTCTAGTAATTTAGAACTTCGGCAAGGTGCAGGTCCATTCAAAATGGATAATAACATAACAACCTAATAATATAACAATATGGTATAATCAAACAGACAATAGAGCAATAATCCTAAATATTGCATGCCCCTTTCTTTCTTTCTAAGGGATCATGCAATCTTCTTCACTGCACTTAAACTTAAACTAAACAAATCAATTCTTGAAAAATGTTTATTATAGTTAACCAATAGCCGATCTGATATGTGGTGGGTGCCATAGTTAGTTCAATGTTGCCTTTCTTGAAATAAACGTACCATACGTGTGTTACGCTGCGGTATTCGAAGCAATACCTCAGCAACTAAGTATTTACAAATTACAAGACCATTGACAAGCTTGAACAAGAATATCAGCATAGCATTAAGTCTTCTCTGGTGCAAAGTAGTCATGCCACACAATTGCAATCTGGTTCTTGCTGTAAAAGCGTCATGTGTAAAGTGAAGTTTCCACAAGAGATACTTAGTGAATTTATTTTGAATACGCTCTAGTCTCGTAGAATGACAAATATAAATAGGAGACCAAATAATACTATTGTATTCAAGGATACTAAGTACTAAACCATTATGCAAAGCTTTGATTGCAGTAACATCTGAAAAATGTTTTGTGTACCTTTTGATGAAGCCCAACATTCTGAATAAAAGTAAGTGGAGATAAAATTCCAAGACGGTCGAAAATGCGTGCAAGAGTGGACAACACGTTGCGTTTAGTACAAGGTACCACAGATTGGACAGCAAAGCGAAAACTGTCCACCAAGGGAACCCACTAGAGTTCGAGAATTTTTAAACTGGAACTTTGATTAAATGAGTACGAAAACACACGCACACCTGCAGGGTAAGTGTAGCGAAAACAGAAAAAACCTGTTTATCTTGCAAAGGATAGCGGTGCATTGCCATCACCTACCCCTTGCCAGGCATATTGGTAATAGTGTAACTAATCGTTGAATATATTTATTAAGGCGTTGAAGGGATGGCATGTACATCGCATTATTTAATTTAAATTCACCTTAACTATAACATGTACAAAAATGTTGCAGTGTGTACATTAAATTGTTTTATATTATATGTAAATATTGGTGGATTTTTTTTTAATATTAAAGAATTATATTTTAAACCAAACTTTAACTAAATAAATACACATTGTGGACGCAACCACCATCTTTCACGGTAATGGAGTTGAAATATGTAATAAATCCTTCATATTATATAACATTAATTTATCTAGTCATACATTTGACGATAATTTAAAGCTATGTTACTTTAACGACAAAATTAATGCCTTCAAGGCAGTGGAGAGGCGCAATTGAAAACCAACCATACTGAATGTACACTTATTAATAGACCATGAGGTATACTGTATTATGTTCAGCATTTGCTTAATAAACTAAACTAATACAAATTCTCGCATACATACCGCATTCACGTACATATCATGGTAGCAGAGGCATATATACTTTTTGGAATCTGTATTGCATTAAAAGGCAATGATGCTCAGTCAATATGCAGGCACACATTTAACCACTCATGTACCCAAACATATAATTTGAGACCGATGTATGCAAGAAAGCATATGTATATTTATGTAATTTGGTTTTAACTTAACCATCACACTTACCAAACTAGCAGATGCATAGGCAACAAAACATATGTTTACATATGTTGCACACATATCGTGCACACAAATTTAAGCATAGATTAACATATGGATAAGCCCAATTGCACTGCCACAAACTTGCATATTATGTGCAAATACATACTAACACTATAGGTACACATATGCAATCACTCATACACTAGCATGTATACACTATTTATTTAAGTGAAAAGTAGCATTTTCCAGCATAATGAACAATGTTTTGTCTATTGAAAAATAGAGCAGTAATTTTTCTTTTATGAATGATGAATTTGCAACTTTACACCTAAAGAGTTTATTAACAAATTGTAGGATGTAAAAAGTAATTTTTACACTAATTATTCTAAGATCACATTGAAGTGACAAATTGTTTTTGAATGCACGTACAAGAAGTCTATGGAACAAAGGGTCCAAATAGATACATAATTTATAGAATCATAATGCTAAGAGCTCACCACTATTTACCAAAAAATTTATAAGCACAGTATAAACAGTTTTAAGTTACGTTACGAAGTGTAATATTAAGGCAATTCCACTTGATTGATTATATTAAACACAAAAGGGTGCTTTGCAAAAGAAGATGGCTATTCTGTCACTATTAGCAATTTCATTATCAACAGTTACTGTACTATGAATTCCAGGCTTTCTTTTCTGTAGTGATTCAACAATCTTTATTACTGCTAGCATGGCCCAAACAAAACTAAAGACTATGAGGTATGGAATAACTTGAAAACCGGCTTCAAATTTTTTGCCCAAAGAAAATACGTATGTACCAGGTATGTCAAAATCATTAGGTCTTAAGGAATTTTTGTCAAAGCACAATAGTACAGTACAAAGGAAGTTATCATATACTTTTTGTACAAGTGTACGTGTTTTGGAGATGCCACGGTCTTCTGCATTTTTTTAAATGGTAAAACCATATAGAGTGTTATACGCCAATAAAAAACGACTTCACCCTTATAGTAAAGGGGAATCGACAGTCTTCCGACTAAGCTAGGGCCACTTCATCGGGTAGAGCTTATCAGGAGTGGTCGTGGGTTTCACAACAAAAATATTGTTTTGTATACTGACTCTCAAGTAAAAATGGGGGGGGGGTGCTAAAGGGACGCCACCAAGCTCTAGAATTAATAAAGCACGGGTTACCCTAAGGGAGAACTTGGAAATCCCCAGGGGAAAAAATCGCTTTTACTGCGAACATGCAGGATCTGTAGGAAAACAATGTTATTATAATAACGAAGGACGCAAGAGATACACTCTTGCTACATTATACAAAAAGAAAAAGAGTAGTTATTAATACCTATAATTTAAACATAAATAGCAAAAGAAAATTTAGATATTAATCTTCTTGAAAGCACTGTTTGTTTAGTACTTCTTCATTGTATCACAACCAACAACCTTATTCTTTATAAAAGGGGATATATTATCTTTTAACTTATTTATTTCTACCTTTGGATGCACTTGTCCAAAATAAAACATTTGTTCAGTTAAATCAAATGATGGTTCTTTAATTAAATTTGCCTTTTTCTATTGTAAAATTTATATACAAAAATGTACAATAAAAAACGTGGCCTAATCTTTTAGACTCAGATATTTAAATATGAGAATTTTGATAATACCCACTAGGAATCAAAATGTCAACAATGAATTAAATATGACTGTAAAGTTTTTAAATACCCAAAATGCACAGATCTGTTTACCTTGGTTTACAAATATTTGTTATATATTCAATGCTAAATAAAATTAGTTCTTATAATTACTTTAAGTTCAAAACTTGAATGAAATACTTTTCCGGATTAAATAAGGAAATTGATAATCTTAATTATTTGCAGTAATGTCTAATGTCAATAATTTATACTATAATGAAATCCAAACGATAAAAGTCCTCTTGACTTACTCGTAAAACAAACAAAAAAACGTTACCATTTTAGTTTCAAATATTTGCCTCGTCAAGTTATTCAGAACAGCTGTTGTCAGGTCAAGTCCTTAGGCTAACACTTACCTTAGCAACTGATTGTACTTTGAAACTTCATTGCAACAAATACCTTGTTGAGACCACATGTGTTAGCCTGTGATTCTTGGACAAACAAATGACGTCAGCGAACTTTCCACATCTGCATTTTAGTAAGTAGAGTAAGTAGATTTATTGCATAACTCAATATAGGTTAATAAAGTATAAAACAAAATATTACACTATAAAGCAAATTATTAAAATACAGTTAATAATATAATTAGTTTTCATTTCTACAACTTAAAATATATTTTTTTAAGTTACTCTTGAATTTTCTTTGAGAAGGCTGATTTGTAACTGATTTTGGTAATGTATTATATATCTTAACGCCATAATGAAATACATTTTTTGTGGTTATCGTTTTATTCTTCTTGTATATATAGTAATTGTCTGCTTGTCTTGTG
Organism: Platerodrilus igneus; assembly: GCA_036346225.1. Classification (NCBI taxonomy): domain Eukaryota; kingdom Metazoa; phylum Arthropoda; class Insecta; order Coleoptera; family Lycidae; genus Platerodrilus; species Platerodrilus igneus. The sequence goes on along the minus strand of JARFIW010000307.1, from coordinate 5,548,945 downwards.
CTGTAGTTATGTATATCTGACACTTTAATTAAGTTGCTAACCAAGTACGAAGGCAGCAAACCATTTATAATTTTATATATAAAACCATACTATTATATTTCATTTGTTCCTGAACATTTAAAAATTAAGGCATTCTAACATTTTACGGATTTTGGCAAATCTGCTACATTTTAATAAACATCTCATTGCACGATTTTGTATCTTTTGCAATCTTTCCAAATCACCTTGGTTTGAGACAAATAAGATGGTGCTGCAATATGTTAGGTGTGGATAAACTATTGCTCTATATAAAGTTATTCGAGCAAAACTTGATAACTTTGCACTAATTCTTCTCAGAAATCCAACCTTTTTGCTTACTTTATTTATAACCATCTGTAGATGCATTTTAAAAGTTAATTTTTGGTCGATTATTACGCCAAGGTATTTAATGTTCTCTACCAGTTCAATATCAGACCCATCTATTTGTAAATTCCTATTTTCTGTTTTTATCATTTGATAACTTCTATCATTCGTTAACAACATCCATTTTGTTTTATCAACATTTATCTTCAGCTTATTTCCAACTAAATATTTGCTAATTCTTATTAAGTCGCTATTTACAGATTGAATCAGGTGTATTACATTTGCACCTTCAGCATATATTAAAGTGTCATCAGCAAACATATGTATCTTTGTTACCTTCACTACATTCACTATATCGTTTATGTAAATTATAAAAGCAATGGTCCCAAAATACTTCCTTGTGGAACACCCCACTCAAATTTCTGCTTTATTAGATGTTTCCTGTTGCCATCTCGTTTCTTGCTCCCTGTTTTGTAGGTAGTCTTTAAACCACTCTAACGCGTTGTCTTTAACCCCATATTTTTCCAATTTTGAATGAGAATATTTCTACTTATAGTCTCAAATGCTCTTTTGTAATCTATAAAGACTGCACACACTGCCTTTCCTTTATCCATTGATTCTTTCCAGTCATTTATAATTAGCTGAATCGCTGTTTCACACGAGTGTTTCGTCAAAACCAGACTGATAGGTGGTTAATATATTAGTCTCATCCAAGAATTGCTTCAGTTGCTTATATATTACTGTTTCTAATACCTTTTCAATTGTGGCCAACATATTTATAGGCCTGTACTCTTCGCATTTCTTTGTTGATACTACTTTTGAATTGGTGTAATTGTTGATATCTTTAAGTCCTTGGGCACAATACCATGCATAAGAGACATATTTATTATGTTTAGTAGCGGATAACCAATAATATCAAAAAGTTCTTTAAGAACTCTACTGTTTACACCATCCGGGTTGCTTTTATTTGCTTGTTTATATACCAATTCTTTTAGTTCATGTATTTTTAATAATTTAAAAGTACTTAATTCCTTCAGGCTTGTACGTATTGGATCGTGAAACTCAAACTTTCCAATACCAATTGATGATGTAATTTCTGTTATACTATTTATGAAGTAAGTATTGAAGTTTTCAGCAATAGTTTTGTCACTAGTTTCTAGTGTATTCTCAAATATAATGTGCTTACTATTTTGAATACGTGCGGTTTTTAATACAGATTTTAAAGTCTTCCACATTTTTACTGGGTTACCTTTATTTTCATCTATTTTCTTTTCATAATATTTAATCTTAGCTCTACGGATCATGAATATCACATTATTTCTGCATTCTTTGTATGCTTTCCAATCTTCCATACTTCTTGTGAATGTAAATTTTTTATAAAATTTATTTCGTATATTAATTACTCTTTGTATTTCTCCATTAAACCATAATTTTGAACTATTTTGTGACACCTCCTTGTCATATGAATTATGGTCAATTGCATTTTTAATGTTTGTGTAAAATGTTTTATAAAGTTTATCGATGTCGGTTATTTCATACTTCCAATCTGCCAATATTAACTCGTTCTTTATGGCCTCATAGTTAAGAATTTTCTTTATTTTGCTTTCTGCATCAACTTGGAGTTTTTGTGTGATGTGACTAATGTCTGCAACAACAATACTATGATCTGTAACTTTTGGAGTGTGCCATACTGTACTTTTAATCCATTATTATTAGTTATCACTAAATCTATTAATGTTTCAGATTCCTTAGTAATTCTTGTACTCTCAGAAATTAGTTGTACAAATCCACAGTCCTTTACAATATTTTTTAACTTAATTGTATAGAAATCATTTATTTTATTCCAATCAATATTATAATCCCCAATCAGAATTATATCTTCACTACCACGTGATTCTACTAGTTCTTCTAACAAATTTTTCAACAGGTTTAAAAAATTTGCACAACTTCCACTTGGTGAACGGTAAAACACAGCTATACTTATACTTCTACTATTCAACTTAATATTACCAACAATACCCCAATATTCTAAATGGAGGCTATACTCTTTTAATATTTCAAACTGTAGAAATGACTGATAGTAAATTATGACACCTCCTGTGTGTCGTGAACTAGAATCAACCCTACCTAAACTGTATCCTTTAATGCCTATTTCATTACTTTCAATACAATTTGTCAGATGTGTTTCTGTTAAACATACCAATATTGGTTTTTCTCGATTGATTAGCTGTTGTATTTCGTCAAAATGTGTAGTTAAGCCTTGTGTATTTAAGCATAAAATTATTGACTTATAGTCTGCTGTTATATTTAAACATCTAGAAGGTAATTGCTATATGTAGTTTATTTTACGCTTTTGTAATTCAATAATCCTTTTAAAACATGTACAATTATAGTCCCATACTGTATGCTGTTCATCTAATTCTATATTTAAACGACTTTTGCTTCCACACAGTTAATACACTTAAATTGACTTTCTTGACAATCTGCTTCATTATGAGATTGTGCACACCGTGGGCACACTATACTCCCTTTGCATTCTTTGGCAATATGCCCAAACTTACAACACTTATAACATCTTTTATTGCCACATGCTCTAATACCTTACATCTCCTCCATCCTATTCTCAATAGTTCTTCTCTCATAATGTATTTAAATGTATCTGTATCCAATTCTACAATAATGTTGAATAACCCTTTAACAATTTTGGTTTCATACTTAATATTCATTTGAAAATTTTGTTTATGCTCATCTAACTTATTTTGATTTATAATTTTTTTGTAAATGCCTTCTTTGTCACTTTCATCTACTCCTATAATTTTTATCATTGGAAGTCTTTTTAATGGAGTCTTTACTGTATATTCTTCTCCCATTTTTGTGATATAGTTTTCTTCATCACCTCTACTGCCCTATTATTTTCACATTCAATAACAATACCACCATTTTTGTAGTTTTCCCACACTTACTCCAATTTCTAAACTAACAGGGTCAATATTATCTTTCAATTTTTAAGGATTTCCTTAGAGTCTGTTTTTCCACCAATTTTATCTATTATTACTATAGGAGGTTGAGATACATTCCGTTTAGTGACTGCACTGTACAATTTATTAACATCGAGTTCTGCCTCTGGACACTTTTGTTCGAATAATTTATTTTTTATTTCTACCAAGTCCTTACCCTGTTCATCGAACTTTTTAAAAATTCATCATGAGTTCTTTCCAGGATTTTAATTTTGCATAACTTCCCCAAGTACATATTTCGTCTCAGTCACTTGCTTTTCACACTTTGAACAATAAAATTTTAAAACTCTTCCTTTTTAACTGCATACATCTTATTTCAGAACTTGATAAGTCTGTACAGTCAAAATGTACTATTTTTGTACACCCATCACACTCACAACATTTGTCATCTTCTATATTTAGATTACATTCCCAACAAACTTGCATATTATACCCTTATTATTAATACTTTCACCAAAATATGTTTGCATATTTTCCAAAATAACTTTCTTTCAATTTGCTGGGTTCAGTCCTGTACAATAACAAAACAATGTGGCACTTGTAATTGCAGAGATAAGAGCTAGTTATTATGAAGATAACTGTTGATAATAACCAAAAGTTTGTATACTACCAATTTAAAATGTTAGTTATCTGTTGATATCATAGTTGTGATGCACTTTTTATAAAAAAAAAGTTTAGTAGTTTGAAAGCCTGTGTAGTTAGCTCTAAGATGATACCAAATTTGATATATAAATAGCACTTTTTATCAGTTAATTTTAATATACTTTGAGGAGCACATTAACACTTTGTTAACAAAACCAATCACTCTATTTTACAAAAACGTAAGCTTAAGCTTCTTCTTTTGAACTAATGACGAATTAAATGCATTACAGCGTATTATACAGGACCATTATAGGGAACCATTTTCATGTACTTGCTATGCAATCTATTGAAGTAAATCGAAACATAAAATAAATCCATAAAACGAGCTATTGAATGTGCATAATTTTCGACTCTTCTTTAACTTATCTTAAAGGGAGATTATCTAATGATAAACTGAGAAATTAAAGCGTGATATCTGAACTTGTAAATGCGTAGCCTTATAAACTGTGAATTAGTGAAATTAAAATTTAAGCTGTGAGTTACCGAGATAAAAAATTAATAAGTGAGCTATCGAGATCAAAAACACTGTAATGAGAAAGCAACGAGGCAAAACAGTCTACGATAAGCGAATTAATATATATTATCAGAATGTGCGTGGTTTGCGAACTAAGACTGCTGACTTTTATCGGGCAGTTTCTTGTTCTAACTATGCGGTGATAATCTTAACGGAAACTTAGGGTAATAGAGATTATTCGAATCAAGAACTGTTTCCTAACTCTTATAAAGTCTATCGTCATCGTAATTATGATGCCCTTGTTTGTGACCGTGGTGGTGGTACACTGGTGGCAGTAGCTTCTCATATTGCTGCATATGAGATTAAAGGTTGCAATAGCATTTTCTTTGAAGACACCTGGGTTAAAGTAAAATTTGACTCTGTAACGATAATTATATGTGGGGTATATTTTCCCTCAAATTCATGTTACGAACTTTATGCTAATTTTACTAAAAAAGCTGAAAGTGTACTAGCTGACAACAATAATTCTCAATTTCTAATTACTGGTGATTTCAATCTGCCTAAGATTGAGTGGTCATTGGATGATGAGGGAAATTTTACCAACCCTGTTGGCTTGATACCTGTGGATGCTGAATCCTTTATCCAGGATATGTATTACCTTAACCTTCAACAGGCTAATCGCGTTTTTAATTTTTATGGTAGAATGCTTGATCTCATATTTACAGATGCAATTGACAATACGGTGGTTACTGAAACTGACCAGTCCTTAAGCATAGTTGATAATTATCACCCTCCAATCATAATTACTATAGTTAATACTTTTACTCCATCGATCAAGAATGAATCTCCATCATACTTCTATAATTTTCGTAGGGCAGACTATGGTAAACTAAATGCCTGTTATAACTCCATTAACTGGTCTGTTCTTCATGGTTATATAAGTATCGATGAAGCTGTAGAACATTTTTATGAGCTTGTTTTAAAGGGTGTTGATATGCACGTGCCTGGGCAGAAGAAGCTCTGCAGCAAATATCCGCGTTGGTATAATGGGACACTGATTAATATCATTAAGTTAAAAAATAAATTATACAGAAAGTATCAATTATCTGGCTCGGAAATTGATTATAAAAACTACTCCAAAATTAGGAAAGACACCAAGCGCTTAATTGATCTTTGCTATTCAAATTTTATCAGCAACACTGAACTTATGATGCCTAGTAATATAAGACACTTCTGGACTTTCATTAATTCTTTGAAAAAAAGAAGTGGGATTCCTAGTTCCATGACATATGGTGATGCCATATTAACAAATGCTCAGAGAATAGTCGATGGTTTTGCAACATATTTCGAATCATGCTACACTAACCATCCCAGTATATTTGTGAATAAAAACATGGTAAGCAAAAGTGTGATTAACCTCTGTTCTCATGAATTTACAGAGGATGAGGTAATGTTCCCTGAATGTATCAAAGAATGCTGGCCCTGATGGTATACCACCTCTATTCTTGAAACAATGTGGTACTTCTCTATGTGTTCCTTTGACTTTCATTTTTCAAATGAGTTTGGATACTGGAACCTTGCCATTAGTTTGGAAGAAAGCAACTTTAATTCCAGTGTTTAATTTTGGTGATCGTACAGCTGTGGAAAATTATCGTGGTATATCCACCCTGTCTTCTATTCTTAAGCTTTTGGAATCCATAATTTGTGACCAAATTTTTAACACTTTCAAGAACGTCATTGCTGTAGAACAGCACGGTTTTTATAAGGGACGCTCTACTACTACTAATCTTGGTCTTTATCATAACTTTCTAACTAATACTTTAGAAAAGTGCCTACAAGTCGATGTGATATATACAGACATATCAAAGGCCTTTGACAGTGTATGTCACGCTCTTCTTCTGATCAAACTGAAAACACTTGGGATCTCTGGTTCTTACCTTGAATGGTTATGCTCCTATATGGACAATCGCACACAAACGGTGCAAATTGCAGAAACAACTTCCAGAACTATACGGGCTATTTCGGGTGTTCCACAGGGGTCACATCTTGGACCGATCCTGTTCATACTTTTTATCAATGATGTTGTAGATGTATTTTGCAAATGTAAATGTTTACTTTACGCAGACAACTTAAAGTTCTTCAGCCCAATCGAAAGCCCATGTAATTCTGCTAGTGTGCAATTGGACATTTTCAATCTCGTCAAGTACATGAATAATAATCTGCTCAACTTAAATGTCAAGAAGTGTAAGGTTATGAGATTCTCTAGAAGCACCGAATTGATTACTTTCAATTACACAATTAACAAGGTGAGACTGGAAGTTGTTAACAGTATATCTGACCTGGGTGTGTTGTTTGATAGTCTCTTGTTCACTGAGCATATTTCATGTATTGTCTCAAGAGCATTTAAAATGTTGGGCTTTGTTAAAAGAAACTCAGTCCACATTAAGGATGTTAGAGCTTTGAAATCTCTATACAATTCTCTTGTGCGTAGTATATTAGAATATAACAGCTGTATATGGAATCCTATTTATACTGTTTATATACATAAAATTGAGTGTGTGCAGCACAAATTTGTAAAGTTCATTCTATGGAAACTTAGTTTTCCATACAGTGATGTGTCATACAATATTAGGCTACAATTAGCTGGCTACCAGGCTTTACATACCAGACGAAACACTTCCCTTCTATTATTTCTTCATAAAGTTCTTCACAATGTTATCAACTGTAGTGAGTTACTCGGTGACATTAGGTTTCGTGTGTCACCACATTTTACTCGAAATGCTATTCTTTTTGATGTATGCCGTCACCGTACCAATTACAGTATGAATGCTTTTGTTGACAATTTAATGAGATGCTATAACAGATATTTTCCAAGTGAAATCGATATTTTTACAGTTCAGTTTTCTGCTCTTAAGAATGCATTATTATTATAATAGTTTTAGGTTATTTTTTTACTATTTGGGATTGTTTTCCTGTAAGTTTTTGAATGTCAAAATAAATAAATATTCTCCCATCTAAACCATCGCATTACTGCAGAAAAAATTCAACTAAGGTATACCTTCCTACTCAGTTTCTAAAATATAGCACATCTGCATACAATTTACAGAAATAGTCTTATTCAACAAGGAATTGATTTCGTTATTGAAAGAGTTTTTCGTCTGATTTTTCACGATAACTTCAATATTGGGTTTCACATACCAAAAAAGGACAAATATCTTAAATGCTTGAAATTTGAACGTTTGGATGATGCTGATGCATCAACCATGGAAGAGAAACAGTTGTACGAAACTCAAAAACAACAAACTTATAATAGATTCAAATTCCATCAAAACATTCATAAAACAAATCCACATATTCTCTGTGCCAGTATTGACCTGCAGAAAGTTTTAAACATGCCTAACGGTAACAGCATGTTGCTATATTACTCACGTAAAATTTCGGTTTACAATTTTACCGTCTATGAGTCTGGAACTCTGAATGGAATTTGTTATTACTGGGATGAGACTGAGCATGGCGCAAATGAAGTTGCTACCATCTTAAATCGTTATATTAATACGGTTGATGAACTAAAAACTTTTAAACAGCTATTGCTATATTGCGATTGTTGCCCTGGTCAGAATCGTAATAGAACAATTCTTGCCATGTTACATTCAACTCTAAATTGCCAATATTTAGAAATAATACAGATCAATTTCTTGCTCGGTGGTCACATATATATGCTGGTAGATTCCGTCCATGCCGTTATCGAAAATACTATAAAAAATTCTATTTGGGCATCTTCTCAATGGTACACTGTTTTTTCGACAGCTAGAAATAATCCGCAGCCCGATAATGTCGAATTGCTAACATTTAAGGACTTCAATAAATGGGACACTATCAGTGATAAATATTTCAAAGGTAATCTTTAAGGAAAGATTAGCAAAATTCGAATTGCCATGTTTAATAAGAAGGATCCCTCGAAAGTGTTTATCAAGTATTCTATGGACGTAACCTTGCCAACCTCCCACTGTAGAGATTCAACCCAGAACCAAATTGACTTACACAGTGCCATGTTATAAAAACCAACTGTCAATATTGCAAAAAAAAAATTGATGACTTAAACAAATTATGTAGAGATAATGTCATTCCAAAACAATTCCATCACAAATATGAAAGTCTGTTAATTGATGGAAACATAGGATGTTCTTCCTGATACAGATATAGAAGATGAAGAAGATTATTAACTATTGCTTTCTTCCTCATCATCTTTTAAACTGGTTTTAGAAATTTATAGTTTTTATTAATAATACACGCATGCCTTCTATTCCTAAGTTCTGAGATACAAGCCCTGGATTTTTGTTTAAAAATTAATTAAGTTGTATTATCTGCATTACCAATAAAAGAAAACACAATTTATTTTACTACTTTTTATTGTTTTCGTCTATTTTTTCCAAGTATCAAGTTATAAAATTTTACTTCACACTATTCTCCACCTTAACTTGCTTAGTACGTTTGTCTTGTATATACTAGAGAAAAGGTTTGATTTAATTCATTATGCTTAATCTGATGCTATAAGTCGGTAAGTTAGTTATACCTTTTTCCTGGATGTGGTTCCATAGAATGAGATTCTTATACCATTTTACTTCTATCAGTGCAAAACAGATTCCAAGGTTATTGTGTTTTACTTCAGATATAATTTCAATAAACACTACGATATTTCTTATTACCTGATTCTATTTTTTAGACAAAAATGCACAAGCGACATTAAATTTGATTTAAAAGAAAATTATGTATAATGATTTACTTCGAAAAGAGGGGAATATTTTATAGATATTAATTGTATTTTCAAATCCGTAAAACAGCAATATGTAAAATTTTCGCAATGTTATTAAAATGCTAACCACCCCTATAGGATATTCGTATTAAATGACAAAACTTTCACAAGAATGTAAATGTTCACTTCCTGATCGAGAAAGTATATAGTTTTGATAGTGTTAAAGATAATAAAGTTAATTATTTAAGTTTTCTCAATTTTGACAAAGTTATTAAAATGCAAACCTCCGCGTTAGGATATTCATATTAAACGCCAAAAAATTCAAAATAATGCAAATTTTCATAAAACCGTTGCACTGAAGTTCAATCCAGTGTGATGCACCACTGGAATGGCAGACCGGTACTGTTTGAGTAGCACTAACCTTTGTGTATGAGTAGCACTAACCATCCACAAGGGTGAATAGGTGAGGTTTAAGAGGAAAATAATTAGGAATGCAAGCATAATAATATACAACCTAATTGTAAGAGTGATTGCGAACATCTCTCGAACTAATAATTACGCTAACCGAACAATATAATCGAACAACTTCGTGGATATGCGCGTGAACCGAAAGTGGCGCGAACATACCGCCTACCTAAAATTAAAGAATTTTAAGAACGCGGAAAGAGGGGTATTTATATAACATAAGGGGAAATAATAATAGTTAGGCATTTCCTCCCAACTAAGGGAACGGTTATCTCGCCGTGTCTCGGGTTTACAATAGGGCGGAAGAACATAGTAAAAATGAAACTAAATGAAGCAATTAAAAAAAACTAAATTGAATTTAATGAAGTGTGAGAGAGAAAAGTTTATTTACCGGACGAATAAAATCACTGCTGGTGGTCTTAATCGAAGTCACGCGAATGATTCCATCACGGCCTGGAAATAATTTAGTAACCCCGGCTAAGAGGCCAAACTAACGGACTGGTATTTATTCCTGTAATATAAACTAAGTCACCACTTTAAATCATTTGAAGGACGATTCCATTTGTTTCGCTGAATGAGGGTATGTAAATACACCTTAGACCAGCATTGTCAAAATAACTGAGTAAACTGGCAAAGACGGTGCCACCGAGAACGTAGGCTAAGAGATTCGTCAAATGTAACTTGGGCAACACTTAAAATTGGACCGCCAATCAAAAAGCGTCCTTGAGTAAAATAATAGATATCGTCGTTCGGATCAGAGGAAGGGAGGCATAAAAGCCGATTATTCAGAACAACTTTTATACTGGTGAACATTGTAATAAGTTCTTCAAAACTTTGAGGTTGCCTTCCGAGAGTACGTGTTAAGAGCAGTTTAGCTAATTTTACACCAGACTTCCAAATGCCGCCAAAATGTGGGACATAAGGAGGGTTAAGAATCCATCTGACTTGACGCGAGGCAAGGGCAGACAACAAATCGTCATGATGGTTCCTTAAAAACTGAGTACTTTCTTCAATTACACGTGATGCACCTAGGAAATTTCTGCCACAATCAAAATAAACAGTGAGGTTTACGGCGACGAGAAACGAATCGGGTAAAACAAGCCCAAAATGCATCAGTGGAATGCTCTGATACAAGCTCTAAATGAACGGCTTTAGTTGACAAACAAATGTAAATACATAACGAGTAGGTACAAACGTAAATACATAAGTAACCTTTGAGAATAAGTTCATTCTAATGAGTAGAAGATTTCAGAGGGAAGGGACCTACAAAATCAACACTGACATGAGTAAATGTATGGGTAATGCATACGCGCGAGGGAGGTAAATCAGCCATAATAGGTTGAGGAGGCTTAGCACTTAAACGAAAGCAAGGCAAACAGTTATGATTACAGAGCCTTACCAAAGATTTAGCACCAATGATCCAATATTATCTAGAAATTAAAGCTAGTGTAGTAGAGGGGCCAGAATGTAGCGCTAAAACGTAATAATGATCATATATCAGAAAACATAAATGAGCCGACTTGGACAATTACAAAGGGTGTTTACTTTTATAAGACAGCAAGGAATGCTGAAGGCGACCCCACTTTAACAAGGCCATAGGGGTCAAGAAACGGGGATAGCTTAAGCGTATAACGAGGTAGAAGTTGGTCATTTTCTGAACTGAAGTACTGTTGTTGAACGAGTTTAACACATGCCTCTAAAGCAGCTTGTAGTTCATCAACAATAATTGAACCAAATAATTTTTTTTAGGGTGTCGGCAATTATTAATAAAGCGGTATTTGTATGTCATATGGTATTGCAGTTTCCAGAGAGAAGAAAATGTACATGTAGAGGCTACCAACATAGCAAAACAGAGTTTTATATCAGGAATTTCTCCAATTGGTAGAGGTAAAATCTCGATATTATTAGAAAAAAATAAATCATACTCATTGTGGGGCCATACCACCATAAGTTTTCTGTAAATTAGTTGTGAGGGGGACAGACCGCAAGATGAGATGTCTGCGGGGTTCAGAATACCCCTACATGTGATTTTCCAATGCTGCACCCAAAGGTACTACATTGGCCAGGAAGCGAGTTTTTTTTTATCTGAAAATTTTTGAATTTTGCCAAACCCTTGCTGTTTCAAGCAAGGTATGGATCTTTAATGTGCGTGACAACACACACACACACACACAACACACATGCACGCACGCACACACATACACATACACACACAGAGGACCTCCATTTTACCTTTGATCCGAACGAGGACGTATTTTTATGAAAAATGCTCACCTAACATTTTTCAAGCAGACCATGTCGGGATTCGAACTCGGGACCTTGGGCGTAGTAGCCACGCACATACCAACTGGAGGTTCAAAATGCCAGAAATGTGGTTCCATTGTGATAAATTACTGTGTTCGAGAATGCAGTTGACACAATTTGCTACAACAAGAATTAGTGTGTTTGAGAATGCAGTTGACACAATTTGCTACAACAAGATGGCTACCAGTAAACAAACATGTGAAAATGCTGTGGCTAATTCTTGTTTATATTGTAGTAAGAAAATAGTAAATAAATTAGTTGAATGTCTTATTTGTAAATCTAAGCTACATACATCATGTAGTGCAAGAATGGGAGAATTTATTAAAGTAGCAAGTGATAAAGAAGAATTCTTCTGCAGTAAATGTAACATCCATACAAATATATCAATGTGATGAATACATCCAAATTGGAGGATCATGATATGGTGCAGTCAAGTCATAACTGTAGTGATAATGTAATAACATTTTTAAAAAGCAGTGAATTTAGTGGCATTGTTCAGAAATTGGTAAATCAAGAGTTGGTTCATTTATATGATGAAATAAAGGAATTAAGAATAGAAATTGATACACTCAGGAGTAGTAACATTGATCTTATTAAATTATTAACAAATAAAAATAAACAAAACACAACCTACAGTGAAGTTACAAAATCATTAGCAAGTAAGTACATCAATAAGAATAATATTAATCACAAAGAAACCTCAATAAAATCATCAACAAATAGTTTATTAAGTGCATCTGATAAGAATATTGAAAAACATAAGTGCATGGATAATCAAAACACATGTGAAATTAGTAAATCAGTGGATAGAAATGTCAATGAAACAAACAAGAAGGTTGAAGACTATAGATCAAAGCAAAATAGAAACAAGTTAATAATTGGCACTGCAAATGTTGATAATGTCATTGACAATCTTTCAAGCCATGATGGTTTTACTGCTGTAACTAAAAAGATAAGGAATAGTACATTGCATTTAACAAGGGTTCAACCAAATGTAGATCAATCCATAATATACAATTATATAAATAAACAAGTTGAAAATGCAAGGCATTGTCACAACGAACTTCCAAATGTAGACTTACTTTAAAACAAATTAAAGAAATTAAAATTATTATGTTGTAATAATTATAAGTATTCAGATAAAAACAAAAATTTATAAACAACAAAAGAGACATTTTAATATATTTTATTTTATTGAATAAATATTTTAAAAGCTATCATCAAGCTGTCATCAATAAGATAAGAAATTTTTTTTTTTTTATGAATCTAATTATTTTCGGTAATCAAAATTTAAGTTTAAACAATGTCTATAATATTGGAATAATTGGCATGAAATGCCATAAATTGTTCAAATATGTGTCGCATATTGATTTTAAACTTATTTAAAATTTTAATTATCCCTGTGGATTTTCCGGGGCTCGGCGTCCCGTGGCCCGATTTAACTGACATCAAAACTTAAGCTCTGGACACCGAGCTGAATCGATTGATGTATCACACATTGATGTCCGACCATTAAAAAGGCCTCGGACACACAGACAGACAGACACACAGACAAATAGATTTCATAAACGAACAAAGTTCGTTGAAAACTAATAGAAAATACAATTCCTGATGAAATTTCAAACTTAAGATTAACCTGCCTTAACTCGCGCTTTCCAGAAATAAACAGTTCATTTAAAATAACAGTTAATTCTGCATACATTGCCATATTACTAAATCCCAGTTTCTGGCCACAAGGAATTGCTATACGAGAGGAAGCAAGTTGCAAATTTCACTGAAAATGGCAATACAATGTCAAATTTTCCGAAATGGCAATGTCAAGCACAATTAGAGACATAACGAACACTTCTAAGAACCCAAATTTAATTTCTAAAACTAGCACGGTGAATGAGCTCTGCAAAAACAATCTGATTTTATATTACCAAAATGTGAGAGGTCTAAATACAAAACTTTCAACTTTTTATAATTCTACATGTGCATCATACAAGGAATATGATGCTGTAGCTATTACAGAATCATGGCTTCCTGATTCAGTGTCGGATGCGAAGATTGTGCCAAATAACATGATACTATATAAGAGCAGAAGTAGAGAGATGGCAAATGCCCAGAAAACAAGAGGTGGGGGTGGGTATTACTTGCCATAAAAGAGGTATATAAAAGTAGGTTAGTTGATATTAACTACAAGCAAGATCCTGACATAGATATACTCTGTGTTGATGTACAGTATAATAAGGTATCTCACTTATATGTACTAGTAATATATATCGCACCTAATTGTACCATAATAGCTAGAGAACATTTTTATACCTTTTAGAAAATGCCGAATTTTTATATGGCAAAGAGTTTATAATTGTGGGTGTTATATATTTAAGTATCCTTAATCTAGGCATTAGACATATGCACATAGGTGGTGGTAGAGACACTACAAGTGATATAGAAACATCGGGTAGCATGATGAAGGGAACATAAATAAAATGTCAGAAATAATAAATACTTTGTCAATTACTCTTGTGCTTTAATTATAACTAATGACAAAGGTATAAAACAAGGTGTCAAGTGTCGGGTCTTGTTCGAATGTTAGAAAACAAGAAGAATTTACGGACTCTTGAATTTGAGGTTAAACACGTGTTAGTAATCTGAGAGAAAATTTTTTAAACAAAGTGCGGAATTTTTTTTTTTCTTCTTGAGGTACAGCATGGCGTTGTTTAAACCACCAACTAGTCTAGAATTTAATGAAAATGTGAACGTATCGTGGGTTAAATGGATACAAAAATTTGAAATTTATATGAAAGCCTCCGATAAAGATACGGCTACTGAAGAAGTAAAAATTGCCATATTATTAAATTTAATTGGTGATGATGGTCTAGAAATCTACAATACCTTTGATACTACCAAATTGAAATCAGTAAAGGAAGTTTTGCAAGCATTTGAAACATACTGTTTACCCAAACGGAATGAAATAATGGAAACCTTTAAATTTAATAATATGAATCAAGCAGAAAACCAAAGTATTGATGCATATTTGACCCAATTAAAAACTCAAGCTGCTTTGTGTGGGTTTGTTTGCAACTGTAATGTTAATTATTCTTAACGAATGATTCGTGATAAACTTGTCGTAGGAATTTTTAACAAATCTGTTCAAGAGCGACTTCTACGTGCAACCGATTTAACTATCTCAAAGGTAGTAGAGTATTGTAAAGCAATAGAATTAGGAAAAATGCACGTTAAAGTATTAAATCCTAACAGTGACGTACAAGCTATAGTTAAAGTTGAAACGTCCTCTAGAAATATGCATAATACTAAACCTAAAATAAACTGTACTAGGTGTGGATATGAACATTATTCAGGCAAATGTTCTGCATTTAATAAAACATGTGCCAAATGCCAAAGAAGAAATCATTTTGCAAAAGTGTGTAGAACTAATGTAGACAAAAAAACTGAAGAAACTTAGGCAAATGCATTGAATTCTGGTATTAATAAGAAATCGCTAGTGCAAGAGAAATCAAAAATTGCTGAAATGAAGACTACAAACGATGATACTGACCTGTTTATAGGACGTATTACTACAGAAAAGGATCAATCTGCTTGTTGGTATGAAACAATCGATGTAGAAAGTCACAAGGTAAAATTTAAATTAGATACTGGTGCTGACACTAGTATTCTATCATATAAAAAGTTTCTTGCTTTGAATTGTAACAAAAATTTAAATTCAACACAGATAACGCTAGTGACATATGGTAATTATAGAATTAAACCAAAAAGGCAGATGAACTTAGAATGTAAGATCGGTACAATCACTAAAAATATTAATTTTCTAGTAGTAGAAGATGTCAGTGAGTGCATTTTAGGTTTATATGATTGTGTAGTTTTAAACCTTATAGCCAGAATTGAAATTATTGATAGTTGTTTACCGCAATCCAAAGCACAATTTTTTGAATTATATAAAGATATTTTTAAAGGGTTAGGTAAAATGCCAGGTAAATGCTCAATAGAACTAGAGAATAATGCAATTCCAAGCATACAGTATCAAAAAAAATTCCAATTTCAATGCATGAAAAATTAAAAAACACTCTTGATAACTTATTACAACGAGGAATAATTTCACGGGTATCACAACCAACAGATTGGGTTAATAATCTCGTAATAGTTGAAAAACCTGATGGGAAGCTACGTTTATGCTTAGACCCAAAACCATTGAATAAATATATCAAAAGGGAGCATTTTATGATTCCCACAGCAGAAGATATTTTAGGTAAATTAAGCGGAAGTTCATGTTTTACAGTGATTGATATGTTGGAAGGATTTTGGCAACTAGAGTTAGATGAACCAAGCTCGATCCTATGCACTTTTCACACCCCATTTGGTCGTTTTAAATTTAATAGACTTCCTTTTGGAATTGCTTTGGCTCCTGAAATATTCCAATCAAAAAATTTTGAGATATTTGGTGATATTCCAGGGACATATATATATATTAATAGTTATTAAGATGAAATGAAAACCCAACTTTGTATTTAAAGTTGAATTACCATTTCAAATCGAACTAGTAATTGAAAACCACTAAAAGAACGGCTACAGCAGGATTTGAACCTGCAACCTCTGATTTAGTGATTTAGTGGTTTTCAATTACTAGTTCGTTGAAATGGTAATTCAACTTTAAATACAAAGTTGGGTTTTCATTTCATCTTAATAACTATTAATATATATTAACATTCATTTGCATTCAAATGTGGATTATTTTTCTCTATTAATATTATATATATATATATATATATATATATATATATATATATATATATATATTAAGATATAAATTTTCTTGACCATATATAAATAGTAATGAATGTTCCTGGAAAATGGTCAGGTATAAGTAAAACAACTCAATTTGTTTTCATTAGTTTTTATGTATTTTCATGCTTTACGCGTTTCGGTTCCAAATAACCATTTTCAAAATAGCAGCTAAAAATTACATTGTTATATATACTATAAAATTACACACTATAAACATATACTTGCACTAAAACATTTTTAAATAAATAACAGATACATTATAACTATTGTACGTCGTAAAGGTTCAGAAATGTTATACTGAATGACTAGGTACGACTTGTCGTACAAGTAAACACATGATAATTTCACTTGACGTCGAATCCTTATTCACTAACGTTCCCACAGAGTTAGCGTTAAACATAGTGCGAAAAAAGTGGCAGACAATCGAACCTTTTACAACTTTACCGGTCGAGGAATTCATTCGTGCAACCAAGTTATGCTTAGAAGCTACATACTTTAAATTTGATAACAAAATTTTCTCCCAAATATATGGAACAGCGATGGGGTCACCAATTTCTTCAACCATAGCGAACTTGGTTTTAAAGGAGTTGGAAAATACCGTCATTAAACAACTAAGTTATCAACCGACGTTTTTTAAAAGGTATGTCGACGATTGTATCATGTGCTTACCAATTGATAAAATTAATGAAACCCTAAATAAATTCAACTCCTTCCACCCTAAACTACAATTCACCGTAGAAAAAGAAAGCAATAGAACAATATCATTCTTGGACCTTCAAATTAAATATAATGCTGCAGGTACTATTTCAACTAATTGGTACAATAAAAAAACATGGAGTGGAAGATATTTAAATTATAATTCTAGTGTCCCTAAACAATACAAAAAAAACGTTGTAAACAATCTTGTCGATCACGCCATCCAATTATCACACGGTAAATATAGACCAAAAAATTTGAAAAAAGTAAAAACCGTATTAAAAAATAACGCCTGCCCAAAACAATTCTTTGGGCCATTAATTAAAAATAAAATCCACAACATATACAATAATACAGATAATACGAACAAACTCTGTCAATGTGAATCAATAGTTGGAATAGAATACATACCTGGTTTGTCCGAAAGAATTAAAAAATTAAGAAGTCATAATATCCATATTGCCCACAAACCAAATAATTTTACTAAAACATTTTTTACCAACCTAAAACCACAAATAGAAAATAAGAACAAAACACATACGATCTATAAAATCAACTGTCTTGGCTGTAGGGGATGTTATATAGGAAATTCAAAACAATATCTTCATAAAAGAATATACGAACACAAATACTCAATCCAAACAAATAATAAAAAATGCACAGCACTTGCTAACCATGCAATAGAAACATCACAGAATTTCGATTTTAAGAATGTTAAGGTTTTAGGTACTGAAACAAACGATAATAAAAGAAATATTTTAGAAACCATTCACATACAACGCGACAGACACTCCGTAAATTCCAAGTCGGACCATGAACAATTCACTAACATTTACTACAGACTAATACAAAATAAATAGTAACCTGTGGCACCTCAATAAAAATACGCTTTTAAGTAATTCACATTTCTTATACTACAATTTACTCCAATAGTATACATATTTTAAATTATCAACACTAACAGATTATTTGTTCTAACCAGTTAACTTAATCTAGTCATTCAGTATAACATTTCTGAACCTTTACGACGTACAATAGTTATAATGTATCTGTTATTTATTTAAAAATGTTTTAGTGCAAGTATATGTTTATAGTGTATAATTTTATAGTATTTATAACAATGTAATTTTTAGCTGCTATTTTGAAAATGGTTATTTGGAACCAAAACGCGTAAAGCATGAAAATACATAAAAACCAATGAAAACAAATTGAGTTGTTTTACTTATACCTGACCATTTTCCAGGAACATTCATTACTATATATATTATATATAGTACGGGTTTAGGTCTGCTGGTAAGTAGGTATATAAACTCTTTCTTTAACTGCCTAAATTTTCGGATTTATTTTTGAATCCTTGATCACAGGCTTTAAAATTGAGAATAATATAAAGATTGCATCTAAATTAAAATGTAGTCGTAAAAGTAGTTTGCATTTGACTAAGGTGTAAAATTAAAAATTTGTATATTCTATTAAAGTATTTGAAATCTGTCTTTATTGAAGTTTTTAAAAACTTCAATAAAGACAGATTTCAAATACTAATAGAATATACAAATTTTAATTTTACACCTTAGTCAAATGCAAACTACTTTACGACTACATTTTAATTTAGATGCAATCTTATATTATTCTCAATTTTAAAGCCTGTGATCAAGGATTCAAAAATAAACCGAAAATTTAGGCAGTTAAAGAAAGAGTTTATATACCTACTACCAGCAGACCTAAAACCCGCATAAAAAATAATATATATATAATATATATATATATATATATATATATTGATGACATTATAGTATCAGGAAAATCAGAGACTGAACATGACAAAACTTAAAAGCAGTGTTAAAAAAGCTAGAGAAAATAATGTAAAATTTAACATAGACAAGGTACAATATAAATTAACAAGTAAAATTTTTGGGACAACTAGTATCAAATGATTCTATTAAACCAGATAAGAAAAATCTAGAGGCAATAAAAGCAATTGAAATACCAAAAAATAAAACGGAATTATTAAGGATTCTAGGGTTAACAAAGTTTTTTACTAAATTCATACTAAATTTGTCAAAATTGACACATAACTTGAGAGAATTAACCAAAAACAATGTTTTGTTTAACTGGACTAACCAACACACAGATGATCTCAATAAATTAAAGGAGATAGTTATGAACCTCCCAACATTGCAAATGTTTAATCCAAAGAAATCAATTACAATACAGACAGATGCATCTAGTGAAGGGTTGGGTTGCACATTGTTACAAGAAGGCTATCCAATTTCTTTTGCATCGAGAAGCTTGTCGAAAACTGAAAAACGTTATGCACAAATTGAAAAGGAGCTTCTTGCTATTGTTTTTGCATGTGAACGTGTTCACAATTACATTTATGGATACAAAATTCAAGTACAAACAGATCATAAACCATTAATTACAATTTGTAACAAGAATCTTGATCAAGTAACTAACAGATTACAACGTATGTGTTGTTAAGATTATTAAAATACACACTAAATGTTGAATATGTACCTGGTAAGGATATGCTAGTAGCTGATGCACTATCACGGGTATATATTAAAGATAGTGTTGACGATGATCCAGAAATGACTTATATTATACATTCATTGTCAAATGATATCCCAATGAGTAGTAGCAAAAAATTAGTTTTTATACAGGAAACAGAAAACGATAATACTTTAAAACTAGTTAAAACGTATATTGAAACACAGTGGCCACATAAAGTTGATGAAGATTTACAAAAAAATAAAGGATGAACTTTTTGTATCAAATGGCTTAATATTCCTAAACAAAAAAATAGTCGTTCCAAAAACCTTAAGAAAAGAAATGCTAAAACTTTTACATGATTCAAGTCATTTTGGAATAACCAAAACAAAATTAAGAGCAAGAGAAATTTTCTACTGGCACAATTTAGGGAAGGACATAGAAACATATATTAATAATTGTCAAACACACCAAAAAAGTAACGCAAGACAGCCATTAATAAATTATGATATTCCTAACCGACCATGGAAAATTTTAGCTTCGGACATTGTAGAACATAATGGTAACTACTTCTGTTTATTAGTAGACTACTACTCCAATTGGATTGTAGCTAACAAAATTAAAGCAAAATCTGCCGAAAATGTGCGGGACTTTTTTGAAAACACATTTGTGCATTATGGTATTCCAGAAAAAGTTGTGGTGGATAATAACCATATAATAGTAAAGTATTAAAAAACTTGGCAGATACTTTAAGTTTTGAACTAGTTTATATATCACCATATCACCATCAATCAAACGGCTTAGCCGAAAATGCCGTACAAATTGTTAAAAATTGTATAAAGAAAAACACATCAAACCTGAAATATGTATTACTAGAATATAATAACACCCCCTTACCTGAAGTAGGTTACTCGCCAGCACAGCTGTTATTAAACAGAATACAAAGAACACAAATCCCAGTATCGTCAAAATATCTTGAACCGAAAACAATCTCACATAAAGTACTAAACAAACTAAAACAGAAACAAGTAAAAGAAAAAGACCAAATCATGATTCAGTCACCACTGACAGGATTATGGAAACGAGGCGAGGTTATCGAAAAATTAGGAGAACGGGAATACAGCGTTAAAGATGAGTCAGGACACATCTATAGAAGAAATAGAAAATTTTTAAATAAAATTAATGTAAGTAGTAATAGTTTACAAACACGTCATGAGTTAATTTACGATGACTTAAACTCTGACATATTGGGCTCAGATTTGTTAATTACTAAGGTGGTATCTGCAACCAATATGCCGGTTGTAAGGGAGGAAGGTAATATAAATAGAAATAGACAAGTAAGGATAACTAAATTACCTAAACATTTGTTAGATTATGAGTTAAATTAGTTGCACTATTAAGTACTTAGTTTGCTAAAAAGATAAAGGTATTGTTAATTTAAAAAAAAAGCGTGATATATTTAAGTATCCTTAATCTAGGCATTAGACATAAGCACATAGGTGGTGGTAGAGACACTACAAGTGATATAGAAGCATCGGGTAGCATAATGAAGGGAACATAAATAAAATGTCAGAAATAATAAATACTTTGTCAATTACTCTTGTGCTTTAATTATAACTAATGACAAAGGTATAAAACAGTGGGAGACTTTAATATTCCATCTCTAAGTAACTATTACTTAGACAACACTTTCATAGATGATTATATACAGCAATACATAAATCTGATGAATTTTTATGATATGGAGCAATTCAATCACATACATAATCAGAACAATCACATTTTAGATCTAGTAATGTCAAAATATAGATGTATGGTGCAGCACTATGCTTTTAGTCTGGTGAAAGAGGATCTTCATCACCCAACCCTACTAATAGAAATATCAGTAAAAGTGGATAGAACAAAAGAATTAACCAACATTGGTTATAAATACAATTTCAGCAAAACAAATTTTAGCGTATTGAATGCTGCAATCAAGGAAGTTAACTGGCATAGCTTGGAACTATGCACAGATGTAAATGATGCTGTAAACGAATTTTATACAAAAATATATGAAATATTTGACTTTTGTGTACCGGCAAGTAAAGCGATTAAAAAGTATCCACTGTGGTTCAATAGTGAAATAATAAAGGATATAAAAATGAAAGAACAATTAAGACGGCAATTAAACAATACACACAAACCCGAAGTACACAAGCATTACCTGAAGTTGAGGGCAAAGATAAAGCTAGACATCGATGTAGCATACACACAGTGCTTATTACAGATTAAAAATAACATTAGGGATGATTACAAGTCATTTTGGAACTACATTAAAGCTAAAAAGGGATCAATTGGAATTCCTAATAGAATGTTTTATAATGAAAGTGAGTATTCTGCAGGCCAAAATATAGCAGATGCATTTGCTAAATATTTTGAATCAGTGTATGATTCAGAGAAACATACTTCAAGTAATGGCTTCGTAAATTATAAAATGATTGCAAGACTGGTGACAATTAATTCTATAGAAGATTCTGAGATACTAGAAGCAGCAAGACAGTTAAAGGTAACTAAGGCTACTGGACCTGATAATGCACCATCATATGTTCTGAAGGCACTAATAGATTACTTCTGCTATCCATTAAAAACAATTTACAATTTGAGTCTTGATACCTGTGCTTTTCCAGATCAATGGAAACTAACAAAACTTATACCAATTTTTAAAAAGGGGGATAAATTCAACATAAAAAATTATAGACCAATATCTATATTATTGGCACCAGCAAAAATTTTTGAAACAATAGTCTACAAGCGCATATACACGGAGGTATCACAAAGAATAACTACTTACCAACATGGATTTGTTAAGAAACGATCTACTTTAACAAACTTGAGTAACATAACACAGTACATTTCTAAAGAAATGGATATGGGGAGGCAAGTGGACGTTATCTACACTGATTTCACTAAGGCATTTGACAAGATATCACATGAAATTTTACTAGAAGTCTTAAGCAAAGTGTATGGTTTTAGTGATAAAGTAGTAAAATTTTTCAAATCTTATTTAATAGAACGCAAACAAATGGTTGCTCTAAATGGATACCAGTCTCGATGTTATACAGCAACATCAGGTGTTCCGCAGGGCTCCAATCTGGGTCCATTGATGTTTTTATTATATATAAATAACTTGTCTTTGGTAATAAATTATGTTTCGTTTTTGTTATATGCGGATGACTTAAAAATATATGTAACAATTGAAGATATGGAAAGCTGTAAATTGTTACAAAAGGATCTTGATAACATAATCGATTGGAGTAAAAAATATAAGCTGTACTTGAATATCGATAAATGTAAGATCTTAACATTTACTCGGAAATATAACCCTATAGTATACAACTATAAAATTGATGAGAAAATATTGGATCATGTAAATGAATATCAGGATTTGGGAGTTCTATTTGATAGTAGATTGTCATTTAAAATGCACATCAATGTATTAACAAATAAAGCAAATAAAATGTATGGATTCATAATATGTAATACACGACAATTTACAAGTACATCCTGTATTTGGATATTGTTTATAGTACTGGTTAGGACCATATTGGAATATGCATCTCTTATATGGATTCCAGAGTGTGAATGTCATAAATATACTATAGAAAAAATACAAACGAGGTGCTTAAGATATCTATATTACAAAGACAACGGTCACTATGACTTAAGTATTACAAAAAAATAACTATTAGCAAGCTATGATTTACAATTGCTTGAACTTAGACGCAAAATTGCATCTGTTACTTATCTATACAAGCTTTCAAATAACAGGGTAGATAACCCATATCTTCTATCACTAATTAATATTAATGCACAACCCTACCACACAAGAAGCACACTTACCTTCAGAGTGAATCAGGTGCATTCAAATAATTATAAAAATGCACCCTTATGTGCAGACTATACAACAGCATACAAAGTGAATTGGACATTTTTAATAGTAAACCAGAAATGATGAAGGAAAGACTAGATATTGTTCTAATATAATGACATATTTGTGCCAAGTGATAATGATTTACATATTACTGTATACATTTTTCTTTTTGTTATTATTTTTCCTACTCTATAATTGACCTGTTGAGTTTGTAACTAAATAAATAAATTAAAAAAAAACTGTTAGGTAAATGCATAGAGGTTCTTGTTCTTAACCAAGTTGTAACAACTTGAGAGTCGGAGTATAATTTTATTCCTTCGAAAGGACAATCAAATGGGTTGGAAGTAAGCGAGCGAGCGGATCAACTGAGAAAGCAACAAAGCAGCAGAAATCTCTAAGCGAGGTATTGTAAGAGATTTTAGATGTGCAACTTTGTTCTTGGCTTGCAATAAGTTGCAAAAAATAGAAGTTGCAAAGGTTACATATAGGTTGATGTACGCACCATATCCCTTTTGCTAGCGTCACAAAAGCCTAACAAGTTGTAAGTGCCATTAATACATGATAATATATACGGAATTTTGATCAGAGACAAAGTTGAAAATTGATTACAGAAGTTTTTCCATTCACAACATAAGATATCATCGGATGTTTCATCCCAGTCGAGATGCTGTAACCAAAGCCATTGCAGAAAACATTTAACTACAAAAATAACAGGTGACAACCGCTCTAGTGTTATAATGGACAGCACAAATTTGTCGGGGAGCATGAAACACTGCTTAAACTAAAACAAATGCGACAAGTTGCCTAACCTATATACTAAACTAAAGTTAACATTACAGTTTCCTAAGTGCAGACGCACATGAGCGTTGCATCTAGACTGTTTCTTCGTTGGCAAAAAAAATGCCCAAATTTAAAAATGTTTAAAAGAGTGAGTTACTCTACACTCTAGCAAATTTTTAATTACTGGTACTCTGGTTTAATAAACAATACACATCAAAACTTGTTCATGACATGGTTGTGAATCAACAAATTTACCAAAAGTACCACTTTACTAATCCCTTACATTGCTAACCTAACAAATTACATTTCTACCATCAGGTTAGCTTTTTCACTTAATATTTAAGAAATAAATAAATACCAAACGTTAGGAAGATTAAAAAAGATAAAACTAGATATCAAGTTATTATCGAAGATTATAGATATGATAACGATATTGAGCTTAAGTTATTATCAAAGGTAGTAGGTAAGATAACGATATTAACCTAAAGTTATTATTAAATATAATAGGTAAGATAATGCGATATTAAACTAAAGTTATTATTAAAGGTAATAGATAAGATAACGATAGAGTGGCTCCTCCGTGGAGCCGTTGAATGGGAATTTCTCGTGCCCCCTAAAAAGGGCGACCTGTGAAGCAGGCCCGTTTGCAATAAACGGCACGAGGGACCGGCAAACGCATTTGGGTGCATCCCTGCACCCGTCGTTAATTGATATCGGTGATATAATCACCCGATATCCACACGATATTTCTACATACACTCACAGATTCACACACTCATACATACATTCACTGTCAGCAACCATTTGCGCTGACATAGGCACCGCATGACCTCACGAAAGATTCCCAGAGACGTGGTCTGGGTGTCTGTGAAAACCCTCCGTGCAACCACACGGTGACTAACGGAAATGAAAAGGCAGTAGAAATAGGAAGGATAGAAAGAGGGAGGTAGGTATTTGGAATGCATAAGAGGCACTTCCAGGTAGGAAAAAAAAGAGAAAGGGCTCGCATTGAGCTAAAGAGACAGAAAAGGTGGATAGCAAAGCACTACTCAACCAGCCAATGTAGTCAGTAGCCCGAAGTGAGGGAAAAATCACTCTTATGTGGTAGATGGGTGTTCCGGGACGAGAACAGGTCTACCGAAAGAAAGATAAGGCAGAAACGGAGACAGCAGGATACGAAAAAGTAAGAGTTTTTGGACAAGCGTCCGATAAAAGGTAGAGAGTTGTCCCTGTTAAAACACAGATCGGTCTGAAGGACCACCTGCGATATTAATCCGACAAGTTAAGGTATAACATAAGTTAAAAATTCACTAGAGTCTTAAGAGAACTAGTACAATCATTTTCCTAACGAGTGCATCCACTACGATAAGAAAATCAGACAAAAGTTGACTCAACTTAAAAGTATCACTACAGATACAATCACACGAAAACAAACTGTTTCAAGGTAATTTTTTAAAACGGTAACACCCTAAACACACAAAGATGCCTAATTATAAGCAGTTAGATACAGATACACTGTCCCAATAAGCTAAAACATCCGAGAATTTGATAAGATCAATAAAAAGCGATAGCGCCTCACCACGAAGTTCAATAAAAAACAACGAAAAAAATGTTTATATGTTATGATGATTTAGTAGAAAAAGAAACAAATAATAGTATAGGATAATGTGAGCGACTGTAATAATTCAGAGGAAAAACACATGGAATAGAAAGTTCTAGTTTTTTGCAACTGCGAATATGAACTATTTCTTACAATGGCATAGGCCGTGGCTCCTATGTGAGCCCAAAGAAGAAAGCATCCACTCTAACATCAGCTAAAACCAATCATAAAAATTCAATGAGTTTTGCCACCAAAGTTACGACAATTACCACAAAATTAAACGATGTAAGATAAATACTGAAAACAAAATAATATGTTGTAGAAAAAGTTCAAGGATTAATTAAATGAAACGCCAGAGTTTATTGGGGAATCTAGAGAATAAACGGATATATAACTAACGGTATGTTCAAGGAAAAGTCAACCAGAAGCAAAAGATAGTTAATTTAAGGTGAATAAGTTAACGTGTAAAAGGTATATGGTGTATAAAAGCAGGAATAAGTAATTAAAGATACTAATTGGTAGTAAAAACAAAAAATATTAGGTAAATCGTTAGGGGGATGGAACGTGAAAAACTTAACTAGCATTTGGGTCAGCAGAGAATGGCTTAAGGTCTTTAATATGTCACCTTCCTTGGCGTTTTCCTTCAGCATCTTGAAGTTCGTAGATAAGTGGACTAACGACACGAGTGACCTTACAAAGAATGAATTTAGGGGCTAATTTTGAAGAAAATTTCTTAGTTGCATCCGATAAGACATAATTATTTTTCCAAACTTGTTCGCCCAAGGCAAAGGAAATATTTCGTTTACGTAAGTTATAGTGGTCCTTACTTTTTTCGTAAGCTTTTAACAAATTTTTTCTAACGTCGTTAAAGATAGAAGGTAATGATTGTTGGTTTTTGTCCCAACATACTTTCTCGTCAAATTCTATTACGTTTGTATCGTCGGGAACTAAACCATAATATCTCCCATCAATTGGGGTATATCTTCCAAAAACAAGAAATGATGGAGTGAATTGGGTTGCTTCGTGTTTAGATGTACGCAAAGCTTGAGCAATTTTCAAAATGTTTTCATCCCATGTAGTATGGTCTGAGTCGATATAGGAAGAGATAACAGTAATTAAAACTCTATTTACTCCTTTGGTAGGGTTTACTTGGGGATGGTATTTTGCGTTAAACCAAATTTTTTGTACCTTGTAACTCTTGACGAAATTTTGAAAATCTTTTGAGATAAATTGTGCCTCATTGTCACAAAGAATAATCTGAGGAACACCGAAGATAAGAAATACATTTTGTTCTAGGAATTTAATTATAGCGGCAGATGTAGCTTTACGTAAGGGTTGCACCATAACAAATTTAGAAACCAATCGGTGACAACTAAAAGATATTGGTTACCTTTTTTCGATCGGGGGAGAGGTCCTAATAAATCAAGCGATATTAATTGAAAGGGATAAGATACACGTTTAAAGTTACCCATTAAGCCAGAACGAGCCTCTTGTGAGCTCTTATGAGAACCACAAATTTTACAGTTCCTAATATAACGACAAACAGATTGTTTGGTAAGGCTTCGGTTTAGAAAGACACTTTGTTTCGGGGGTCGTATATATATTTCGATTCAGCATGTTCCCCTGAGTCTAACGACATACGACTTTCAGTGCGGAAACGACCCCTTAAAAAGTTATGAATTTTTTAACTTCGCATGTTAAGTATATGGGATTTTTTTTGAAAAAAAGGAAAAAAGATTTTTGAATAATTCAAATGATTCTAAGCTTAACCCAACCTAACCCAACCTAACCTAACCCAACCTAACCTAACCCAACATAACCTAACCCAACCAAACCTAACCCAACCTAACCCAACCTAACCCAACCCAACTTAAACTAACCTAACCTAACCTAAACAAAAAAATTATATGAAATAAATCAAAAATCAGAAATCAAACTTTTAATCGATATGACATAGCAAAACTAACAAAGAGCAAAATATTCAAATGCGCAAATCTCCATATTGGAAGCGAATAGCTTCTAACAAGGCATCGAAGGGATCTCGGTGCTCTTTAGCATTCCAGCGGCTATACTTGCGGCAATCTCTTCGGCCTTTAGGACAATAAAATCCGCCGACGCCATGTTGAGATTTATCCACAAGCATAGGGCTTTTGTGACGACGGCAATCCTTCTTCTCGGTAAGCAGCCCATGCTCGATTGCAAAAGAATATCCCTGTTCTTTGCAAATCTGTAGCCTGCTATAGTTCCAATTTATAGCGTAATTCTCCATGATCTAAAGAACTTAAATTTGAACTTGTAACAAAGGTCAAGCATAAGTTCTTTCTTACTTGAGCTTATGAAATGAAATACCAACCACTCTCTTCAAAACGTAAACACAAACCGACGTTAAGACAGACGGCGGACTCCCCAAATTGTATTCATGCGCAGCTAATCTTCTGATCTGCGCATGCGCATAATTTCCGCGCATGCGCAGTTAATTTAAATTAATTTTTAGCTAAAAAAAATTTCCCATAGACTTAACATGGGAAATTTAAAAATTCATAACTTTTAAGGGGTCGTTTCCGCACTAAAAGTCGTATGTCGTTAGACTCAGGGGAACATGCTGAATTGAAATATATATACGACCCTCGAATAAAAGTGTCTTTCTAAAACAAAGTCAAGCCAATAATATAATTCAGATACTTTAGCGAGAGTTTTTGTAACACCAAGATGAGCAGCTATTGGATCATCATGACACAATTTGAGAACCTCACTGCAGTTAGCGGTAGGGACGACAAGTTTCCATTCAGGGATGTTAGATATTTTGCGAGGTGAAGAAGATACAAATTTATATAATCCATTATTCGTTACACGAAAGGTAGGAAATTTATAGGGGATTTTCATAAACTTTTTTAATCATATTAAGATACCAGGTATCAGGAATTATATCTGAAAAATTAAGAGAGACGACATCACGAGATAAGGCATCAGGTACGATATTTAATTTGCCAGGCCTATGCCTAACATCAAAGGTGAATTGAGAGATACGCAAGTTCCATCTTGCCAAACGACCTGCGTGTTATTTTAAGTTATTTAGCCACGTGAGAGCTGCACAATCAGTAATTACGGTAAAATGTGTACCTTCAACATATCCTCTAAATTTTTCGATGCCGAAGATAACTCCCAATAATTCTCGTTCGGTAGCTGAGTATTTTTGTTCAGCAGAACTTAAGACACGACTTGCATAAGCGATTGGGTGTTCTAAACCATTGCTCACCTGGAACAACATTGCACCTAAACCAGTAAGTGAGGCATCGGTTTGTATAAAAACTTTTATCGAAATTGGGCGAGATTAAGATAGGTGTTGAAGTGATTAACGTTTTAATTTGTTCGAAAGCCTGTCGAGCTTCTAAATTCTACTCGATAGTTTGGGATTTTTTTAAATTTTTAATTAAAGCGGTAATGGGTGTAGATATAGTTGAAAGGTTGAGTAAAAAGATGCGATAATAACTAATCATTCTAATTAAAAGTTTAATTTCGGTAACAGTTTTGGGCGTTTTGAATTTAGTAATAGCGTTGACTTTAGCAGGATCTGCTCGTAGGCCAGTTCCATCGATAATAAAACCAAGAAATGTAAGGGACGAACAACAAAATTGAAATTTCTCCCAATTTATCTTAAAACCTGCTGCATTTAGGCGTTCTGCAACTTCATTCAGTGTGGCGATATGTCCGCCAAAGGAACTTGAGATAACTAAAATATCATCTAAAAATACAAAGGCACGTTCCTTATGTAAGATAGGACCTAACGTTTGATCCATAGTACGTTGTAAGGTTTGTGGTGCGTTGCAGAGACCAAATGGCAAAAAATTATATTCGAAAAGACTTCGGCCTGGAACACAAAAAGCAGTTTTAGGACGGGAAGATGGGTCGAGAGGTATCTGATAAAAAGCTTGTCTAAGATCGATAGATGAGATAAATGTAGCGTTTCGAAGTCGGCTTAAAATCGAGTCAGTTCGAGGTAGAGAGTAAGCATCGGAGACAGTTAGAGAATTAAGTTTTCTGCCGTCAAAACAAACACGCCATTCGTCATTTTTCTTACGGACTAATAACACAGGAGACATCCATGGTGAATTTGAGGGAGAGCTAACACCAGATTCTAACATTTTATCTATTTCGGAATGCAAATGCTTTTTTAATGCAGGCGATAACGGATATTGACGCTGCTTAAAAAGGAGGGCATCACTTGTAGAGATAATATGTGTTGCAGTAGTAACGCAACCAAGTTCAGAGGTATTTAGTTTACGAAATTTGTCGATTGTAGAGTTAAGAATTATATTTTGCGAATCGGTAAGAGAAATTTTATTAGATATTCCTGCAGATGCACAGGAGTTTGTTTTGAGGGAAGTTTGCCAAGAAAAATCTTGAAAGTAATGCGACAAATTAAAAAGTTGACAAAAATCTACACCTAGTAAAAATGGATAAGCTAATGTAGGTACAATCAAAAATGGGACGTCACGTTCAAGTGATTCTACTCGAATTTTTAGTTTAAGGGAACTTGTTACATATATTTGATTATCGTCAGCTAAATTTATGGAAGTTTTTTTGGGAACAATTTAAATTTTGATATTTTGTTTAGATAATTGTTGTAGACCTTCGTTGTTTATGAGGGAGCATGAGGAACCTGTGTCCAGTAAAGCTATTACATTTAAGGAACCAATCGAGATGGGTAAATGTGGACGGATATCGAAGGGTTTTTTAACAAGTTGTAAGGCATTACATTTGATTTTCCAATGCTCCACCCGAAGGTACTACATTGGCCAGGAAGCGAGTTTTTTTTTTACCTGGAAAATTTGGAATTTTGCCGAACCCTTGCTGTTCCAAGCAAGGTAGGGATCTTTAACGTGCGTGACAACACTCACACACGGGACCTCCATTTTACCTCTCATCCGAACGAGGGTGTATTTTTATGAAAAATGCTCGCCTAACATTTTTCAAGCGGACCGTGTCGGGATTCGAACCCGGGACCTTGGGCGTAGTAGTCACACACATACCACTACGCCACGGAGCCGCCAAAAGTTGTAAGGCAGCAGACTTTTTATGGTAAAAGGAATTAACGGTTTGTAGCCAACTCGACCACTCTGGCGGGGTAGTATAACATAATTCTGTTAATGGAGGCAAGTCATTTTGTAAATTCAAGGTAGCGATATTATACTTAGATATATTTGATAAAGGTACAGCGTTAGAGGTAGTTTTAGGCTTTAAATTTATTGACGTCTGGGTCCGTTGAATGGTTGGTGTTGAGGACGATTTTGATTCCAGATATTCACGTCCCGGATAGGAATATCTCGACGGGAGTTTCCCGATACGTTAGAATTACAATTTGTACAGTTAGATTTATAGATATTAGCGTTACCACAGCCATAGCAAAAAATATTCTTGGGGTATGCGCAAACGTTATAGTTATGTCCACTTTTCTTACAATTCCAACAGGTAAGTGAGTTATTTGTCGAGGTAGAAGGAATATTAAGAGTGGATACTTTACGAGACGGTTGAGTACGACAAGCTAAATCGGGTTCTAATAGGCCAGATTGTTTTTCTGGGGGAGGACGGTATTTATCCACCCGCAATTTTACTTCTTGGAGCGAGCGACAAATTTTTGAATTCAGGTAAAGAAGAAATGTTTTGTAACGCTAACCGTTCGGAAAAATATGGATTTAAATTCCTACGCAACTGATCGATAATTTCAAATTCTGATGGTTTATTATCAAGTCTACTATATAGAGTTTCTATTGAGGTAATAAAGGAAATTACATTTTCGTCAGGTCCCTGGGTTCGGTTTCGTATTTCATTCCAAAGATCGGTAATATAACCGTGCGGTAAGAAATCCCGTTTTTAACACTTAACTAGTTCCTTTCAGGTGGAAATCTGACCTCTAATATTACGATACCAAATCAGCTTTCTGGTAGCAGAGTTATCAGATATGGAGTGGTGCATGAGTGATACCAGTAACACCACTTTTCCTTTTTTAGGAACATAGGACAATAAGGTAAAATCTTTGGTGAATCCGTATGTGCTTGTAGCTTCTTCTCTTTTCTTCCCCAAGAATTGCAAAGGCGCTTCCCTTTTATTTATTTTTAATGTACCAACGTATGTCGGTGTTACTTTTTCAATTCGTCAACTACTGGCAATGACAAAAACCAATTGTCAGCAGTTAACATTGTGGTTGGAGCCATAAATTGGCTGTGTCAAAGGCATTCCATCACTTCCCTTCCGGAATAAATATAAGCAGTGTGTGCATATCCAGTTCGAGCATCAGTCAGCATCATTATCTTGAAACCATACTTGACTGGTTTTTGTAGTACATCGCACCATTCTTTACTCAATATTATTCTAAAGATATCTCCTTCACTGCCATCTGTGGCAAACAGCAGCAGGAATTTTCATGATTGGACTTAAAGACAAACGTATAGTACCAAAGACCATTGAACGCTCTAATTTCAATTGCATCAGTGCCAACAATTCCATTCTCTTCTCGTCTTATTTTGCTGCTTCTTTTCACATTTTTACATTGCTCTATTGAACGATCATCGTAATCATTTGATTATTAAACTTTGTGTTCGAGATTTCTTCTCGAATTGCAGTCTTTACCAAGTGAGCAGCACCGAGTAATGTTGGAAGCCTCAGAATATTGTACTTGGGTGTTTTACATTTCTCATTGGTGCTCTCAGTGACCACTGCATCTAATTCTTTCCATATGCATCTTTTCGCCGCCGGTTATTCTTCTTCACTTTCTTGTTCACTGCTACTAGATGATCTTCCAGTTCTTTGACTTCGTCCAGCTTCAGCATCTAGTCTCAAATTTTTACCTTCAGTTTTCCCCATCTTCGTCCATATTTCTTACTTCTTTCGCTACCGATTCGTTCAGAACTGTGTTGTGATCAGTGTGTGCAATTTCTTCAGTCAAGTCTTCGCCAATTTCACTTAGATCGCTGTCAAGTTCATCGAGCCAGCCGATTGCAATTTCTTCAAAGTCAATGTCAAGAGGATTGGATTAATTGTTTGTAGGTACCTGGTTTGGAACCCATTTTTAGTTAGTTTTTATACTAAAATTTTTATTATTAACGACAAGTGAAAGTAACAAAAAAAAAAGTTACGTGTTTACTGAGATGGAGTTTGTGAAACTCCCTATCTACTTCAACTGCTAATAAAAATGTGTGCGATTACAACAAGCGGTTCTTCTTTCGTGCACAGTTGAGATTTACAGGTGGCGCAGAATCTGAGAGACCACCTCAGTGGTAAAGCGTTAATGCATTTTTATATAGTACATTCTCTACTAAGGATGTATGTCAATTTTATAATTTAAAGGGAAACTTTTTTGCACAATTTTGGGTATCATCTTGCTGCAGGGTATCATCACTTTCTATCTCTTTCATTATGTGAAGAACAACTTCTTTTATGATGTTTCTTTGAGCAAATGTTCTTTCTGTTTATGAAAACTAAAAGTTTTTTTCTTCAAACTGAATCCCACCTTTCTAGCAATACAAGAAATTCCAATGAACAATTCAGTATGTATTGGCTTTCTTTTGTCTTAATTCAAGATGGCAGACCAGCAACAGCATGGTCAAAGTGATCTATCTAAACTTTGTTTATATTGTGGTAAAAATGTTGTCAACAAATTTGTTGAATGTTATAAAATGCAATGCGAAGTTTCATACTTCATGTAGCGGAAGAATATGCATAATTTTGACAACTGATATAGATGAAAAGAAATTTTTATAGGACAGCTGTAACAACAACGTTCCAGAAGGTACTGAGATTGATAATGTTGATAAAACTAGTAGTATTCAATTTAAATTCAGATGTAATATCAAACGATTGCAGTAAAAATATTGAAAACATCAGTGTAAATAAAAATCTTCAAGCATGGGTCAGTGCGATAATTAAACAAGCCACAAAGATATTGCAAGATGATATAAATAAATTGAAAATCCAAGTTACTGATCTTACACAGAATAACAAAGAATTAATTAAGTTACTTACAAATGGTAGAAAACTTTCTGACTTCTCTCAGACTAATCCTAAAGCAAATAAAACTATTTCGGGAGAAACATCCTCAAGTTCCACTTTGTTTACAAGTATTAACCATATAGTTAATAAACCACATGATGGTAATATCTATTTGATTATTGATAAACCTTTAAATAATGTATCAACACATGCATATGCAACAAATGGCTCTTTATCCTCATCTGAGAATGGGAATATTGATAAGAAAATAAACAAAAAATTCTAAATTACAAGTCATAAAGAAACTTATACAACAAAATAATTATACGTTTGAAGAAAACTCTATGATACAGAGTTATACAAAGGGAACTTCAAATAGTAAAAGTACTGATTGGTCATCAGAAAATGATAAAAAGAAATGCTACTCTGTAAAATATAACCTAAAAAGAAAATTGTTGCAGGCTCGGCCCCCTCAAACTCAAAACTCAGTAGAATCTGTTGCTGGTATAGAGAAACGAAGTTGGCTACATTTAAGTCGTATTGCGCATAAACAAAATGGGAAACCATGTGAAGCTAAAGATATAATTGATTATGTAAAATTAGATAATAGTAATGCAGTTTGTTTCCGTTTCAGTATGACCAAATGGTCCAACGCTTTTAAACTAGGTATTCCAGCTCATTTACAAGAACAATTTGTGAATCCATCTTACTGGCCAGCTAACATATATATTCGTGAGTTTGTTTACAAATCAAACAGACGAAAGCCAGCAAAGATATCAGTGGATAGCCAAACTGCTAGTGATAATCATTTTCTAGAACAGACTGGAACCGGCCCTGTAAAGAGTTAACAAATAGCTTAAATCAATTTAAACAGGAAAAGGACTGCAATGATTTCAAAAATCGACCAAATTTAAAACAGTTCCTTGTTATTTTCAAAATGTCAATGGATATATATTGTGCTCCTCTGTCCGAAAACTATGATGTATGTTTTAGCTTTTTGTGAAACAGGTTTACTCAGTGGAATTTTTAATAGTGAATTACTCGACAATCGTTATATTACTTATCGCACAGATCGTTTTCCTAATACAAGTGATAAAACTCGATTTGGAGGAGTACGTCTTGCAGTCCGCAATATATTTTCATCAGCTGTTGAAACAGTTATATCAAACAGAGAGGAAGTATGGGTTAGTATATGGTATGGTGATATCCACTTGGTCATTTATTGTGGCGGCTCCGTGGAGTAATGGTATGTATGTGACTGCTATGCCCAAGGTCCCAGGTTCGAATCCCGACACGGTCCACTTGAAAAATGTTAGGCGAGCATTTTTCACAAAAATACACCCTCGTTCGGATGAGAGGTAAAATGGAGGTCCCGTGTATGAGTGTTGTCATGCCCGTTAAAGATCCCTACCTTGCTTGGAACAGTAAGGGTTCGGCAAAATTCCAAATTTTCCAGGTAAAAAAAAACTCGCTTCCTGGCCAATGTAGTACCTTCGGGCGGGGCATTGGAAAATCACATGTAATGGTCATTTATTGTTATTTTCCCCCTAAATGTGATGCACAGCTATATATTGGTCATACTGAAGCTATAGAATACATTTCAAACAAATATGAAGAATCTCCTATTTTGATATTGGGAGATTATAATTTGCCCGATATTTCCTGGAAACAACATGATGAATGTGAAGGTGCTTTTGCTGAGAGAGTATTATTGAATTCTCCTTAATTTTTTGCGATGAAATGTTCTCATTAGGGCTCACTCAGTTCAATTTAATTAAAAACCCAAATGATACAATCCTTGATCTAATACAGACAAACAATATGCATAACTATACATTATTCTCAAACCTTGGACGGTTATGTAAAGAATCACTGATCATGCATGCTATATTAACAAAGTTGAAAAAAACATTAATGATAATATCAATTTTTTTTTTAAATATTATGGCAAATGAAAACAAATTCTTCTCGAAATTCCATTGCCAGTTCATTTCGGTAAGGTAAGCCTCCGAGTATAACACGTTGGTAAATCTTTTTGCAGAGTACTCTCAGACAACTTATCAATATAAAGAAAGCAATATAGCTAATGATTTTAGCATTACAAATTCCTTTTTACTTATTGGTCAATCTTGTTTATCACTAGAAGATATTACAAATGAAACTGTTTCAATTCATACTAACACCAGCTGCGGCCACGATCAAATACCACCTTTATTTGTTAAATACTGTGAAGAATCCCTTACACTACTGTAACAGTTTTTTTGATCACTGCAGAACACCAATATATTATTAGTTTTATACACCTTTTGTCTAGTCCATTATACCAGTAAACATCTTCAATTAAATAAATATCTGTATTGGAATCATGTGGTCTAACCGCAATACAGAGATGCTGGTTTGGTTGCTAACATCAGGCGTTAAATATTAGTATAAATATATCAAGGCCAACCAGCTTTCCTATGTCGCGCACAATGTGCCAGCGGTCACTTTAGCTATAACACTTGTCACGAAGTTAACATGGGGAACCTGAAGGTTCTAGCAAGTAATTTGCATGTGGCTTTACGCCGTAGTAGAAGAACTCAAGTGTAATGGACACTTGCATTAGTGATTTTTAATAATGGTAAGCAATTAAAAATAATTTAGTAGACAAACTAAATAATTTTGTTGTAGCGCTCTTTTACACACTACGATAAAATATTCATTTAAATATTTCTTTTACACACTTTTAAAATTTTCATTTAAATATTTCTTTTACAAATTTTTCTGCAAATTCCTATGAATACCTTTTAAGTAATCGTTTTGTATATTCATTGGAAGACTCCTTCGTATATTCCATTGTTAGAATGATTCCGTTTTATCTGGTTTTATAAAAATTAGGCCGTTTAATGTTGTGTTTCAAGATGATATTGATCCTTTATTTGCATCTATGAGTATCGAGTTTATAGTTCAATCACGTCAATGTAGCGATAAGAAAATATTGGTCTAGCATGACCGTCCTTCCTTAAAGTTCACTGGTTCCATTTGGGGATATTAAAGAACTCACAGGTTACTTTAATTAACCAATCAACCCCAATAGAAGGTGAAAATTTAGTAAGACTACATTTGTATTTACTATTTAACCAGTCACTTAAGGAAGGTTATGTACCTCTGAAATGGAAAAGATCATTTATTACCCCTATACATAAATCTGGGAATAAATTTGCTGTGTCAAACTATAGACCTATATGTATTCAATCTTGCATTCCTAAATTATTTGATTCTTTGGTAACAAAATCTCTTAGCTTTGTTCTCAAAAATATAATTATTCATGAGCAGCATGGTTTGTCAGCCGGCTTATCGACTAGTACTAATCTCGTACAGTTTTGTACATATATAGCTGAAGCATTAGAGAACGGTTGCAAAGTAGATGTGGTGTACACCGATTTTTCTAAGGCATTTAATAATGTCAATCATGATATATTATTACTTAAATGCGAATATTATGGAATTTTTGGTACTTTATCAACATGGATGTCTTCATTTTTGTCGGCCCGAATCAACAAGTACGTATAAACGGATTTATATCAAAAGATATTCATTGTCACTCTGGAGTACCACAAGGTTCTCATTTGGGACCATTTCTATTTTTGTTGTTTATCTTCGATATTGGTAAAGCTCTATGTCCGATTTCCTAATCTTTACTGATGATGTTAAAATTTTTTCGCAAAATTAAATTTCTGGCAGTTGGCAAACAATTGCAAAATGATTTAGATAGACTTTTCGATTGGATCAAAGTAATGCACTATATCAATGAGCAAAAATGCACAACCATTCGTTTTAGTCAGAAACTCTTTGGTATTAAAAAGTATGAATACAATATTAATAAATTCACACTAAACAGAGTTGGCTCAGTGAAGGATCTTGGGGTGATTGTAGATGATAAGATGATGTTTAATTTGCACTATAATGAAGTAATTGCAAAAGCCAACAAAATGCTAGGTTTCATAAAGCGGTTCACCAGACACTATAAAAATTCTAAAAAATCGATTATATTATATCTCATTTGTTAGAAGTCTTCTTGATTATTGTGTTGTTTGGTCCCCCTATTATGGGATTCACATTAATAGGTTTGAAAACATTCATAAACGATTTATTAAATATCTCTGTTTCAAGGAAGATGTTGTTTACAAAAGCTCCGATTATAACATGTTATTGCTGCATTTCGGAATGCATACTCTTAAAAACAGAAGAATTTACTATGATGTTTGCTTCTTTTATAAAGTGTTGAACAACCTTATAGTCAATCAGCTTCTATTGCGAAAGTTTAACATACGAGTGTTATGTTATGGTGTACGTGAAAGTAACTTCTTGAAGCCCTATTACCATCGCACACTATATGGATTCTACTCACCGATAAATAGAATTATAAATAATACAAACACATATTATCATAAAATAGACATTTTTGGTCCTACATTTAAGCAGTTCGAAATTCTTATGCTAAAAGTATTATGTGACGATGTTCAATTTTATATATGATCATGTACTGTATGTGTATATTTATTTTTTTATTTATAAATATTGTAAAAGCCTGGGCATATATAAATAAATAAAAAATAAATAAGTTGTATAACTCTAGAAGATAGCCGACACTGCTAATTAAATGTGAGCCTTACTGCTTTATACACACAATATCTGAATATATACTTCTATCATTCAGGATGTCTCTATGTGGATTTGGATAAGGGGTAAAAATCACATCGAATCGTATAACTACAATTGAAATGATCTGCATCCACTACCTTGATAACTATTGCAGTCTTTCTCTATACCCTCCACCTATTTGTCTAAGATGTTGTATGTAGCAACATTTTGGCTCTTTTCAAACTCATTTGATGCAAATAAATTAGACGATATACATTTGACATTCAGTAGAAAAATTATAAATCTTTGAAATAACAACTGCTCTAAACAATGAATTAAACGGGTATAATCAATGTTAAATAAGGTCTGTTGAGTCATGTGCTCAAATTTTCCCAGCAGTACATGCTGGATTGGTCACTTGCTTTCTACAGTAGTCTATTTTGTTTTACACAGTTTCATTAAAAATTAATGGTTTAATTCCAAATCTTGCATTTTCTGTTAAAACTGGGTAACTACATTTATGATTTTACATTTTATATTATGTTTATTTTAACCATTCAAACTTTTTTAATTCCCTATCGCCAATCTATATAAGAAAACTGTCTGAAGAGCAAGCAGTTTGTCAAATTTTAGAACAGTGACTTGACATTTGCGATCATCTTACAAAGTTTGTATGCAAAACACAAAATAGTGTATAATAGCAAAAATTATGAAAACCTTGTGAAATATCTAAACTGTAAAACTTTACCAGAATTTTTATCCTTTAACAAAGTAGCATTCCAACAATTGCTAATGACATTTCAATTAGGTCTTTGATTTGTTCATTATATTATTGATTTGCTAACTGTAAATTCAACTTTAAAGCTAGAAAAATGATTACATTTAAACAAGCATACTATGGAGTACAAATTAAATGGATTTTTTTACTGATACAAAATACTGAACATTTCATAAAAAATATTCGTTATCACATTTAATACAGTTGGCATCCATTTAAAGTACCTTGTATTACAGTGATATATTGTACTTTTCAGCATTTCATATGCGTATGTAAAAAACAAAAAAATCGCAGCAGTTTGGATATTAGTAACATATCTAAGATATTGCTCATTTATGTAGAGGTTCGTAAATTGATTGATGAGTGGAAATTGTGTTATTAGTTGCAGGTTTCTTACAAATTAACTTTTGTAGCACGAAATATTTCATTAATTGCTATTTGGTGAATATAAACATTCATTACTTTGTTAAGTGTTGCTTGTCTTTCACAATAAAGTGCCGATGTTGAACATGCATCTATAACATATCACATATTAAATACACAGTATAATATTTTAAGTGATACAAAGCAATTCAATAAAAGACTTATTAATCTTTTTACTAAATTATTGCTCCTGGCACTTCTTGTTTATCATTGAAATTAAAGCCGTAAGAATAATTACTTAAAAAGCAAAAAAATTAATAAGAATTTAGCTGGTGAAGAAAATATATAAATCAATTAAAAAAGTAACATTAGACAAAGTAAAATTATTACTGAAAGAAGAAAGAATAGATCACATTACAAACAAATTGTTTTCAGATTACTACTTCTATTGAGTGATGAATAGAAAAATGATTTTACTGACGTTTCCATTTTATAAGTCCTGCTATAAGTAGCAGAAAAGTCCAAAGCTGTTGAAATATATCTCAAAAGAAAAGCTATTACTATACAGAAGAATATAAAAGCAAGAGAGGATTGGTAATTACATCGAAGACTCAAATAAAAAGTAACTATTATGTTTCTTTGAATATGATACAATTTGTTATAATGTATTTTCTTTTATTAACTTTTGGTTAAAAAAATAGCATATTTAATCTTAAAACACTTTTGGATAATAACTCAACTATTTGAAATGCAGCATTGCAATAATTGAGTTAATTTTAGTAAATACCTGATTTTTTATACGTGAAAAACAGAAGTACAATTGATTAGCATTTTTAGGAGAACAGACATTTATAAAACTTTCAGTTGGCTCTCTTAAATAAAAACCAATTACTACATTCGATTTCCCTAACTCTATATTTTTAAATTCTATCACTGCGCACTTTAAAAATCGTCACCAGATGGGTAACAATTAAATTATTTGTGTGTGGCAGTGTTGTTTTTTTAATAATATATTGCATAACTGGTATGGTAACAAAATCATTATTAAAGAAAAATAATATGAAGCAGTGGGCAACAATGGTACTATATAATGTGCTGATTTGCTAGGGGGTTACAGGTAAAATTGGCGTTAAGTTACTGAATTTGGATTTGTCCTGAATGGACAGGGACCCCATAACAATATTAGGGTGCATCGGCTAACTGCAGTGGTATGGGAATTTCTATGGAAAAATTATATAAGAAAATAGAAAATAACGAAATAAATTTAATAAAGCAATAGAATCACTAAATAAAATGGCTTAAGTATTAAACTCCAAATTTTTTTGTTTCTAATATTAAATTACACGACATTAACAAATCCCAATATCTGGAAATGTCGTTCATACAAACAGAAAACAGTCAAATACCAACTTTTTCTTAAGCTATTCATTGTCCGTTTCAAAATAATATAACTCATTATTACATATTTCGTAATATTTTAAAATAACATTATACTTTTTGGTCAACACGTTCTGTTGGTAATTCATTGATCAACAGAATAATTACTTTCATGTTCAATTAATTTTCTATGTCATAAAATACCAACCAACTAAAACGCACATGTATTTTAAGAAATTTAACATAAAAGCCCATAACTCTACTCATGGTTTATTTCACTATAAGGTTAAAAATATCCAGAAACGCTAGCTTTGCAAATTTTCAATCTTTTTTGGTCCTTCAAACAACAGCTCCCTTGACCCAATACCACACAAAATTACAAACTATAAGAGGGGGGGTGAACTCTCCAAGCCCCAACCCCTGTAACTGGTCATAATGATGATAATTCCACAACCATGTGAATTGAAAATACCTTGTCCGGTCAAGCGTAAGCTAAAAAATTAGTTACATGCCGCATTTAGTTTCCATGCAATAACATCAATATTCTTTCCTTGAAGCTGTTTGTTTTGTTCAACTTTATCTTTATTTTGACATTATACCAACCCCCAACTCTGCAGTTACATCAGCTTTATTACTACTCGTTCGTACATCTAGATTTTCGATGTTGTAACTGATGTTCATATTCATGTTTTCTTTTGTCCAACACTATAAATGAATACATTGTAACATATTGTATGAAATGATTAAATTATCAGAGTAGGACGTTTGATTGCGGTCGTTTGAACGTAATCCTTTTGAACGTAAAGACCTTTAAATGCAAACCCTTTTGGACATTAAATTATTTGGACGCATAGATCTTTGTACGCGAATCATCTTCAATCAGTTCTAAGGTAGAATTACTTAAACTTACATGCTAAAAAATTTTACAATAAATTTGTTTTATTATAGATTATTTTATATTATCATCATCAATAGGTCTTCAGTCCTGAAACTGGTTAAGCACATACCCTCATTGTTTCCTATTCTGCACTAACCTACACATTTCCCTGGAATTTGCACAGTCTGCATCTATCACTATCTGACCTAGGTCTACATCTACCTCCTTTTTCCTATATCTGCTTATAATATATCTCATACTATTCCCCAAAAATGCCTTAGAACATATTCTGCCCGTCTATTTCTCCTATTTTTTTCCACATATATCTTTATTCCCTTACTATTTCTATAACCTATTTCTTATTAACTTTGTCTGTCCATACTATCATCCTTATACATCTTGTATGTTTGTTGTGATTTGTTTAGCATTCTTCTTAATCTTCTTTGGGAATTAAACCACTCATAGTTTTAAAATCATCTTTATTTACGTTTCGATCCATGACCTAGGATCGTTGTCAGAATAATAAAAACTTCAAGTTCGATATTTATGACATAAATTGAAGGTGACTTTGATTTATTGATGTTCAAAATATTTGGTTCGAGTACACTAAGCAAACATTTTTAAAGTTTAAAGAATGATTGCTTTCAATTTGTGTTGCCTGGGACCGACTTTTTAGGTAGTTAATAACGTGAAATCAGCTGATTAATTTTTATTGGTGAATTTTATATAAATTCAATAAAATTCACCAATAAAATTAATCAGCTGATTTCACGCTACATATTGGCTACCTAAAAAGTCGGTCCCAGGTCGCAACACAAATTGAAGGCAATCATTCTTTAAACTTTAAAATTTTTGCTTAGTGTACTCAAACCAAATATTTTGAACATCAATAAATCAAAGTCACCTTCAATTTATGTCATAAATGTCAAACTTTAAGTTTTTATTATTTTGACAACGATCCTAGGCCATGGATTGAAACGTAAATAAAGATGATTTTAAAAACCTTGAGTGGTTTAATTCCCAAAGAAGATTAAGAAGAATCCTTATACATCTGATGCACAACATTTCAAAAATCTGCTACCGTTTTTCTGTCTGCTTTTCCTACTGCCCGTATTTCATAGGAATACTGTGCTGTGCTCCACACATATGTTTTCAACAATTTTCTTCTTGTTGCTATGTTTGTTGTCTTTGATCATAGGCGCTGTTCTTTCTTGTTAGGTGCAGTTCGGTCCTCTTCTATTGTTTTACAATTATATATACCCTATTTCTCAGGCATTCGGTGGTCGTGAAGGGGGGTAAGCAGCCTGTGGCTGCCAAGTTTCCCCAGCCCTTGAACTATTGCCGATTTAATATTTTTTCCAAGATATATTTTTGCACAGTCAATATTAGTTGCAGATATTGCACAACCAACACCTGTAGTTGTTTATAATAATCATCAGATTTATCTGCGCTTATTTTTTTGTCATTAGCTTCTCCGTCTCAAAACTGGTGAGCACGTACCTCCACTTATTTATATTCTGAGCTAGCTTACACAGTTCCCTGAAATTCCCACACAGCCTATATACAGCTCTGTTGCCCTTATATTGTTTTCTAATTATATACCCTATTTCCGAGATTCAGATTTTATATAGGTAGTAATAAATAGAATGAATAAGGAATGTGAGAATTGTGTATTATGGTTCTTCGAAATGTTCAAGAATCTAGTTTTGAATAGGATTACGCAGAAACGAATTTTATTTTTCTTACAAAGTCATTCAAAAATGTTTGCAAGCTTAATGACTACATAGATTAACTTTTTTAAAAGTTATTGAATATTGATGTGTTCATTGGTGAAATTACTCCCTGTTCATATTAGGGAATTTCGTTATTGTGATGCTTGAGAGATATTGGGCTGAAATACTTGAAATGAATGCTAAGAATAAAAATTTTTAAGTGCTAAGAATATTTTCCTATAAGGTGTAGTTTTTATCTTAATCTGGCTATTCATTAAATTGAAAATATTCCTATTCGTTTAGAGTCCTTGGGCTACCTGATCGACTTAACACATTCCTTCTTATTTAAAATGAAAGATAGCAAATACTTTTAAGACGCATAATATGACTGTAATGACCAATGAAGTTATGAAATAGCGGAGTATATATACATGGTAGATGTTGCTAAATCAAGTAGTATGTTAATAAAATTTATTGCGGGCGGTTAGGGTATTAGAATGGACACCTCGAGTAAGAAAGGAAAGAACAAATTTAACATCGATGGATTTTTGTATGTGTTTGACAAAACAAGTTCATGTAGTAACAAAAAATTTTGAAGATATGACCGAATAACGATTGATGGGTGATTTTGTTGCAAAACCTGCAATCATACATGGGCTGATATTATTGTACAAAAAATAGATGACCATTGCCATGATAGTTCTGCGGCACAAATAGAAGCTGATATTGTAAGGACCTCAATTAAAAGAAGACCGGAAACAGCAAATCAA
Source organism: Platerodrilus igneus (assembly GCA_036346225.1). Classification (NCBI taxonomy): domain Eukaryota; kingdom Metazoa; phylum Arthropoda; class Insecta; order Coleoptera; family Lycidae; genus Platerodrilus; species Platerodrilus igneus. The sequence goes on along the minus strand of JARFIW010000307.1, from coordinate 5,504,221 downwards.
CAACCCACAAAAATAAAAAATGAATGTGTAACTAAATTGTCATAAGCTGCTCAAGCAATTTTAGAACACTGAGCCATCCAAGAGATTGTACGGAGAAAAAGAAACCAATTAATTGCTGCTCCGCTTGCTCCGGTGTGTATCGATCAACTAGTTATTCTGGAACCGGGATTTTGACATATACAATAATTTTCTTATTTTATAATTTAAAAAGAACATGTTTTGCCCATGATTTTTTATATGCCCATGAACATGGAAAAATGTAAATTTAGTTATCAATACTAGAAAAGAAGTCAAAAGTAAAAAATTAATATCTTTTGTTTCATATAAAGACAATTGTTACAGAATTCATGGTCAACAACATTTTTATTACTAACAACAGTACATTATACATTAAAAAGTTTAATTAAAGTTACCTTAGATAGGGATTTTTAAAATTTCAATTTAAGCAATAATAAACGATAAGAGTAGTCTATACCTTTTAGATGGTTTTCATTTCACAAATCTAATTGTTATCGCTTTTGTGCAATACCCTAACATGTAAATTAACTCATTGATCACTGGTCTATTAACTTAAAACAGGAAGTTATTTATTTATTAATCATTTCAATAGATACATTACGAAACTAGGTAACGTCCAAGTAATATGCAAGTTAAAGTGTCTGCTGTTTTCGTTATATGCAACATTTTGCATTAAACATTTTGATGCTCTTCCTAATGCCACCAATGTGTGACATATTGAGCATACATGAGAGCATCGTGAAACAATCGACAATGTAAATTTTAAACAAAAGATAGTGCTTCACCAAGTGTTTGCTTTAGAACATGAAAAATACAATACAAAAATCATAGAATATTCGACCCATATGCTATATGTAATGTTAGATGTACATGCACCTTCAAAATACAAACACTTTAATTCATACAATAATTGTTGACACTCTTTCATATATTAGCATTTAATTTAAAGTATTCATTGATTTACATCTAACATTGCATATAGCATGTGGGTATATATATATATATATATATATATATATATATATTGCTATGATATTAGAAGAATTATCATGCCCCTACGTTGAGCTGTTATATTTATTTTGCTATGAATTCTAAATTATTGGACCACCATTTTAATATTCACGATTAAGTGTAATTATCTCCTCCTCCAGCTGTTTTCTTAATGTTGCTATCAACTGCACTTTATCTTTAAACAACTCTATCTACCAATGGCAAAATTCGATACGTTACCGCCTTGCGGGTTATCACTTTCCTATTCAACTTGTGGCTCCGCCTTTGTACTATTTAAATCTTATGACCTCGGCTAGCATATATTTGCAATTATAAAATTCAGTAAATTTAGATTCTATATAATGAAACCAATGTGTTATGTACAGCTTTTGAAATTATTTGTAATACATTTCTTATAAATTTCATTTATCAACAACCATTTAGTATGTACTCAAAAACCCAAAGTCACCAAAGAAAATTTATTACCTTTACCAACAAAATGTAGAATATTCTAAACCTGTTTTCTTATTACTCATTCAATGCGTATGCAACCACATTTGTTGACTTCTTCACAAGCATATCATATTTAGCAAATTCAATATTAAAAATAAAATAAAAATTCATATAGAAAAACAAATGTCTTATAACTAAAAATCTGACCTGGTTTTATCTTTTTCACATCGACGCTTCCAATAAAAATGATCTTCCCCAATTCTGGATTCCATTCAAATTATTACACTATGGACCACCACCATTAAATTATATACCCCAATTTATTTCAATTTTTCAAACTTAGACTTTTATCATTCTTGCCCCAGACTTAAAATTGTAGTTTGTTTCATCCCTGTACTTCAAGATTGTATTATTCTTCTTTTCCCCTTGACATTTAAATTGTATTACTGTATTTTTTTCTTAACATCAGAATCCTAGTCTATTTCCCTCAGACCTCGAAACCCTATTATTTTTATGTCTTAGTTTACAATAAATTCATTAAAAACGTACTTACGTTTAAACGGTAATTGTAATCTTCATATTTGCACTCATTTTATTTTTCACTTTTATACTTATTACGTAATACTTTGTTTAATGGCTATGCACTTCGGCCTTCATTGAGTTCAAAACTGACTTTCTTATCAAGGTGCTTGCTAATATAATCTCGAATTCCCACTCCATCCTTGGGTCTGGTCTAGAACTCGTCGCTTGTCTCTGACCAATCAAATAATTGCTTTTAGAGCAGTTTCTGATGCAATGCTCCACGCTTTCCCATAATCACAACCTGCCCGCAGCTGTCTTTCATTATCAACATGCTGTATTTTGATAGATTACTTGCTTTTCTATAAACAACTGATGCAACCCGACTTTAAATTTCCATGTTTACATGCGATTCACGCAATTTTTAATCATTTCTCTTATCAAAATGGTTAGATCTTTGTACACATTTACATTAACTGCCTGAAACTCTATTTCTATATCCGTATTGATTTAATCGTCTGGAACTCTTCTTCTTAATGCGTGTCTAATTACACTTTATCATTTATTTCTCAATATACGCGTACTTCCACTGAAAAATGTACTTATTTATTTTACCTAAATTAACTAAACTTTATCTACAGGGTATTTAATGTTTACTATTTACTTAATACATGTATTTCTCATTCCTACGCTAACCATGCGTCTTCCTATGTTTACCTGCGTCGCCCAAGAACTATTTCTACTTTATATACAGGGTGTTGACTACTTACTATCTACAAACTATGTCTATTTCTTAATTATTTCCTTAAATAAGTGTGGTTTTCTGTTGCCTATTCTAATTACTCCTTCCCGAACGACCTTTACTATAACGTGCACCCTTAAGCAACCCCTTATCACAGCAATATATATATATATATATATATATATATATATTATATACATACATGATAATAAAGTAATTGCTTTTAGCAAATTTAATGAATAAAACAGTATATACGATGTATAAATAAACACCCACTTTACGAAGAATCGAAAAAGAGACCTTTTAACTATACAAAGCAAGCTAGTAATTTGCATAGTCATAAATGAAAGAATTTGTTTGTTCGTAAAGTGGGTGTTTATTTATACATCGTATATACTGCTATATACATTATATATATATATATATATATATTATATATTTTTGTGTGATTAAATTTGGATCGGCTCGCTAATTCGTGCCCCACACTTTCTACAAACCTGTCTGGACTCCAATTCAACTCCTTAGCCAATCTACCAAATTGCTTCAAACAGCTTTCCCAATTTGCTCTTCCTCGGCTAGCTCTGTGCACTACCTCATATGATATACTTATTCCAACTACACATTCTTTCAACGCCTTTATGTTACACACAACAAAATACAAAATTAAAATAAAATCCTTGGACACACATACACCCGTTTATTCGTATGACATAAATGATTATTCAGACAATCTCAATATTTACACTTTTATATTTAAATTAAAGCATTTTACTATGTTCTTCAATCTAAATTGTTTGTGAGTTATTACACTTCAACATTTTACTTCAAAGTAGATGGGCCTATCGTGAAACCCTAAATTTACCTTTTCTTGGTCTATGGTGAGCTCAGTATAAACCTTTTTCCTTGATATGCATAAAATATTGCATGGTCAAACTACTCTAAAGACCCGTTTACTCTTTACATCAAAATTTATTATTCCTGTTTTAACCCACTCAAATACTAATAGAAGATTGTCTTTTATATACGGTAATCAAATTAATTTTTAGTTCATAAAATTTTCACCACATAATTCTACTCACGCATAGTTTTATTTCACAATGCCAGCACCACAGTTCAACAATAATACAAAATTAGTTACCTGGTGTGTTCTTCGGACGCACCACCTCCTTAGATGACCTCCACCAAACTCACGTACTTGGATTTACCCCAATTTCTCACTCCTAAATGGACGGCAACTCCAATTCTACTCGTTCGTCCAATTCCCCCAGTTATTAGTGGACGCTTTTTACAATACCCTCCATCCAAATCCAAATGTTGTCTCCGTCTCAATTTAACGTGCCACCAGCACTCTCGTTCAAGAAATACTTGGTTTGTTTACCTCAGCAGCATCCTATTTTACTCGTACAATTATTTATAATAATTTATTTTCAGCCCGTTTAACTTGTTAGCACCAACTCGTGCATTTATAATACTTGTAAAAATATACGGCGGACTGTACTATGTCGTGGTGTTTAATTTTAAATTAGGATGTCTTCTCGATGCTACTTAGTGTGCTTGAAGCGAATCGGAAAATTAAGAGAGAGCTCCTCCACCCCTGGCAAGAGCTTTTATAATCAAACCTCTTCTCTACTCACGTATGTCCACAGTTTTCACTGAACCATTGCGCTCGCTACAAACAATTCTCCAAATTACTCCACTCAAAACACAACGAACTTTTAAAACTGAGAATTTCACTCATTCCACCCCGGCTTTATCACGAAAAACTATCTATCAGTTGCTACCGTCGACGCGTACCCACAAAATCATTCCTCTCCATATCTCTAACGGCCTGCAAAACATGCCCATAGTGCCCGCGTCTCTATTCTCCTTGCAGCCATGCGTTCATAACCACTATTTTCTGTCTCATTCATGTTTCCCTACTTTCATCGAGCCCCACTGTCTACGGTTACGGTTCCCTCGCTAAATGTGCACCTTGAAAATTGATATCGTCGACAAACATCTTGCATCTTTGTTTTACCCATTGGTTTTTTAAAATACACTAGTCTGTCACGTGCTTGAAACTGCTTGTCCTTCTACCAGCTGATGTATTCGCTGTCTCCCTTAGTTGCCGTCCAACGATTCTCTGTTCCTTAAAATTATTGATTTTTGCTTCAAAAATACCATACTGTTCGTTAACCTGGCTTTTCCGTTGTGCAATACCTTGAAATGTTATCGCATCATCCTCTAGCTTTCAAAGAAATATTTATTTACTTGCAGCTTTCATTCCCTGAACTTGACCATTTGGTTATGTTTTTTTGTAGTCTTCTACCAATTCAATTATTGTACTTTTTAGTTTACAATGCTAAACAAATATCCGTTGCATCCATTATTGATTTTTATATACCGCAAAGCTCTAATATTACACATGTTTGCCTGCAATAGTCAACCTTGTGTTACATTAACGTATACAAATTATTGATTTTTACTTACTGCGAAGCTTTAATATTATACATGGTTGTATGCAATAGTCAACCTTGTCATCGATCCTACTTGTCTTTGCATTAAATTAATGTATACAAATTATTACTTTGTAGCTACATAAAAATATGTCATTTAACACTAAAAATTTCTGTATGTATCGTCTGCCTTGACTTATACTAAAGTATGCAAATTAGTGATTGGAAGTGTAATAAATAAATTATTATTATTCTATCTACAGGGTCGTTATACAAATACCTTCTTGGCCTATTTACACACGTTGACCTTTGACTTACACAGTAATATATATATATATATATATATATATATATATATATATATATATATTATGATTTAACTACTCTTTATTCTTGATTGTGAAAATTTTTTTTAATTTTTCGTGTTTTGGTACGTTTGGTCGGTCTACAAACAACTACATAAATGTGTCTCGACTATGAAAATCTCCTTTTCTCAGGGTATCTACACCTACCTATCGTGGGTCCCGTGATAGGGAGATGGTCACGACACCGACCAAACAGCACTACCTTATTATTAGTAATGACGATTTTTTGTTATACTTATATATGCCAAATCAACAACAGATCCACATAGCCTTGTGCCAATTTAAATACTTACCACTATATAATGACTTTGATGCTTGGATAAACACAGTACTCGCCAGATTTATCCTTAGTTGTTTGCTATTATGAACTCTAGCTACAAATCTCCGTAACCGTTTGCGTCTTCACACTGCTTTCTACTCCCACGAGACTACTTGGCTATCCAGATATCAGGTTTTTGATATAATTTTGGTTATTTTAAACCCAAATCTATAAATAATTAACTGAATTTAGAAAACCTTTACTTTTAACTTCCCTGTGCTAATTCTCTTCTTATTATCCCATCGTTCTGTTCAACCACTCCTTCCAATCAAGCAATATATAATCCAATACCAATTTCAACCTACTCTTTCAAATCACTACTAACCAAACCAAACTACTAACTAATCTTTCTTTGGCCATATAAATCCACTCCAAATCTTTTTCACCTCAATCCAAACCACTCTAAATACCAGCTCTTATTAACTCCTCTCTCGGTCCCGCTCCAATATCTTATCTTCCAATTTAACACCGCTAACTTTCCACTCTTCTTAATTCGTAATGTTCCCTCTGACTCTCTATACTCTTCTCTAATTTAAATCAAATACTTTAGCTTCCAAACGATTTTATTTTAACTTTAAATTATTCAAACTTAGTACAATTTTATCAAAACACGTCTTTTTACCAAAACTTACAAAATCAAAATCATTGTTTTCTTATTATTATTTTACCTAGGTGATCCCGCCACCTTAAATATTTCATGCCTACTCTTAATACATGTCTAAATCCCAACATTACATCGTCACAACTAGTGTTGTGTCACTTGTACCTTTTAGTTGCATTTATTGATCATATTATATGATTATAAATATTTAATTTAAATTAACTACCCAATTTCTACTCACGTTTTCTAAGAAAAACAGCAAAAACTTTTCCTGTATTCTTAGCGTAATTGTTGCACAGCACTATTTTCATGATAACATAAATTTTATATATATGACTTATAAGTGATGTGGATTCAACGTGCGTCAAGTGTAGACTGACCTGTCTCATCACCGGTGGGTGTTAAATAGCCTTTCCCACTACCTTTGGGTTGGGTTTCCAAGCAGTTTTACAGATTGTTTTGACCAACCAGGTTTTCTTTAATATTCCCTGTATTTTTAAGCTGTTTCTGATGAAACTCTCTCGGATCTCCGTGTCATGGTTGTTTATTTGCGATCTTTGATACCTTATTATTTGTTATCATGGTTAGACTTTCAACTTACGTCTGTTGTTTTGTATAGATAATGCTTTTGGATAATTGTACAAATATAAATGATGTAACTCTAGTGCTGTTTTTGTTTATGTATTTTTTTATTTGAAAGTGCGTTTTCTTATCAAAGCGCTCATGGTTCCAGCGTAATTGCATGAAGATTTGTTAGGTTTCATCTTATCTTCTGATACTCTTCTGGTGGGGTAAAATTCTTATATAGTTTCAGAAGATCTTTCCTCTTCACAATGCTTATTGGTAGTGGTTGTTGAAAGTCTTGTTAAAACATTTGACAGTGTTGATGACAACTTTTTTTCTGTGTTGGTGAATTTTCTTGGTACTTCTTAATCTGTAGAGTATGATATTTCTGAGTTAGCCTGTTTTATTGGTTGTGATATTGACACTTCAAAAACACAAATACAATCAAAATTATCTGGAAGGTCATAATTGTAATAAATCCGACCAAAGTGGTCTTTCAAAAATTTTAAGCATTTGATGTTGAGCCATTTGACTGTTTTTCCAGAATAATGAGTTTTTGTGCAAGATCCGTGCAGTCATAGCAATATCTATATTTCATTTCATTTACGATGTATTCTGGTTTTGACACTTGTATACATACCTTTATTGGTTTTGGGTTTTATTGTTGATCTAACATGACGGAAAATGTTCCGCCAGTCATGTAAAGAATACACGGGATCATTTTTCTTTGCATGTTCTGTAGCCGAATGCATCAAATTCACCTGCATATGGATGTGGACCATTTTCCAAAATTTTCGTTCTATAATTTCAACGCTAAAAATTCTACTGCATACATTAATAAAGCAGCCATATTTTGATTGCAGTTCTGGCCACCACAAATATCCAAGAACAGTGTGATGTGGGACACATTACTAGTATTGTTGTTACTTCGATAGTCCAAGGTACAGCTGCCTACTTGCATTAATCGATAGTTGTGCTTCATAGAAACATATATTATGTATGCATATGTTGCAAGTGTGGTATAACTGGCCAACATCACCACATGGGATTTGTAGTACCGCTTACAAATCTAAAGTCAATGAAAAAAAAAATATTTTCATTGTTTGCTCGGTCTTATCCGTTGACTTTGCATTTTGACATGAATTGTTTCTGTGTATGTGATCTTTGTATTTTTGTTCATACTGGTTTTTATGAGTTTCTTTTGCTTGGTTGTATACAGAACAGATTGACCACTGGTCTTTTTAGGCATTAAAAAAGACAAGTTGTTGTCTCTTCAAATATTTTTCTGTATGTTATTTCAGAAACCGTCCATCACTCTTTTTGCTTATATAGGGTGGCATATAAGCCATATATCTTAATATTGACGGTTTGTGCTATTTCTTGCATAACCATTGTAATCTAAACACAGACGTACGTGTAAGTATGTTCCATTCCTATACTTAAATATGAGTTAATGTACTACTCTCAACACCAGTATAGTTACAGCATGTTTTTATTTAAATTTCATTTCCATTTATCGGGTGATTTAACTGTTTGTTCCAATATAGCTATGGACTCCAACTATCTCAACATATTTCCAACACCAGGGTTGAATATTTGCGAACCAATAAATTCCTAAAATAGAACTGAACCGTTTGGCAGTTGATTATCCGAACATACTTGGCTACTTTCCTTGCTCGCGACTCTCTAACCAAGGTACTTAACCTATCAAAGCGGCATGTTGTCTGAATGTTATAAACAGTCTTCTTTGAAGAATGAATATGCTCTTTTTATAACCACTCGAGGCATTCTTGACAAACTTCGGACGAATGAATCAAAAATTGACATGCCCCGTGCCTTATTTTCCTATCCAACTTATACATATAATCATCATCATTAGATCTTCAGTTTTGGAACTGGTTAGATGCATGCCCTCATTGTTTCTTATTTCGAGCTAACTGCACGTTTCCCTGAAATTTTCACAGTCTGCATCTGTCACTATCTGCGTGCAATATTCCGATCTCGGTCTACTTCTACCTCTTTTTTTCCTAGCTCAGCATATAATATATTCCGCACTATTCCCAGAAATGCCTTAGAACGTATCCTGCCCTTTTGTTTCTCCTATTTTTTTTGTTTTCCACAGATATCTTTATTCTCATATTTTTTCTATATCCTCTATGTTATTAACTTTATCTGTCCATGCTACCATCCTCATACATCCGAAGCACAACATTCCTAAATGCTTCTACCGTTTTTCTGTGTTTCTCCTACTGCCCCTATTTGAGAGACGTACTGTGCTGTGCTCTACACATATGCTTTCAACAATTTTTTCCTTGTTTCTATGTTTATTGTCTTCGAACATAGCCGCTGCTCTTTTTTGTTAGATGCAGTTCGGTTTCCCTTCTATTGTTTACAAACATATACCCTATTTCCCAGACATTCAGTGGTATGCGAGGAGGAGGCGGTTCCGTGGCGTAGTGGTATGTGTGTGACTACTATGCCCTAGGTCCCGGGTTCGAATCCTGACACGGTCTGCTTGAAAAATGTTAGGCGAGCATTTTTCAAATAAATGTACCTTCGTTCGGATGAGAGGTAAAATGGAGGTCTCGTGTGTGAGTGTTGTCACGCACGTTAAAGATCCCTACCTTGCTTGGAACAGCAAGGGTTCGGCAAAATTCCAAATTTTCCAGGTAAAAATACTCGCTTCCTGGCCAATGTAGTACCTTCGGGTGGAGCATTGGAAAATCACATGTAAGGTATGCGAAGAGGAAGCGGCTCTGTGGTGTAGTTGGTATGGGTGTGACTACTACGTCCAAGGTCCTGGGTTCACATTTCGACACGGTCCGCTTGAAAAATGTTAGGCGAGCATTTTTCACAAAAATACGCCCTCGTTCGGATGAGCGGTAAAATGGAGATCCTGTGTGTGTGTTGTTACGCACGTTAAAAATCGCTACCTTGCGTGGAACAGCATCGGTTCGGCAAAATTCAAAATTTTTCAGATAAAAAAAACTCGCTTCCTGCCCAATGTAGTACACATGTAGGGTATGTGCAGAGGAGGTCCTGGGTCGAATCCCGACACGGTCCGCTTGAAAAATGTTAGGTGAGCATTTTTCACAAAAATGCGGATGAGAGGTAAAATGGAGGTCTTGTGTGTGTGTTGTCACGCACGTTAAAGATCCCTACCATACTCGGAACAGCAAGGGTTTGGCAAAAAAACTCGCTTCCTGACCAATGTAGTACCTTCGGGTGGAGCATTGGAAAATCACATGTAAGGTATGTGAAGAGGGGTTAAGCAGCCTGCGTCTACCAAGATCCCTCTATACAGATATTTGTCGAACTAATAGTTTTTCAGTAAATCCTTTTGCACAATCAACATTGGTTGAAAATATTTCAAAACCAACACCTGTGGTTGTTTATAATAATCATTAGATTTAAGTGCAATTATTTTCTTCATCATTAGGTTTTCCGTCTTGAAACTTGTTGTTCACTTATTTCTATTCTGAGATAGCCTACACCGTTACCTGAAATTCTCACAGCCTACATACAGCTTGGTTCCCCGTCTGGTGCTTCCTAGTTATATGCCCTATTTCACTGAGATTAAGTGGTATGTGAAGGGGGTTAAGCAACCTGTGGCTACCAAGGATCCCCAACGCTTGAACATTTGCTGAATTAATAGTTTTCCAGTGAATCCTTTCGCACAATTAACATTAGTTGAGAGTATTGCAAAACCAATACCTGTAGTTGCTTGTAATAATCATCAGGTTTGAGTATAGTTATTTTTTTGTGATTAGGTTTTCCATCTTGGAACTCGTTGGACGAGTACTTCCATTGATTTCTATTCTGAGCTAGTCTACATATTTCCCTAAAACTCCCACATTCTACATCTTTGACCATCTGTGTGCAAAAGTCTAACCCTTGTCTATCTCTACCAATCTTTTTCCTATCTCTAATATATTCCGCACTATTCCCTCATGCCTTAGCGTGTAACCTTCATCCTGTCTCTCCAGTTTTTTACTGTTTTCCACATACTTCTTTCTTCCCCTAGCATTTCTAGAACCTCATTGTTCTTAACTTTGTCTGTCCAGGATATCTTCATCATACGTCTGTAGCACTGCTGTTCAAAGGCTTCTATCTTTTCTTGTCCGCTTGTCCACACATACACTTTTAGCAATTTTTTCCTTGTTTCTATGTTTGTTGTCTTTGAACACAGTAATTGCTTTTTCTTGTTAAATTCAGCACGACCTTGTGCTAATCTTTGTTGTATATCTTTTGTGCTTTTCCCATCTTGCATTATTTGGCTTCCTAAGTAGCAGAAATCATTAACCTCTTGTAAGTTCTCGTTTCCTATTTGTATTCTAGTTTTTGATTTATTTTTCCTTTCCTTTGCATACTAGTATTTTAGTTTTATTTTTGTTAATTTTCATACCCTATCCCTATGTTAGAACTTTTTCCATTTCATTAAGAGCTGCTTCTAACTCTTCCTTGCTACATGCTAACACCACTAAACCATATGCAAATATAAGCATATCGATCTTTTGTCTCGCATAATAATTCCAAATTACTTCCTGCATTTGACAGTATTCATTGTCTCTTCGTTGTACAATTTAAAAATTAATGTGGATAGCACACATCCCTGTCTCTCTCCTTTCGTAATATCTACTTCTCTATGTTCCTGCTCTAATTCTATTACAGCTGATTGCTCTTTGTATAAACTATGTACAATCCGTTTATGCCTAAAACTGATTCCAATCTTTTTGAGTATTTCAAATATTTTTTCCTATTTTACATGATCAAATGCTTTTTCTAGGCCTTCAAACCCTGTATACACGCTTCTCCTTTTTCTATCGTTTTCTCCATTATCACACTCAGAGCTAAAATAGCCTCCCATATTCTCTTGTTTCACCTAAACCTAAATTGATCTTCCCCTAGTATTTCTTCAGCCCGTTTTTCCATCTGCCTTTATATAATTCTAGTTAATATTTTTGACATATGTGCTGTCAAACTTATTGTTTGAAAATTGTCACATCTATTCATGCCTTTCTTTTTTGGTATAGTGACTATGATGTTACATTTCAAATCTTTGGGTATTTCGCCTGTCTCATACATATAGCTTACAAGTTGGAAGAGACGTTCTATTACTACTTGTCCAGCGGCTTTTAGAGTTTCTGCGTGCATGTTATCTATGTCCGGTGCCTTATTATTTTTAAGATTGTTTAATGCTAATTCAAACTCATCTCGAAGTATAGGATATCTCGTCATCATTTAATGTCTGATTCTTGTTCTAGTGCTGTTAGTTCCTCTCCTGCATGTAAATTCTCTATATATTCTTGCCATTTAACCACTTACTCTACATTTTCTATAATGATGTCTTCTTCTGTGCTCATTATATTTTTGCTAAAATTCATTCTAATTAGTTTGTATGCTTCTGCTGTCTTTTCTATTTCCATTTCCCATTTTATGGATTTATATCTCTGTTTTCATGCTTCGTCTGGTCGGTTTTGTATTTCCGTCTATCTTTTATTAAATTCAGGATATCCTTTGTTATCCATGGTTTTTTATTTTCTTATTGTGTACACCTCAGAATATCTCCGGCGGCCATATCTAAGCTGGATTTAATGTTACTCCATTCTGTTTCTACTTCCTTAGTATAAGAAATTTTTCATATATCTTTCAGTTATTTGTTTGTCGTTTTCTCAAATCTTTTGAAGATATTTTTAACTTTTAGTTACTCAAAGTCAAAGCGCCTTTTTCCGTTCCTTTTTGTCAGATTTTTAAATTTAAGCGTGGCCGTCACAATTACGATGTCGTGGTCAGTGTCTTCTGATTAGCTTCTAGTCTTTTATTTGATTTCTAAACCATTGTCTAACAAGAATGTAATCTATTTGATATCTTCCTATATCTCCTGGCATCTTCCACATGTAGCATGATGTTGAAATAATGTGTTTGTGATAGTTAAATTGTTGTTGTCGCAAAATTCTACCAGCCTATTTCTCCTTTCGTTTCTCGTGCCTAAACAAAATAAACCTATTACCGCTCCTTCCCTACCCTCATCTACTATTGCGTTAAAATCTCCCATAGTATTAAATTTTCATGTTCTTTTACGTATCTTAGTATGTCTTCGATATCTTTGTAGATCGCTTCTACCTCGTCCTCACTGTAACTAGAGGTGGGCATGTATACTTGTATTATTGCTGTATTTACCAGTTTAGATTCTAATCTAACTATCCCCACACCCGAATTTCCTTCCTCTGAACCTGTATGAATTACCCTAAAGTCTCCGCTCCAAAAACCCCCCGCCTCTTGCCACTGAACTTCTCCGATCCTTACTATGTCTAATACTAACCTATCCATTTCACTTTTCAAGTTCTCTAGCGTACCTACTTGCTTCATGCTTCTGAAATTCCACAATCTGACTCGCAAAATGTTCTGAACTCCTTTTCTAAACTTTCCGATCACATGCTCCGAAGTAGTCCTCTTCCGGAGATCCTAATGGTGGACTATTTTAACTCAGAAATTTTTTACCACCAGAGGATGTCATTATATTATATAACAATTTAAGTACGCTGT